>JAQISU010001253.1:4015263-4457763 GCA_029339505.1 Unio delphinus | reverse complement strand
GTGTGTGTGTGTGATAGAAGCTCGCTTCTAGTATGTGTCTTCAACATAACATTTTCTAACGAAAATAGTGCAATTAACAAAATCGGGATCACCAAATATATTGTATGTGTCATACAATTAATTAGATTAATTAACAAAATCGGGATCACCAAATATATTGTATGTGTCATACAATTAATTAGATTAATTAACAAAATCGGGATCACCAAATATATTGTATGTGTCATACAATTAATTAGATTAATTAACAAAATCGGGATCACCAAATATATTGTATGTGTCATACAATTAATTAGATTAATTAACAAAATCGGGATCACCAAATATATTGTATGTGTCATACAATTAATTAGATTAATTAACAAAATCGGGATCACCAAATATATTGTATGTGTCATACAAATAATTAGATTAATGTATCTTTTGCTGTTTCAGTTCTCCCAGACCCAAACCCCCTGAACACAACGGCACTATACAACCCCATGACAAAGGTAATTCAGTTGCCGCAAACTGGCCAGGCTGCTTCAGTTCGTCTGTGGGTGTGATATGGATTTTTAACGTACCTGTACCAGTTTTTCAGTCATATCGCTACGACGTCTGCAGTGTGGCAGATTATAGTGATGTCTTGTACTGGGGCACCATGCCACATACATGGCGAGGCAGGCAGGCGAGGCAGGCAGCTGTCAGTATCGTTTTTGTAAATCTTTGGTATTAATCAGCCGTAGATCGAACCCACGACCCCAACATTCAAGGCAGACGCTTTAACCACTAGGCCACCGAAGCGGTCTTCAGGTTTTGGTATTATCACCTTGTCAACAAGATTACATCTCTTGATTTATATAATTTCCTCCATCAGTAATATAACTAGATACCTCCACACATGTGGATAAAACGTATGTGCTTTTATTAATTTTTTTTTAGCATTAATAAATTATGATGCCATTCGGATTTATTATTGATAGTTAACTGATCTGCTTGCCTGACAACCCTAGGTGCAGCGTGAAGCTTACATACATCAATAATTAATTGGTTTACATTGGTGTATGTAGAAAATTCATAGATCTATGAAAAAATTACTTTGAGAGATTATCAAACTGAGACACACGATTTCATCTCCTTACCTGAGAAAAAAATTAAGCGGCATTGAAACCCCAGTATAACAGATCATTCCTTCGGATTTGTAATGTACGTACCACACTGAACTTTCAAACGAATAGAAAAACAGCGTGTAAGCAACGATTACATTTGCTCACCTCTACTTTTAATATATTCTAGTAGCCATTGAAAACTGATCATGGAGAAACGTTCATTCTAAAGAGATAATGGCCTCTTTTCAAACTTCATATTTTATTGCAATGTTATCTTTATACTTCAAAGTTTAATTCAATCATTTTAAATTTGATCTTAAAATTGGCGCTGTATGCACAGTATTGTGCTGACAAAATGTCAAACCATCTACCTACATACCTAACCACCTACGTATCTACGATGACAGGTTATAGAAAGTATGAAATAACAAAAATGAACATTATTTTCTATGACATCAAAAGCAGAGACAATAAGATGATAATACATGTATTAATGTTATTTGTATATTAACATTTTAACAGTAATTGTTTCAATATATATGAACAAAAGCTATATATTTTTATCGACTCCAAGAAGAAGAAAAAAAATTACTGAATAAAAGTCACAGACTTTCAGTAACCTTGGAGTGACCGACATCTGTTTATAGTTCATGCATAAGTAATTTCCTTGATTAATCACTATAGATGAGGCCTCAGATAAAAGCACGCTACATGCAGCTCACTCACCTTATTCCTATACTAATTCGTATGTGCACAATCAATCAATCAATCAATCCTCTCTGCGCCGTCTGGTGCTTGAGGCAACAGCAAGGGAGCACCATTTCCGTCTGTCGGCAGCTATTGCAGGGGCGGTCTGATAGGTGAGGCCTCTGGTCTTAAGGTCTCTCTCCACTGTTCGTCGCCAGGTCTCTTTGGGTCTGCCACGGTTCCTTTTACCCTGTGGGATCCATCTCAGTGCCACCCTTGGTAGTGAGTCAGGAGGCATTCTGCAGACATGGCCGAGCCATCTCCATCGCCGAGTTGAAATGATCTCAGAGATGGTGCTTGCACCCGCTCTGTGCCGAAGTTCCTCATTTGAGATCATGTTTGGCCAGAAAATCCTCATGATGCGTCGCAGGCATTTGGTTTGAATCGTATGTGCACAGTACTTACAAATCCTTGTGATGGTAACATATGGCATTAAACAATAGTCATTAATACGAACCCACGAAATGAACTTTCAACACAAAATTTAAACAAAGTTACTGAGCATAAAGTATAGGTCACATACACTTATTTTGGTGAAAAAGATGTAGAGATTATTATAGTACATCTACTCCTCAAGTTTTATGATTAATTTATAGTACCACATGATGTTCAATTTTGAGAGGTGGGGGTACATGACGTTTTTAGTTTACTCAGTTTTGCTGGATATACCGTACAGAGTAAATGGGAGCTAAATATCTTAACCCTTGTCTCAAACCTGCGAACTCTCAGTAATGAATCCGACACTCTGCCAAATAAATTACTTCGACTCGCCAGCATACATGAAAGCTACTTGTGCGCGCAGTCAATTGTATACTTATTCACCAAAATCTAATTTTGTTTAATACCATTGTATTTTGATTTGATCAGATGAAGAAAAAAAATGTTAAAGTCCTTGTTTTATTTGTTAAATATGCATTTGTTATCGAATAATAACTTGAGTTATTTTTCTTTAAACAAATGAAACTTAGCAACGCTGCATACCTTACAGCTAAAACAAATGATTGGTTATGCATGACATCCGTAATATAAGCATCTTTAAGGTTGGTTTCAAATATGAAAACTGAATAGTCTTTCTCGGTTTTTATATACATTTTCAAGGTTTAAACTGTCATGTCTCTATGGCTTGTCTCCATATATCGGTGAAAACATATTGATTCGTGTAGTCTCTAAGTTTCTCTGGAACAAGGATAATTAGGAAAATAAATCAAATAATCATAAATAATAAATTTGTAATGCTGTTTATATTCACCATAATAACATTGATATCAATTTATCAATACAGTGTATCATTCATTTTGTAATGCCAACCAATTGTTAACAAGCTCAGGCTTTCTATTCTCATGTTTGTAGTTATCTGGTTACATTACTGATGGAGCAAATGTGTAGATTTTAAGAACTGCGTGCGTAATGTGTTTGGTGTTTAGAGTCGGCTAAATTACGTTCGTGTAACGTCTGCAAACTGCCCGTTTTAAACTACGTTGGCTACATAGTGCCGTGATGTTTGTTTTTAACAGAACTTGAAGTTGCGAACTTAGTGAACTTGGGCCAAATGAAGTGAGCTACATATTTGTCTCAGGACTGCTGACTTTCAGTTTTCAACGACGGTGGCTGCAAAGTGCCTTGAACCTTTCATATTACCTTGTTTAAACACGTGCATATCGTCTTTGGATAAAATACTATCTTCTTTCAACGAATAAATATCTTATCTGATTTGCACGTGTTGTGAAATACTCGGTAAAAGTACTCTTTGGTTGGTGGGAATAATCATATCTCAAACGGGGTTCCTGGAAAGCACATCTACCATTCGCTTAGAGGAAACGTTGGGTGGGTGCGTGGGGGGAACCACACACACAGCTGCTAATTACACAGAGAAATTGTCGAACATTATCCCAAAGAAACATGCTGAAGGTTGTTCACCATCTCGATGTTGAGTAACATGGAGATAAACAAATTGTTGTCCCCGCCTACTCCCCCGCCCCTCCCCCATGTGTTTTGTTACAGCAATTCATGATAGTGATCATTTCAGTCGGAGTGATCCCAAGTGTTCATCATCTAACATAGACTTGTCAACCAAATCGGTACAGTGTGTACGGAATACTCATGGTAATGATCACAGAGACACATTTGTCGATCAATACTGCTTAATAATGACCACATACACGTTTACGCTGAATACCGTTTGGTAACGATCACACAGACATATTTATCACTCATTATTGCTTGGTAACGATCACAGAGGCACATTCGTTGCTCATTACCGTTTGCTAATGATCACAGAGACACATTAATCGGTCATTTCCGTTTGGTAATGATCATATAGTCACATCGGTCGTTCATTATCATTTGGTAATTGTCGAACAAGAGAGAGCAGTCAGGCAGAACTCTGCGCCGATGCAGCAAAGATGGAATGTGGGAGTTCAAAAGTCCATTGTGTACAACAATTGCATACGGCTGTCAGCAGCTGAATTACTGGCAAAGCTAGTTACAACGAAAGTACAGTAACCTAATGTAATTTATTTGAAAGATATTTCACAGGTATTTTCAATGTCAAGCATTGAATGTGAGCGAGGATGTTGGTGCCAAAAACTGAAAACAGAGCAGCGCTGCAGGCTGAATACGGATACTCTTAACGAGCATATCAGAATAAGTCCTGTTCATGTTTTTTTTTATATCAAAGACTTTGATCTGATACCAACTGATAGGAAGTGAAACGGAAATTGAAATAGACATCTGTTCCAACAAAACAAATATAATGCGTTCTCACACCCGAATAACTTGAGTGGATTCAACATGGCGCAAATGTCGCAGCATCATGGTCTATTGTAGGAACAGTTAAACGATTTTTGTTAAGCAAACGAACAAAACAATAAGTAAATCTTCTAGGGAATCTGTAGACGAGCATGGACATACACTTATTTTTTGCTGCTACATCCTGATGAGCCGTAAAGACCGGTTGGAAACAGTTATCTTTTAATATATATATATATATATATATATATATATATATATATATATATATATATATATATATATATATATATATATATATATATATATATATATATATATATATATATATATATATAATATAAAATAAACAACGCCAACACGTATTAATGTTGTGACCGGTTTATTAATTAATTTGTATCATACGTATTGAAATTAAAAATAAAACTGTTTATCTCTATTTATTCATAAATTTTATATATATATATATATATATATATATATATATATATATATATATATATATATATATATATATCTTGGTGGTGTTAAACCGTAGAGCCACGATAGGAAACTTTGTGTGTTTTCTCTCGTGGTGCCTCACGTTTCGTTATTAATTTATTGTCTCATACTTTAAACAATGACTGCTTTATTATTAATGTAGTTCTTAGACTTTAAACAATGACTGCTTTATTATTACTGTAGTTCTTAGACTTTAAACAATGACTGCTTTATTATTACTGTAGTTCTTAGACTTTAAACAATGACTGCTTTATTATTACTGTAGTTCTTAGACTCATTATTACTGTAGTTCTTAGACTTTATTATCACTGTAGTTCTTAGACTCATTATTACTGTAGTTCTTCGACTCATTGTTCCTTTGGTTCTTAGTCTCATTATTACTGTAGTTCAACTTTCAGTACAATCTTATTCGTAAGTTTCAAAGTATACATACAAATTTAATTTTGTTTGTATTTTCGTTCTGGTAAAAGCTATTCTAAGCATTAAGAACTTTGTTTTTAGCTCTTTGGTTTTCCTAAGATATGCAATAACTTATGTGTCAGACAGCATATATTTATAAATTAGGCTGTAATGTTGTTTCTTGCTCTTGCACCCAGTGGTGCTCATTCAATTACTTCCAGGAGAGTGATCCATCGTTCTCTCCAATCGTATTGTTCAAACCAGATGTTTTCTGAGGTCTCACTGTATAGTTTGGTATTTTGACCCCACCCCCACCCCCCTTCTAATGTTTAAGGTAGGAGACCTGAGCCTAATTAACGCAATCCTAGCATTTGTAAATTTACACATAAGCGAAATCTGTAATGTAGTTTACATTTACTTGTTAATGGACTGGCTTATTGTTGACAGACTGTCACAGTTAGACTAGGGTTAGAGATCAAATGCGTAACTTCGGATGCAGATGAGCAGCCAACTTTGCTTACGCATTGACATGTGTCTGCTAAAGAGGTAAATATTTAAAAATCTAGATGGATGAGGGGTGATAGAAAGTATACTAATTTGTTATAGTACTAGTGAACCTTATTCATGCATAAGGCACATGTTGATTCTTTTATCTGCTTTGTCAAACTAAAATATTCAAAATAGCTTTTTCCTGCAAAAAATGAATGTAAAATAGAGGGTTGGTGGTATGGTTGTTTCAGTATAAGAGCCACCAGAATTAACCTTAATACCTCAGTCAGTATGTTAAAAACATCCGTTCAACAAAAAGCATTAGATAATTTTTATTTGTGTTTTAATGCAATATTATTAAAAGAAATTCTGCAATAATTAATCGTTGGATGAAAATGTGCCAACAAAACTGTCCAGTTAGACCTGAGCTCACTTCTCCATACGTGAGATTTCATGGCATTTGCATGTCACAAATACTGATATGTTTACAGGTTCGCCATATGCCTTAAATAATGATGTGCCGTAAACGATGATATCGTTAATATTTGAGACGACTGATTAACTCTCCGTAGTACCATCGGAGGAACTGTTCTAAGCTATCCTGCATTTTACAAAACACACGCTCTGTCAAATTTAGTTTATCTGCAAAGATAAACACAAAGATATCCGGTGTTGTCTTTAACTTAAACTGGAGTTTCTTGTATCGATATCGCCATATGCCAAGGAACCAAAGTCTGCAATCATTGACTGGAATCTTACGACATTCAGATCGTTGCCAATCAGATCTGAAGCCCATTGTTACGAGCAAATGTAAAATATGATTCTCTGCGAATTAAAGGAATGGCATTCTCTCAGATGTTTATCTTCTTTCCGATTTGAACTGTTTAAAAGAATTGGAAGTAGCCTTGTGTTCTCCAGATTTCTTCTGCGCTTCTGCAACATACATAACTAGGAATATAACGTTACGCTTCGGTACCAACGATTCTCTACATCTTTGGTGGTCCGGAGAGATGGTGATATAACAGTCTCGCTTTTAATTGGTTTAGTTCGACATCACTTTTATTACATTACAAAAACTACATGTTAAAACTTATTCTGTCATGTGATTCATATATCAATTGATGCTTCTTCCTTCAAGCCAACGTTTTTCAGTCAAGATATTTTGTTCTGAATCCATTACTTTCTGTTCTTGTTAAAGTTCTATATGAAGGTGCCACCTTACTTGAAAAGTAGCCACTTTGTTAGTTCACCGTTAAGACCTTTCTTTGTTATTAATGTACCCCCTCCTTTTCTCCACCGACAAAGATAATTACAGTTGTAATTGGCACAGCGAAAAATGAATCATTCAACATGATCATACTTAAATCACGTTTTAGGGTCGCGTAGTAATTAAAATGTTGAATCCATCTGGCAGAGAAATTTTATATATAACATTAGTTAAAAAAGACCTTTGATTCAGATTTTTCTTTATACGCGAGAACAAACCTTTATATATTGCGATTTTATAAAATTTATTAAACATTCACAATTGTTTGTAATGTAATATTTTATAAGCTCAAAAATATAAAATGAAACGATAATGACACTTGCAGCTTTAAATGACGAAAAAAATAAACACCATGGCAGAATATAACGGATATATGCGTGAGAGTGGGTCAAAAAAGTTTCCAATTAAAGTTTATCTTTTACCAAATGATCAAGACATTACATCGACTGCTAATAATAATGTGTAATTGATTTGTCATTGAAAAGTATGATTTACTGAATGCCACACCATAAAACTTTAAGCGTCCAGCAATTTCATCCAGTAAAATCGATCTTGATGCTAGACTAGCCTCATCACTGAATATACTTCAATACGACACCAGATAAAAGACTTCAAAACAACGCCAATGAATAGACGTCAATGCAACACAAATAAGTAGACAAAACACCACAACTGAGCTGACTTTACTACAGTACCACTGAGTAGACTTCGATACAATACCAGTAAGCATAGTTCACTAAATTACCAATGATTAGACTTCACA
This sequence comes from Unio delphinus, assembly GCA_029339505.1. NCBI lineage: Eukaryota > Metazoa > Mollusca > Bivalvia > Unionida > Unionidae > Unio > Unio delphinus. The sequence continues at coordinate 4,449,761 of JAQISU010001253.1, read as the reverse complement.
ACAGTACCACTGAATAGACTTCACTACAGCATCACTGAGTAAACGTTAATAAACATCGACTGAGTGGACTTTACTATAGCACCACTGAGTAGACTTCACTACAGTACCAATTAGTAAACTTCAATAAAGAACCAATGAGTGAACGTCTCTATAGTACCACTGAGTAGACTTATAACAAAACACTGAGTAGACTTCAATACAACATTACAGAACATGCTTCAATACAATATCACTAAGTAGACTTCAATACGGCACTAATGCGTGGACTTCAATACAAACCCAATGAGTAGACTGCAACACATATCACATAAGACGACTTCAACAGAACACTACTTAGTAGACTTCAATAAACTACCACTGAATACCTCAATACAACATCACTAAGTAGACTTCAATAAAGACCCATGCGTATACTTCAATACCACACATATTAGTAGACTTCAATGCAAAACAAATACGCAGCCTTCAACACGAAACCACCTCTGAATAGACTTCAATACATGACCACTGAGTAGACTTCAATACAACACCAATAATTATATTTCAATACAACACGCTGAGTATATTTCTCTACAACACCACTGAGGATACTTCAATACAGAAACACCTGAGGAGACTTCAATTTATGACCACTGAGTAGACTTTAATACAAAATCAATGAGTAGACTTCAATTCATGACCACTGAGTAGACTTAAATACAAAATCAATGAGTAGACTTCAATTCATGACCACTGAGTAGACTTAAATACAAAATCAATGAGGAGACTTCAATTCATGACCACTGAGTAGACTTAAATACAAAATCAATGAGGAGACTTCAATTCATGACCACTGAGTAGATTTAAATACACAATCAACGAGTAGACTTAAATTCATGACCTCTTAGTAGACTTAAATACAAAATCAATGAGGAGACTTAAATTCATTACCACTGAGTAGACGTAAATACAAAATCAACGAGTAGACTTCAATACATGACCACTGAGTCGACTTAAATACGAAATCAATGATGAGACTTCAATACATGACCAATGAGTAGATTTTAATACAAAATCAATGAGTAGACTTCAGTTCATGACCACTGAGTAGACTTAAATACAAAATCAATGAGTAGACTTCAATTCATGGCCACTGAGTATAATTCAGTACAAAATCAATGAGGAGACTTAAATAAAAAATCAACGAGTAGACTTAAATTCATGACCTCTTAGTAGACTTAAATACAAAATCAATGAGGAGACTTCAATACATGACCACTGAGTCGACTTAAATACGAAATCAATGATGAGATTTCAATACATGACCACTGAATAGACTTAAATACAAAATCAGTGAGGAGACTTAAAAATAAAATCAACGAGTAGTCTTAAATTCATAACCTCTTAGTAGACTTAAATACAAAATCAATGAGGAGACTTAAATTCATGACCACTGAGTAGACTTAAATACCAAATCAATGTGGAGACTTCAATGCATGACCACTGAGTAGACTTAAATACGAAATCAATGTGAAGACATCAATTCATGACCACTGAGTCGACTTAAATACGAAGTCAATGAGGAGACTTCAATTCATGACCACTGAGTAGACTTAAATACAAAATCAATGAGGAGACTTAAAAACAAAATCAACGAGTAGTCTTAAATTCATGACCTCTTAGTAGACTTAAATACAAAATCAGTGAGGAGACTTAAATTCATGACCACTGAGTTGACTTAAATACAAAATCAATGAGGAGACTTAAAAACAAAATCAACGAGTAGTCTTAAATTTATGACCTCGTAGTAGACTTAAATACAAAATCAATGAGGAGACTTAAATTCATTACCACTGAGTAGGCCTAAAGACAAAATCAACGAGTAGACTTCAATACATGACCACTGAGTAGACTTAAATACAAAATCAATGAGGAGACTTCAATTCATGACCACTGAGTAGATTTAAATACAAAATCTATAAGGACACTTAAAAACAAAATCAATGAGGAGACTTAAATTCATGACCACTGAGTAGACTTAAATACAAAATCAATGAGGAGACTTCAATTCATGACCACTGAGTTGACTTAAATACGAAATCAATGATGAAACTTCAATTCATGACCACTGAGTAGACTTAAATACAAAATCAATGAGGAGACTTCAATCCATGACCAATGAGTAGACTTAAATACAAAATCAATGAGGAGACTTAAATTCATGACCACTGAGTAGACTTAAATACAAAATCAATGAGGAGACTTAAATTCATGACCACTGAGTAGACTTAAATACAAAATCAATGAGGAAACTTCAATTCATGACCACTGAGTAGATTTAAATACACAATCTATAAGGACACTTAAAAACAAAATCAACGAGTAGACTTAAGTTCATGACCACTGAGTAGACTTAAATACAAAATCAATGAGGAGACTTAAATTCATGACCACTGAGTAGACTTAAATACAAAATCAATGAGGAGACTTAAATTCATGACCACTGAGTAGACTTAAATACAAAATCAATGAGGAGACTTCAATTCATGACCACTGAGTTGACTTAAATACGAAATCAATGAGGAAACTTCAATTCATGACCACTGAGTAGACTTAAATACAAAATCAGTGAGGAGACTTAAATTCATGACCACTGAGTAGACTTAAATACAAAATCAATGAGGAGACTAAAAAACAAAATCAACGAGTAGACTTAAATTCATGACCTCTTAGTAGACTTAAATATAAAAGTCAATGAGGAGACTTCAATTCATGACAACAGAGTAGACTTAAATACTAAATCAATGAGGAGACTTAAATTCATGACCATTGAGTAGACTTAAATACAAAATCAATGTGGAGACTTCAATTCATGACCACTGAGTCGACTTAAATACAAAATCAATGAGGAGACTTAAATTCATGACCACTGAGTAGACTTAAATACAAAATCAATGAGGAAACTTCAATTCATAACCACTGAGTAGATTTAAATACACAATCTATAAGGACACTTAAAAACAAAATCAACGAGTAGACTTAAGTTCATGACCACTGAGTAGACTTAAATACAAAATCAATGAGGAGACTTCAATCCATGACCAATGAGTAGACGCCAATGCATGTATTCTAAAGAACTTACATAACAATGAAAATATTTGCATTCATGCCTGCAGTTTGCTGTTTTGTGGCTGGCTAAAAGTGTCAAATCATGCCCGACTTCAACTCTCTAGCTCATTTTCCCAACCTAATGATTGAATATGACGTCACTACCCACAAGTTCCTTTCTATATTATTTAAAAAGCGACCAAGAGAATAAAAACTGTTCTCATCTCACAACGTCATAGCAAATAGTCCAAGTAATACGATTTCATTACTGTGAAAATATTATCAAGGTGGTGACTTAACCGTGCCAGCAATTTATCACCGATAACTTATTTGATGACTTCTCATCCTTGATATAATCATCAACGTGTCATTTGTCTTCTTACTTTTAAGAAATAGATAACCTTCTCGTTTCCGGGAGAAACAGGTAAGCAATATTGACAGATACCAGTGGAAAATGTTTCATGACCTGAACTTTAAAATAACTGTTAAATAAACCAGGGATTGACTAGTTAAGCTGTGATCACTACAATCTGGTAGATAATAAACCGAATCAACATATTCCACAAAAGAACTTTAAAGACAGAAACATTAGTGGACACTTACCTTTACGTGCGGGTGGTAATGAAAATAAATTATGTCTGCAATAAACGTCTTTAATATGATTCCCCATTCCCTATTTGTCAACATTTTGTGGTCAGGAATGATAAATACGTGTTTAATGACTTTAATCAACTGCATCTGCTTATTTTAAGTCATCGGGGATGAATTGCAGTTTGATAAATTCGAACTTGTCTGCTATTTATCGAGATTAACTGAAGAAAGCATTATTACGTGCATTTTTATGTGCTCAACGAACGCATTAATTGTTTTGAAAGCTTTATCTAGACTATTGATAGTTAGGTTATGCGTCGCTGTTTTCTTAAGATATGTTTGTTGTTCTTAGTTTATTTGCCTTTGTTACAAATACTTCAAAGAAGTAAATGACGCCATGTACTGAACGCTATCCTTGCATAATTGGATTATTATTTCGTAATTTAATTGGGCCACAGGAAGATAAAGCACAAACGAATCTTTCAATTAGCATTCGTGCGTCATTCCTATCTGTCTCCGATTTTAATGAGTGCTCCAAATTAGATATTGACTGTATTCCTTTTTATTGACACCATCCGTCCGGGAGAAGAAGGTGCATCGTCTGATGAAGCAGTTTTGGTAGAAAATATAATGGGGCGTATATCAGTTATCTGCAGGTGAAAAGGACAGTTTCACATGCAGTTCATTGGATGACGGATGAAAAAGTGCCTACCTAAATTGATCAGAAAAAAGCAATAAAATATATCAAAAAAAACTAATTTTTCTTCCAAAGTGAAAACATTTTATACATAAGCAAACTTTTATCTGATGTTTTAAATAATCTCCCAAATGAACTTCGTGCTGTTCAGAATTTGTCTGATAATGATTTTATGAAATTTCCTGCATAGCCATCTCAGTTATTGGCACTAGGTCTGAAACGGTTCGTAAATGCCTTAGACCGGTTACATTATCCAAATCGTAACGAGTTAATCGCAGTCGGAAATATCTCCTGTATTAAGTGCGAACTGGCGAGAATTACAGATTCCAGTTTCTAAATATAGGGAAACTTAGGTGTTACACTTTCTGACACAAATACATTTTCCATTACATTACGCATGAGATTTTGGTATACGTTTATTAAAACTACTGTGTCATATTTATCACCATTTCATGAAGAAATCGGTATAATAAGGCCAGTTGTTACGATCACCCAAACGCTAAGTGTCAACAGTGCGTATCATTAGCTTTACAATGACTGATATGCACCGTAAGAAGCCCGATGTTCAAGTAAGAAAACTGTGTCCATGTGTTTGCGAATGGGTGTGTGCATACGAGAATGCATCAACCATGAGTAAAGACAGTAGTGGTAGTTACACTACTGTATATGTATCGTATCTTAGCAGATCAAGGTATATGTATAGAATCTGGCTGCAGCCTTGTTTGATGCATTACAATGTTTAAATTCATGATTAAAGCTTGCGGGAGGTCGCGGGTTCAAACCCCGGTAAAATTATACCAAAGATGTATAAAAATGGCACTAACAGCTGCCTTGTTTGCGATCAGCATAAGGAGGTTAGTGTTAGGACATGTCGGGTTAGGGGAAGGGAGGGAAGTAAACCTTAGGTACCACTAATATCCGAGTTGTCCACGGCTATCCAGGTAATCGGTACAGCTATATATTGTATAATGAGATTTGCAGGTTATGTGTAGGTTATAGATAAATTATATTGTTCCAGTAAAGATACCACTTTGGTTACGAAATACTATTCCTTTCAAGAGTGCTCTTAAAACTCACCTTTTTCGACTGCAAGAACAAACTTAAAGAGCTAATAATGTTTCGTACCTTAAATATTTTTAGCATTTGTATGTTTTCTAATACCATGTTTTTTTTGTAGTCATATTATTATAGATGTTGTAAAGCGCTTAGAGCTTCTAAAGTTTAGGAGCTATACAAAGTCCTCATTATTATTATTATTGTCCATATAGTAGGTTAACCTGTCCTTATGCATTGTCTCTAGGCCTGTATTTACATAGTTAGACCTTTCTCTCTCTCTCTCTCTCTCTCTCTCTCTCTCTCTCTCTCTCTCTCTCTCTCTCTCTCTCTCTCTCTCTCTCTCAATAATACTGAATGGGGCTTGCACTGTGGCAACATAATTTACCCTATATATAACATTTATGTAGTCGATGAAATGGCACAGTCGCAAAATGCATGAACATGAAATGTGTACTGCTTCAAGTATTACCTATTTTATTGTTACTTTCCCACACGAATCATATAAATTGTTAGTGACTGAACCTTCCTTCAGCTATTGATATTTGATATTCTCTGTCATACATACTGTATTTTACCTGTCAAACTCGACGATAAATGAATGATACACATTTTTAAGAAACAACTCTCATCATATAGTAATAAATACGTTCGAGTAGCGATTTTAGCTGTCATCACTATCATATACATATAATCGTGTATAAAAAGGATGGAAAAACAAGGCAAACCGAAATTAAGTGGAAACGGAAAGTAGGGTTAACGTCTGTTAACGAAACCGACCGCAAGCTTGATAACGTTACCACAATTTCACAAATGAACGCGGACATAAACAGCCGAAATCCTTACAAGTAATTTTTAGTCATTAAACTCGGTTTAATGATGGTACGTTCTGAATCCTGTTGGGGTGTTATATCATGTTGCTATAGCAACCGAACCACAGCAATGTTTTTTTTGCAGTTTTAACTGTATCCATCCGCTCAACAATGTATTCACAAAAATAAAATCTCTTCCTTTGGGTATGTAACGCGTGCATTAATTAATGTGACCGAGTACACAATGTACACTGTAAATGTTAAAAATCTCGCAGTCCTAAAATTATTTTAAAATTTCGAAAATTCTTTTCATTCATCTTGTAATGAAGCCGTCAGAATCAAATCCATGCAAATCGAAGTTTTTGCCTCCGAATATACAATAAAAATATTTTTTTTGTTTTGTTTTGTTTTAAATATATATCAGGAATCGTTTCACTCGGTTAGTGAAAACATGTTGCATTGTCACTCGTGGCTTCGCAAATCGTGACAATACAATGTTTCTAGCTCTCTCATTAACTTAGACATCCCTATTCTTTGCATTTAGTAGTGGCCGAACTGCACCTATAATAATAATCTGAAGGCGGCAGGCAGGCCGAGTGAAACAATAATGTATTTGATTCACATCACAGAGGTAATTTACGTGAAAGTCAATACACATCAGACCTTAAGTCAAAGATCTATTGGCGATTTTGCGAGATGAAATGGATTGCGAATTTGTATTGAAAATTTAATAGATGTTCCTTCTGTACTCTGAATCAATATTTTGATAATATCTTGTCCAATCACAATTTATATATCGTAACTATATTATTTTATTTACTATTAGATTGTAATATCGCGGGGAAATAGAACGTCGTTTTATCGATTACGATGTTTCGGAGATATATACTGAAATGGATGAAAATAATAGGATGAAATAGTGTGGCTAATATTCTAAATAAATAAGAAAAAAAATATTCAATGCGATTTCAGTGATAAGTGATGTGTTGTCCACGTATAAAAGCGAATCGATGAACCTTCTACGACCTCATCCTAAAGTAATGTCTACAAGAAAAAAGATAATTAAAAACTATTTTCTTAAGACTTAATTTATATTTTGCAAGCACAACAATCGTTTCCCTTACATGTTTAAAGAAACACGTTTTTTAAAAATCTATCAAAGAAATAAGGTTATCCATTGTACAAAAAATTACTATGAACTCATTGTCCAGATGATTAATCGAGAATTATATTGTGATCACGTGACCAATCGTTCAAACTCGACGGGCAAAAGACATAAATAACGTTGTAAGACGGAGGTATCTACTTTTCATTAGTTGAAATTATTAAAAAGACGACGTTCTAAGCGATACCTTAAATTAAACTCGCCTTTGGAAACTTAAACTATGTAGTCCGAGCATATTCTTACTTTTACAAATTGCAAGAATTATTCAACACCCGTATAAACATCATCTCGTGATTTGCCTAACAGGGTCATGACACTGAGAACGACATTTGTTTACAATCATGATTACTATTATAGTACATTTGCACTAAATCCACATATATCTTTCTTTGTCCCAATGCCGTCATTTGTGAACGAATGAAGGTGTGGAGAGTGTAAGAAAATGGATCTTCTGTCTAGTAAGTACAATGTACATGTTACCAAACTATTGCTGCAGATTATATATTAGCCAAATATGGGATATCCAGAAGTGGGTCGCGGATACAAATACTTAGACAACCATTGCTACGTGACAGCTCTGGATGCATACATAATAATTCCGGAATATCCTCGGCCATTTTCGTCAGGACGATATAGAATGGATTTAATCTGTCACTATGGAGAACTATATTCTGAACAACTCTCGTTCACATGAAACATTTTAGTGGCGGAAGAAGACCGAGTCACAGTAGAGACAATATCGACCTCTGCTGTCGTAACATGCCATAAGCAAATCAGCGAATACAGCAAAATTGATATTATTTAAACAAGCACTTAAAAAGGTTATTTGGAAGCATGAAGGAAATACCCGAGCGATTTTCCGATCGCAATTACGGAATATCTGTGATAGTTGACACTACAATATAAACCATGGGCCTGTTTTTATAATCTGATCCATTCTCACTCAGCCCTGACCTATCTATTAAAATGTTCATACATAATACCATCTAATTCTAAAATGAAGAATTTGTCCTTCAATATCCTAAGGTTAGTGTAGTTATTATTAAGTCCTTCCTTTTGGCTTGGATCGGAATAAGCATTCCTCGTAAAAAGTAATTAACGTTTTTCGATTAAGTAGCGTACGTTTCTGTATCTGATATTGATTTAATTATTTTCTATCCCGCTAAGTCGACGGATTTGTTCGCTTAATTGTCTGTTCATGATCGGTTTTCAACCCAATAAGGATGAATGTATATGTGAGTTTGATTATCATTTTTAATGTAGCTTTAAAAAAAATCAGGTATATCGCTACGATGTCTGCAGTGTGGCAGTTAATAGTCATATATGCTTAATCTTTCTTTCCTTTCTTTATCAGTATACACTTCATGTTGCTCACCACTGAATTTTACTCGATATTTCATAATGCCAAAAGAATAGTTTGTGACCGTGTGTGTGTGTGTGTGTGTGTGTGTGTGTGTGTGTGTGTGTGTGTGTGTGTGTCTGTGTGTGTATCACTGGGCTATCATGCGCAGACATGTAGCATGATGTCTCACCCATTAACACTATCCTGACACCAGAGTGATCAGTCTTAACACTAAATTCATAATGCTGAGCGTCTAGCAAGGCAGCTGTAAGTAACAATTTTTCTAAGTCTTTATCATGACTCGGCCGCGGTTCGAACCCATGACTTCCTGCTTCCGACGCGGACACTCTGATCACTAAGCCACCGGAGCGGTAGAATTAATGTATAGTCAGACGAATGAGCTTTAATACGAGAATAAGTTTGTGTATACCGTATACAATCGCCTCTTGGTAAGATCCAACTGCAAAAGACATGGACCTAGATCTCCCTGCGCATAATACATCGGTAGATCTTGGTCGATATACAGTTTGTTAGTAGCATTCAGTAAAATAAGAAACGTAGAGCTTGAACTACTAGTGCATAATGCGACTGCAAATCTGGGTCTTTGCAGTTTGTTAGGTATAATCAGTAGAAATCAAAACGTACATCCTGATTTACATGTGTTTTGTGCGACGGTAGGTCAGCGTCTATTTTGTTGGCGGCTGGACCCGACATGTGAACGTGTACATACAGTATTTTTCAATTCTTTTATTTACACATTGATGACACAATTAGTTTATTTTTTAAATAATTTTTAGTGAGGTTTTGTACGAGACTGGATTCCTTTTGATCTAAAACTACAAGGGGTTCTTTCCTTTCCCCACCACTTAATACATAATAATCATCTATGCTTCCATTTAATGTGTAACATATTTTTAAGGGTCTTCGTTTAATGACTAAATATATTTTACATTTTGTAACTTATTACGTAAGTTTGATGGATTCCTGTCCGTCTGGTTTCTGCGTGGAATTCACTCTAATTCATTAAAATATTCCTATAACTCAGCAGACGTGTAATTTTTATCAAGCGCATGAATACGCAACATTGACCCTTTTACACCCAATGCACTATAGCTAATGAAATGTGTACCGAGCTATTTCAGGATAATACAGCTTTTATTTACAACTATCGACTATGCAGCTCATATTTCTCAGATACAAACCTGGTTGAATACGGCTTTCTTTTTGTCATGAGATAACATCCATTTATTATTACCATTTATTATTATTTTTTTTCATATAGAAAATGGAAGTGTTATAATTTGACAAAGAGTGGAAAATGCGAAAATAATATCATTTTAGAAATGTAATTTGACATTAGTTGTTCTTGACAAAAGTGCCCGAGGATGTACTATGACCACCACCACCACCCGTTCCTGAACCATCTGCAATCACAATCAACGATAATATGCGTCTGACCTTGGTGACGAATATTTACTTCCAATCCTATATATTATTACTTTGAAACCGAAGTATTATTACTAGTAAAGTGTGCGCAGGTGGGAATGTTTATTCTTGATTTGCATACAATATAATACGGATTTAAGGCACTGTTGACATGTGTTAGCGCACAAAAATCGAATCAGAATGGATTTATTATAAAACTGTATGAATCTCCATCAGGCCACGGCCTTAATAGAAAATGTGCTTAGTACAAGTTTATTATGAACAGATTTAGTAACAGAAATTATGGCACCAGAAATAGTTGGCCTCGCATTGAGAATGGAATACACAATCTTGCTATTTGGGTATTTAATACTTTGTATGATATCGTGGTAGATAGACTCGAATTCGAACATGCTGCTGCTGCTGCTTCTCTCTCTCTCTCTCTCTCTCTCTCTCTCTCTCTCTCTCTCTCTCTCTCTCTCTCTCTCTCTCTCTCTCTCGACCATACAGGATAAATTACGTTCTTAACATATGGTCTTCCTAATATTGATTTATTTATTGATATAATGATGCGTTCGTGCAAACTTATTAAGTTGAGAATCCAACCCCTGGAGCTCTCTCCGCGGTTAGGAAAGCATTTACAATATTCACGCATTCATTCGACCAAGGGACACATGAAAAGGTAACTATCTGAACTCATGGGCTGCTTTCTGTTTTACATCATGAAAAATGTTGCCAGTCATCAAGCTGAACTTATTGACTTTCTGATTTATCATGATAATCATTTCATTCTTCAATAAGCATCTTCTTTTGTGCGTCTTCTTGAACATATATGTCTAACAGATGATAAGGATGCAATTGAACGCGTTTTATTCAGTCCGTGTCACATTCCGTGCAAACTAAGTCGCTCCACAATTTAGTACTCCACAGGTTACCATGTTATGAGCCTCCTATAGTTACATTTATCATTTGATTAAATAACGCACGCATAAGCATGATCGATGTCTAAGTCATTAGTGATTTCACATGATCGTTTTCAATGTGTACCTTTAAATAAAAAAGAAACACATTTATAATGTGTGATCATCTAAGCATTCCTTCATGTCCAAGTGTAGATGGATACCATGTTGAAAACGAGCTAATTTATTATTGTGTATTTTACTTTCGAAAAATTCGTCAACCATTACGTTACTGAAATATTTTGGGTGTTTTGTTGTTGTTGCTGTTGTTTCTGGTCAATAAACACTACATGTGGGCTCTGTTTTCTGTCGGAAACCAAGGAAATGAACCATACTTGGCAGACCTTTAATAACTACGAATTTTCTGTCACTGAGTCCTGTGTCTAAAACATCACACATACATTAAAAACACACACGAGCGTTTTCATTTGGTTGATTTCGCAGCCTCCTTTTGTCCTTATGACAGTTTCCGACTGATATGAGCAGCTCAAGTATTACGTTTAGAAAAAGAGAATGACTATCTTCCTGGTCAAATAAATAACATCATTTAAAATGTCAATTCCGAAATATACAATTGTTGCACTAACAAGCATAGTCCATAAAATCAAGGACATGACAATTTTTATCAATTTTGCCCCTCATTTCAAATAGTATGCAGACCTAAGAGTGTTTAATTAATACATTAAGGCGAGAATATAAACCGACGTAGGTTGGAGCTACGCACGTGCGATGTGCCCACTATCATTAAGATGTGTATGATGTTTTTAGTTACTTTGAGATATTTTGAGAATGTCACAGATTAGGATGGGCAGTACATGGCATCCTCTTTGGATCTTACGATTGCCACCTAATAGGAATTAATTTATATTGATTATATTTCAACGGTATGATTCACTCTTTATGGTTTGTGTTAATGAATAGTCTTTGTTATTACATCTCATTCATAAGGTAGTTATGTTGAGGCAGATGTTCCTTTACTTCCGTTCACTAAGACGCTAAGATTGTAGAGGAGTATTTACCATAAAAAGTAGAAAATGAAAGTTATTTATGTTTCATGTTTCAAAACCAATGAGTGTCACGACAACAGAAATATAATTTCTCTTTTTTCTCATCTCATGCGAATCCTTTGATCTTGTATGTTCTCTTTTTAACCTGTTTCCCTCCCTCTGGCGATTTCATTATTCTGAAAATTTTGATGAAATCACGTTTATTGCATTTTTGTATGGCTATACTGTGATTATTCACAGAAAAAGATGAAAATTGTGGTTTCAAGAAAAGAACAGACATTGCATACAGGTTTTTTTAGACCGAGATCAAGAATAGTTTATTTATCCGGGTAATATTTTCTTTCATTTATCGAAAGTGAAAACCTTACTTTTATAATATATATATATATATATATATATATATATATATATATATATATATATATAGCTTGTCCCATCTCAACAATCACGTCCCTAAAAGATCATTAATGCAGGCTCGCCATGCATAACGATGACGAAACCCCACGATTCCTCCTTTATCACGATAAATCTCTACAAAAACCACAAGACTCTCAGAACCCCATGCCTCCCCCCCCAAAAAAAGTCATTTGATGCATCGTCATCAGATCAAGATATCTGACATGCAGCCCCAATTCCACAGCATAGCTAATACCAAGTGCTACTTCAACAGAACACACTTTACTACCCTCTAAAGAATTCCATCTCCTGGTACATCTAACTCCAAAGGCAACACCTTATGTACAAGTACACAATTCGCATGACGCTAGTCGGCTGTCAAAAATTCATTGCGTTGTTTTAGTACTGCTTCTCTAAGAGCACACAAACCATTTCTGATTTACACGCATCTTGCTAAAATCAGCAAAGAAACCACTTCTGACCAATGTTTCCCGATGTAAAAATTGTGCACAATTCATCCGAAACAATTTATGAAATAAAAGAGGCATCTTCCCTCAGATAAAGCTCTCGGGATAAAACTGAACAATTGTAAATTATATAAAAATTGTGAGGAGCGTAGCTGTCTAATTCAAGCGACTTTTTCGAGTAAACCCGTTTGAGAGCACTGGTGCTTTAAATATCTTCCCACGTGTGTGTGTGTGTGTGTGTGTGTGTGTGTGTGTGTACAAATGAAGTCAATTAAGCAAACCGAGAATAAGAAGAAAAGTATTAAGTGAAAGCATAGTAGCGTGATGGTGTTACTTCACACACAGGAAATGAAAAGGAATATTGGTTCTCGAAAATACTGTTTGAACAATTTAATCTGAATGACGTTCCTGCGTTAATATTGACTGTTCACTTCAAAATGTGTGAACTTTATCAGAAAAAGTGGAATGACCAGCAGATGTTATTACGTTCAAACTGCCACCGATATTGTTATGTTGGCTTTGAACTGAGACAAGGCTTATTGATGAAACAGACACGGATTTCAGCTTGCTTGTAGTCATTGCGGCATACAATCTCGGTGGTAGAAACTAAAATAGTCGGATTTATATATAAGTAAATTTGCTTTCTGGATTTTATTACATTGAGGCTACCTTTAGTATTTATTGTTTTAAAAATAAATACGTCTTGTCCAAACTCGCCGCGTAGAGTATGACAAGCATCATCATCATCATCAGAGAGAGAGAGAGAGAGAGAGAGAGAGAGAGAGAGAGAGAGAGAGAGAGAGAATATGAAACTGTATTAGTTTTCCATTCTCTAACCAAAACAGTCCAATCATTCGACAATAGTTGCATGTTTCATCCCCAATCAACATAAGTGCAGAAATGTAACAGTAAATAAAGATGAAGGAATGAAAGAAAGTACAATTTATTTGTAACACAAAGTCATAACAAGTTTACATGATAATTATACTAATCGAAGCTTTCCCTAGAAAGAAACCTCCTTGGACTAAAACCTATTATTTAATCATATATTTGTTCTCTACAGTATCTGATACGTACTAGGATCACGGGGACATTAAAAGAAAATTAAGTGGCACATACTCGTATTCATTAATAGAGAGACACTGCTTTGGTTGGTCTCGGAATGGTTTGAGCATTTTCTAAGTTTCAAATATCAGTTGCTCTGCTGAGAGTTGTGGTGTTGAGTGAATGGAAAGCATAGATGGATAACACAAATCATCGTAAAGTTTACATCTGTTTCATTTCAAATTAGCGTGAATCAGATACGAATTTATTTTCCACATGGTGAAAGAAACTCAGAACGGCATTAAGTGAAGTCAAAGCACTTTAGCCATATAACCCCAAAAATATTAAACATTATCAATAGCAATAAAGTCGCATGAATATACTAATTTGCCATCACATCATATGAATATATTAATTGCACAGCACATGCCACTATAATGCTAATTGCATATCGTGTAATATTACTCTGCTAATTGTCAATTATATAACATTGATATTTTAATTGTCTATCATATGAAGTTAATACGTTAACTGATTATTAACACTGGACTCAGAATGTATTTTGAGCATGAATAAATCAGAATGAATTTTTGGTAAAGTGAAAGCCAAACTACTCTATTAAAGTGATATCGTTAAGAACTGTATTACATCAAGTTTTATCATCAATCTGAAGACTGCAGACGCAATAGCGAAAATCAGACGTATAAGATAAACTGATATAATTACAATTTTCTAATATATATATATATATATATATATATATATATATATATATATATAGAGAGAGAGAGAGAGAGAGAGAGAGAGAGAGAGAGAGAGAGAGAGAGAAAGAGAGAGAGAAGCTGCACTATATATGGATAAGTTTATGCATGTAGTAACGTTAACAGAACATACAATATACTGGAAAGAAAGAAGCTGTTTTCAGGTTAATTGTTTTAAAAATCATAACGATGAATGTTGGTGAAAAAAGTTTTCACATTGTTCATTTTAGTATATTTAAAGAAGCTGCGACAGCTAAGAACCTGGACAAATTATTGTTTTTTTTTAATAAAAAAAATGAATTATCAACAGCTCGTGGTTCTATGAAATATTTGGAGGTCTGCTTCTGCTAGAGTAACGAAATGTAACCGAAAGTTAAAGACGTAAGCTAAATTTAATTGAAAGTTAAAGACGATAACTAAATGTAATCGAAAGTTAAAGACGATAGCATAATAAAATCAAAAGTTAAAGACGTAACCTAACTGTAACCGAAAGTTAAAGACGATAGCTAAATGTGATCAAACATTAAAGACGATAGCTAACTGTAATCGAAGTAAAAGACGATAGCTAAATGTAATCGAAAGTTAAAGACGATAGCAAAATGAAATCAAAAGTTAAAGACGTAAGCTAACTGTAACCGAAAGTTAAAGACGATAGCTTGCTGTAATCCAAGTTAAAGATGATAGCTAAATATAATCGAACATTAAAAACGATAACTAACTGTAATCCATTTTAAAGACGATAGCTAACTGTTATCGAAAGTTAAAGACGATAGCTAACTGTAAACGAAAGTTAAAGACGATAGCTAACTGTAAACGAAAGTTAAAGACGATATCTAACTGTAAACGAAAGTTAAAGAGGATAGGCCAGCAAATATGTTAACAATTGTAATTTCACCACCGATGCATGTGGTTCTATGGCTGTCGCAATTTGTATTAGTATTAGTAGTACTGCTGACTCAAAAAGTTACAAGAAGTGCAACATATGAATTAATCAGAAAAGTATTTATATGGCTGTTCGGTTGCAAATAAAGCATACATGTTCATTATGAGCCACTTCTACTTTCGACTCCTTGACTCAGGTCATTGTACTGAACCTGGTTTGGATTGATAATCATTGAGATAAAGTTTTGTTAAGTTATACCGATAATTTAAGACAAATTTGATCGCCCGCAGTTAATTAATCCTATTATTAACACATACAGACTGCATTTGTACTGAAACTAGTGCTATAAATGATGTATTGCAAATTAAGAGAATATTCGCGTATCGCACTACTACTACTACTACTATTACTACTACTACTACTACTACTACTACTACTACTACTACTACTAATAATAATAATGAGGTGGAGGATGACGACGAATATGATAAAGACAAAGATGATGCAGATGATTATAAAACAGAAGAAGAAAGAATATTATCCAGAATCAATGAATCCTTTTCAATCAACCAAAGCGAAATAAGAAAACAGGCATGCCTTTAGATTAGAGTCATCATATGGTTGTGCTAGTTCGATTGATAATAGGTTCGTGTGATAGCCTTCTCTTCGTTTGCAAAAGGTTTGTTCTCATGGCAAAGTATATAAACTGAAGTGATTTTAAGATGAAATACACAATCGTTATAAAGTCTAGAAGGTCTTGCAGCGAGTAGACATGACAAGTGCTCTTTGACAAAACCATTCTAATTTACCGCACGTACTTGTACTTTAGGAGAAGATGGTCGTTTAAGTGCGAAATGTAATAGAATTCTGTCGACATTATACCGACAAAATACACTACGAGGTCAAGATCTTGTAAAAATGTTAAACTATATTAATATCGATGATGAAACTTGTATCAGCACAAAGCACTCAACAAATAAATGAAAGGAACTCGCAATATCTCAAAGTAACTCAAACTAATTCAAAGTAACTCAAAATAACTCAAAGTAACTCAATGTAACTCATAATTACAGGTACGCATACTAATCAACACAAATCTTGATATCATATGAAGGTTGATATAAATTAAGCTAAACAAATCATTACGCTGTATTAGTGTTTTTAATTACATTCGTTTACAGCTATGGCTTTTTACATGAAAATATGAATCAGTTGGGGAAAATACAGTTTGAAGCGTAATAGGAAGGAGATAAATCTGTAAAAGGTCACTGTCCTAAATAATTGTAAATGTCGCACCTACTTTACACCAATGTATTTTAAAGACAGCCATTAACTGCACTGGCACAGAATAAAACAAAATTATAAAAAAAATGCAAATGGAAATTTACGGGTTTGCCCTCAAATATCTATACTACAAAGAACATTCACATTTTTATTATTGTCTAACAGTGACACTAAGAAATAGTGAAATATTTCTTAATACGTATTCAAATTACGTATATTTACTGTACGTGTGGTATTCACAATTAAAAAAAAAACTAAAACTGATTTACGCATATAAACCTGTTCTTTTCAAAAGCAACAGTTTTTAATAACACAACCTCTGCATATACCATATTCTTGTAATATTTACAACATATACTTAAAACAAAAAACAAACTAGTAAATTAAACACAAAATTATATGAATCACAAAAAGCAGGATGTGAACGTTCAATATATTTTTCAGTGACAATTGAAATAAACTAGTTACGTTTTATCTTTAGATGCTTTTGATTATATGTACAACATCCCACTAGTAGATTTTTCACGTTTTATGTATGCAAAACACTAGTAGATTTATCATGTTTTATGTATGCAAAACACTAGTAGATTTTTCATGTTTTATGTATGCAAAACACTAGTAGATTTTTCATGTTTTATGTATGCAAAACACTAGTAGATTTATCATGTTTTATGTATGCAAAACACTAGTAGATTTTTCATGTTTTATGTATGCAAAACACTAGTAGATTTTTCATGTTTTATGTATGCAAAACACTAGTAGATTTTTCATGTTTTATGTATGCAAAACACTAGTAGATTTTTCATGTTTTATGTATGCAAAACACTAGTAGATTTTTCACGTTTTATGTATGCAAAAGGACACTAGTAGATTTTTCACGTTTTATGTATGCAAAAGGACACTAGTAGATTTTTCATGTTTTATGTATGCAAAACACTAGTAGATTTTTCACGTTTTATGTATGCAAAAGGACACTAGTAGATTTTTCACGTTTTATGTATGCAAAAGGACACTAGTAGATTTTTCATGTTTTATGTATGCAAAAGGACACTAGTAGATTTTTCATGTTTTATGTATGCAAAAGGACACTAGTAGATTTTTCATGTTTTATGTATGCAAAAGGACACTAGTAGATTTTTCATGTTTTATGTATGCAAAAGGACACTAGTAGATTTTTCATGTTTTATGTATGCAAAAGGACACTAGTAGATTTTTCATGTTTTATGTATGCAAAAGGACACTAGTAGATTTTTCATGTTTTATGTATGCAAAAGGACACTAGTAGATTTTTCACGTTTTATGTATGCAAAAGGACACTAGTAGATTTTTCATGTTTTATGTATGCAAAACACTAGTAGATTTTTCATGTTTTATGTATGCAAAACACTAGTAGATTTTTCATGTTTTATGTATGCAAAACACTAGTAGATTTTTCATGTTTTATGTATGCAAAACACTAGTAGATTTTTCATGTTTTATGTATGCAAAAGGACACTAGTAGATTTTTCATGTTTTATGTATGCAAAAGGACACTAGTAGATTTTTCATGTTTTATGTATGCAAAAGGACACTAGTAGATTTTTCATGTTTTATGTATGCAAAAGGACACTAGTAGATTTTTCATGTTTTATGTATGCAAAGCACTAGTAGATTTTTCACGTTTTATGTATGCAAAACACTAGTAGATTTTTCATGTTTTATGTATGCAAAACACTAGTAGATTTTTCACGTTTTATGTATGCAAAACACTAGTAGATTTTTCATGTTTTATGTATGCAAAACACTAGTAGATTTTTCATGTTGTATATATGCAACATCCAACAAGGAGAAGTTTCATGAAGTTTTCTGTATTCAACATGCCACTAGTAGAATGTTAATTACGTTTTATAGCATCATACCTCGATGCGCATATACTTACAAATACCAAACACTAACCAACTGCCATATTGTTTATTCTTTTCCTGACGAGTTTCATTAATTCTTGCAAATTCCAATTCCAAGCGGAATCACGTTGCCACATTACCTACTTTTGGCACAGCCCAAACATGTATTGTTGAAGTTTTGTCCATAGTTTCGTCCTATCGGATACAGAATAGTACCTCTTTAAGATAAAATTGCAAGTTTTATTTGTGTATTAATATGAACAATATCACAAAGCCATTTAAACTTCGAACACATATGGTTTTCTCACGGATGTGGAGGTTTTGAGTTCTCTTCGTTACTGAGAGAGACACCGCAAATAATTTTAATAGAATAATTTCGTTGACAAGTTAATATTAATAAGAGAGTGAAGGATATAGCGATACCACAAAATTTATCTCCTATACAAAAACGTATTTACCACAAGGTATAGTAAAATATAATTAAACATAACAAAATATACTTAATGATGAATGAAAAGATATGTATACCATAATTGTGACAATAATTCAAGAGTCACATTGAAATAATATTGTTGCCTTCAAAATGCTTTTCCAACTAATGTTGATACCAAAATCATACTTGTAACCAACGTAATATATATATATATATATATATATATATATATATATATATATATATATATATATATAGAGAGAGAGAGAGAGAGAGAGAGAGAGAGAGAGAGAGAGAGAGAGAGAGAGATTAACAATGTGTTTTTATCTTTCTTCATTTCCTTTTTTATCTTTTGGCACCATATTTGCAAATTTGTTGACTTAAAATTCACTAAGATTCAACAGAAGCTGCTATTTTTCTTCGACTCTATGAACTGACGTGGGAAGTACAATACATATCTATCCACTCTTGTTATGCATAGGGTTGGCAATATCCATGTACGCGAAAAGTGATTTTCCATACGGAATAATGACTGTTAATTAGACCCGGTCTTAAGTATAAATTTATATTGTTATCATGGTGAAAATGGACACGAAAAGCTACACGTACTCAGTCATACAATGAAATCACTTTCCACTCGAATCCACGTCATAAATCAGCCTTACTGCCAATTAATAATCCTAATCATCGAATTGTGTTAAAGAATGCATTTGTAGTACTCCTATGAGATTTTTGCTATTAGTTTGCTACAGTAATGGCTCGGTATTGGAAATAATGGTACAAGGACATAGTGTCGCGTTCAGTTTTGAATAATTCAAGAATGGTTAGTGGTCGAAGAAACCTTAGCTCGGTCAAGGACATAAAACGAGCAATTTAAGTATGTAAGCACAGGACATAACAAAATGAATCGCCCATATTTTTGCAAATTATACGGTCAGATCGGAAAAGTCTAGCTTTTATGTTGTCAAGGCAACCCGTATACAGTAATTTTCTTTGCGAAAAGGACACGACAAGTCAAAAGGCTATGCTTATGTGTCTTTAGTGAATTCTATTTATGTTGCCTTCAGTATCTTATACATCTCATTTATTACTATGGACACCAGTATAAGTGAAATTTGATGTGAATGGTTCGGCAAAACTATGAACTTGGATAACAGGGTCTGTTGTAATCTAATGATGGCAGACTGTCCGAATATATGATTTTTTTTGTGCATAATAATAGTGGTAGATTGGATTGTCCGAATATATCACTTACGGTATAGCTACAAAGTCAAGTGGTTAATATAAATTGGAGGTATTCTCAGACTTGGGTAGTAATCACGCATGTTAACTAATATATCGTGTATGAAATAATGACGTTGTGAGAGTACGGCTAAGTGTTCTAGTGTACAAGAGACGGAGCTAGTGGAATGATTCTCAGATGAATGCAAAATAAATATCATAATGTGAGAACTAGTATTTATTATTGCTTTTTTTATTCTGTATATTTTATTTCTCGTCGAAAATCGATAAGATATGAAACAATGGTCCATTAATAGTACACCCTCAATATTTGCCTTTTTTTTTTTTAAATTCCGTCCGTTCCAAATCAACATGTTGTTTACTATTTACAGTTATCTACCTTATCTTTGCCCAACGTACCGGGCTGCCTCTAGGGCACAGATTGCTATTTAAGAAACAGTTGCATCGCTATTATTGAAGGGCTGAATACCTGGTTTTGTATTTTGATTCGCATAAACACTTCGAAGGTCGTATCGTGCAGCGACAAGTAGAAAGAAGTGAAGGTTACGGCTGATGTCATGTCGAAAATCAATCATATATCAATCTGGCCACGAATGCGATTCCGTAACCACCGAGCCGCCGCGGATATACGACTTCTGTGACAGAAAAACTCTCGATACGAGCATTTAAGATGCGGATAAACATTGAGAAACCCAACAACATTGCACCATTGCAATTTCTGTTACAATGCTGAAAAATGAACGACTTTTTCTAAAACATTCCATTCATCTAAGTTGTTATAGACTTTCAATATCGCATTTGAATTCTACATCAACAACGTTAACGTGGTGGACAGTATTTCAGAATGATTTTAAAAGTGCAGTATCTCCACGTATCGTCCACTTCACTTATAGTGCACATTTCTTTAGTTAGCATTAGTTCTCGAAGGGCAAGGTAAACTTACAGTATGCAAACTATTAGGCATATATAATATGCGACATTGTTATCAAGCCTTCATAATTTGGATTAGTTTGCATTTATCAGGTGACCTCTAGGTTATTAGTTCAAAAAACCAGAAAGGAACTTTTTCTGTGTTCATTCGCCCTACTAGTGTCCTTTGGCAATATTTGTAAACAATAGGTAAAATAAAGTTCTACTTTTATTTCGTGAGATTAATGATTATTTTTATAACTATTTGCAATTATAAGAAATGCATTAATATTTTACTGGGTCCATATAGTCGTAACATTTTAAAATCGACTACACCCTATAAATGAACGCTCTTCCCTTCGCAGCTGTCATTCATGCAGACTGATGTCTTCACAAATCCCATACAATAGGAATACTGTGCCAGGATATAATCAAGAGTGAAATTAATACAGATTGATAATTGTGTCCAATCAATATAGATCAAATAATCCTTAACCTCCCTATGATTGAGAAATTTAAGAGCTCTGAATGATTTGAGAAGTATTGCTGAGGATGCATTATTTCTGGTTGGCGGCAAAAACATTTTAACCTTGGTTTCTTGAATCCAAGAAATGGTAATTTTTGTCAAGAGTTGTAATGATCAAGCTACTATAAAACTCCGGTGTTCTTGAAATATACAAAATGCACATATTTGGTTGAAGGTTTGCAAGATAGTACATGTTTTTGACATTTCAGGTATTAATTTCACGGAGAGAGAGAGAGAGAGAGAGAGAGAGAGAGAGAGAGAGAGAGAGAGAGAGAGAGAGAGAGAGAGAGAGAGAGAGTTATGAACTTTGATCAGAATTATACGATTCCTTTTAGAGATTATCGTAAATTGCATTATTTCGTCAATGTAAAGCTTTTTTGTCAAGGAGAAATATACCAACGGCAAATTTTCCGATGTAAAACATAATAACATCCGAATTTGTTGCCATTCTAGCTTCAGTTTTAACTCTGAATGATATTTAGCAACTTTCTGTTGGAATTTACTTCGATTTAACAAGACAAGCCTGGAAAGTAAACCTAGAACATGGTCGTGCATTGATTAATACCTGATACCTCAGATGGTAAACGAGTAATCATGCGACCGCGCTTTCCAATCAACGTTGCTTAATCATTCAAAATAGATTATATGATAAAAACTGCTTATATATATATATATATATATATATATATATATATATATATATATATATATATATATATATATATATATATATATATATATATATATATATATATAACCTATTTTAAGGAGCTAGTCATTATTAAACAATAGGGAAGGATATGCATGTACTGCCTCATGAGAACTGAGTGACAGTGCTTCAAAGTGAGTGTTTCTAAGGAAATTAGAGTTAGTGCGCACGCTGTACATGCTGTCTTGTCCCAATTTCAACACTTCAATTACGGTTAATTTGCATAAATGTAGATTTTATTAGACAGCCAAATATACAATTTGGTATTTTGGGACACACACACACCAAATGTCGCTTTGAATAAATTAATACAAATACAACCAAAACATAGAATTTCATCTAGTTCCGTATTTATTTCATTGAATAATTAAATAACCTTTTCAGTCTTTTAAAAGCAGCTCTGTTATTTTGTCACGCATCCATATCAATTTCAGATCTTTACATAGGCTTCTACGCTTAATGTGGTCGTGTTGACGAATAAAATGTTAGCTCTACTAAAACCAGAGAAGCTGAATGATGCATCATTCCATTTCACGCGAACCCGCTGTATTGTATTGCATTGTATGGCATGCTGGATGAGGTTTAGTCGACTAAGCAATTAGTATGCAAACTGAAGTTCATACATAATTATTGACCACAAGACGTACAATGTATTTTTGTTCTTCTCATTTTACATCACGTTGCATGAACTTAGTGGAAATATTACAATACTTAACTACCATTATCAGAATACATCAATGGCCGTGAATACATGAAAATGTCAATTTAATGTTGACGCAAGGCCCAAGTTACCTATTTGATTATTAATGCATAGATAACAGAATATACATATATATATATATATATATATATATATATATATATATATATATATATATATATATATATACACACACACACACACACACACAATTAGTGAATCTTTCTCATTAATGAACTACGTTGAATGATAACTAGTCTCGGAAGTTTAAACGACTCATTACTATTTGACTGCGGATTGACCAGTGTCACGTCCTGGGAATTTTAGTTTTCATTTTTCCAATAGCAAGTCTCAAATTCCAACGACATGTTGCCGGCAATCCTTAGGCTGTGGATAGTTTCGTAATGGTCCTTGTTAAATTTCAAGTTCAGGCTATGATCGAACATGTTAAATAATGAAAGTATGGAGGTATTTGTGAACAATGTGTTTTCGGCTTGTCTTGCTTTTGAAATGTGAAATGAATGTGACGTACAATGTTTTTGTTTTGTTTTGCTTTTGAATGTGTTTAATTTGGATTTTTAACGTATTTGTAACAATTTAGCATGTATCATGATGTCCCACCCAGTCACATTATATTGACACCAGGCCGACCAGTCCTAATATTAACCTCTTAATTCCGAGCACCAAGCGAGGCAGCTGTTAGTGTCATTTTCATAAGCCTTTTGTATGATTCTACCTGAGATCAACCCCACGACCTCCCACATCTGAGGCTGACGCACTATCCACTAGGCCACCGGAGCGGTCCCTTTGAACTTGAAAAATGCATGTATCAATTTGAGGTTTGAGTGCACACATGTCTTTTGTCATTAGCTTCAGCTGACGTGCCAGGTAACATGGATGATACTCATAAGTATTGTTTTCTTTATCCAAATATAAACACATACAGACCTTTTTGACCCTACAGGTGTATTTTATTGTTGAGAATTTTATGTTAGGTACGTCGATGCGTGATATAAAACCTTGCGCATAAAAACTGTCCCTTAACGCTATAAACCAGGTATTCATTCCCATTCTTCAGATTTTATTAGAAGCCAAGTAAGTCATATAACCTCCTTGCACGTCATAAGAAGCTTGCTCATAAATATACATCATGCTCTATTCCTGGGTATACAGTTAAAAACCATATATATGATATACATGTATATATCTATCTGGCTGCAAATTTTTTAAAATAAATATTCGAACGTTTTTGCAATTCGACTGTCTGACAGATAAAAATCTTCACATCAGTGAACTGTCTAGACAGTTTCGTAATATCGTATATATCCTAGAAAAAAGCTATTAAAAACACTCGGGCCAAACAGGTATTTCAGAACCTACTTACTATAACGTGAAAGTGAGCCAACAAAGAGACATTTTTAATACGATAGCATGAAGTTTCACCAATGCAACCGTCCGTTCTTGTTTGCAAATGCATGCAAACGGTCTCTAACAGTGCTCTTCAAACAATAGTCACTTCTTGACATTCCGCCATTTTTGTTGTTTAAATATCGACCGAGTGTACTTTATTTAGATTGGTAGGGGCCTATAAACACAATCATTTACTTCCTGCAGCCATTTGCAAAATTAAGCAGCCGAAATTTCGCTTTGATCCATGGAAGAGACTGTTTCACGTAAAATAATATGAAACTATGCGTCACATCGTATAACGTCGTTAAATTTTCACGAATTTATTACACTAAAAACAATGCGTCACATCGTATAACGTTATTAAATTTTCACGAATTTATTACACTAAAAACTATGCGTCACATCGTATAACGTTATTAAATTTTCACGAATTTATTACACTAAAAACTATGCGTCACATCGTATAACGTTATTAAATTTTCACGAATTTATTACACTAAAAACTATGCGTCACATCGTATAACGTTATTAAATTTTCACGAATTTATTACACTAAAAACTATGCGTCACATCGTATAACGTTATTAAATTTTCACGAATTTATTACACTAAAAACTATGCGTCACATTGTATAACGTTATTAAATTTTCACGAATTTATTACACTAAAAACTATGCGTCACATTGTATAACGTTATTAAATTTTCACGAATTTATTACACTAAAAACTATGCGTCACATCGTATAACGTCGTTAAAGTTTCACGAATCTACTTACATTTAAATTGCATCACAGTGTTTAACGTCGTTAAATGTTTACGAATTTACTATATTCAGAGTATTAGCAACGTACAATTCTCGCCAAAAAATGTATGACTAAGAATATACTATATTTCATTGTAATCTAAACCGTGAAGATCATTTTGCAAACATACATTTTCTCGATAAAATTGTGAAAATGTTTGCTGGCAAAGATGTAGTAACTTCAGAAGTAGGCTTCAAGTACTTGCATGTAGATGTTAATTGTGGCACACGTCGCTCAAAAGTGTCGGTAGAACCCACGTCGAAACCTCTACCTCACCCAGTGCATTATACACGCCCTCTGCTTCGATAAATGAATCGACATTTAAATTGCTATTATACACATGCCTACTGCACCAGCGTTGAGCTTCAAAGGTCAAAGATCATTCGGGGTAAAAATGGTCTACGTTTAGAACCTAACTTGCCACTTAAACGTTGAAACAAAAGCAGAAATGTTGGCATGCTGTTAACAGATTTACATTTAGAAATGGTAAAAGATTTTCAATTAATGCATTTTTTAAAATTATAGATTACATGTATATTTAGGCATGATGTTTAAAGGTTGAGGCTTGGATATGGCGTTTGATGATTTGTGTCTACCAGGAGAGATAGTCTATTCATATTGTGCTTGTTTAAGTGTTTTTTTCCTTCAGGCGTTCGAAATTGGAGTTCAGTATTAAGAAGTTAATGTTAGGACTGGTCGGACTCATTTCAGGATGATGCATCATTTCTATATATAAACTTCCACACTGCAAATATCGTAGCAATATGACTGAAAAATTGTTAAAGCTACCTTAATAATCCAAATCACACACACACACACACACACACACACACACACACACACACACACGCATACATACATACATACATACATACATATATATATATATATATATGCATTCGAGTTAAGACTTCTTTGAATGTGATGCATATTTACCCCGAATAACCCTTTAGCTACTGAAAAGAGACGTAACTCATATGTTGGTGATGTTATTGTTGTTTTAGGGTTTAACGCCATTATAAGGCAAAATATAGACTATAAATTGTGGAGGAAGAACCCTGGAAACACCCGGGAAGAGCCACCGACCCACGAGAAACTTCTGGCAAGCTTTCTCACGTACCCACTAACTCATCTGTATCGTTGGAGAAAGAGTAGATTCGTATATTAGAATATATACAGTGCTCAAACAGGTATACCATTGTGAAGGTGAATACAGGTCCTATTAATGTTGTAAATTATTTACCATAAAAAGACATCGTAGTATACTATTAATAATAATTTTATCAAACTTTAAATTACTTTTTTTTAAAAACAGTTCTATATGTAATTATAATCTGTCATTCGTAGCCGCTTTGTTGAAATAGTATGCATTCTGTGACAGGGTGTGTCATGTATTTGGGAATAAAGGTAAAAATATATCCAACTTATTTTCAAGATTAATAATTAATGGCACTACCTTGGGTGATACAAATGCTTGAAATAGAGCATGGGGAAAATATTCAGTTTATGAGAGCGTGATAAGTATTTAAAACATGTGTTTCTGTGTTTCAGAGAGAGAGAGAGAGAGAGAGAGAGAGAGAGAGAGAGAGAGAGAGAGAGAGAGAGAGAGAGAGAGAGAGAGAGAGAGAGAATACTTTTGCTGTTCGTAAAATTTGCTTTTGTATATCGTCATTACTCAATAAAATATGTAATAACAGACTTCATAAATTCAACTTATTGGATCCGCGTGCTTACTCAAACTTTCATTTACAAATGTAATTTTTAAATTTACGGAAATGTTACACATTGTAGTTAATATACAACAACTTTGATTTGGACGTATACTAACCTAAGGCTTGGGTAAAATGACCTTGCATTTGGGACCAGTTGCATCTGGTACACCACCAGGCCCGGTCCTATGATGTGTAGGCCCGGTTCTAGGATGTGTGGGGCCCAAGATAGCAAGCGATGAGCGGGGCCTCGAGCAAAAAAAAGTATGTTCAATCTCACCACAGTAAAAAGAAACATATAGCCAGCAAGGTGAGGCCCAAGGCGGTTGCCTCGTTCGTCTTGTCCTAGGGCGAGGCCTATACCCTATACATTTCATATCCCGTCCCATACTGTATGAATACTAAGTGTAGGTTACGGGAGGGTAAATTTTGGGAATTTATTTTAAGATAAGTGAGAATAATTAGGAAAGGTTTGCTATGTCTTTAAAATGACTTGATTGATTTATTTCTTCTTACACAAGAGCTGAAATGTCACGCCGGGCTTACAGTCAGTAGGTAAAGGGCTCAAATCCATCCTTAGTCTGGTTCTCTGCTTAGTATGCTCCCATGCGTTGCACTCCGCTTTAGTATAGCGGAGTACAACGCATGGGAGCATACTAAGCAGGGAACCAGACTAATCCATCCTAGGCCGTGCTGAGCCGGTTATGTTTGTCTGGGTAAAGCACGTACTGGCATTGGCATGGCGCTATACCGTCCTTTATTATTTGATGTACCTTAATCCATCCATCCATCCATCCATCCATCCATCTCTAGGGATATATTTTGAGAGGCATTGTGCAAGAAAAGCACTTCAGAATCATGTTTAGTTACTTACTCCATTCACTCGATCTTTTTGTTGATTTGCTAGTAAGGTTTTATCCACGTCTAAGTGATACCCAGGAGGGATGTACTACAGCCAATAAATGTGTTCGTTTGACGATTGTTATTTAAGCAGGTTTACTACATGTTGTTAAATAATGATACGTGTGGTATTAAAAAAAAATGTAATCCGCTGTAACTCTTTGGGACAAAATAATTTTCTGCAATCGTTATATAAAAATAAGAGCACGATATACACCATTTTGGACTTTCCGTTTCTACTTACTCAAGTGGAAGTTTACTTGGATTTGAGTTCAGGATATTGGTTTTGCATTTGGAAAATCATCGTCTACTTAATCGTCTACTTAAAGGAGACTAGAAATTAATTTTTTTATTTTATAAATGTAATTCTTTACAAATTCTAATTCGAATATAATATTTATAAAAAAAAAGAAGAAGAAAATATCGTGTGCGGATATTGATTATATTGCGAAGAAGATACAATGATTCCGTAAATTGCCGAGTATTTCCGTGTTTTAAATAAGACGACAGATCACGTGGTCTCGTGACGTCATACTAGCCAGTCCTCGTATACAAACGGAAAAATGGCAAGCGAGACAGACAGGAGGAGACCAGATTTGGGTTGCACATTCAAACGTTGAATCTGCTTTCGAGATATGCTCATAACTATATATGTTGAAGTATGTTTTAACAATGTTTTTAAGACATATCAGTAGAAAAGTACAACAGTAAGAAGGTGCTCATATTTCATATCTTGGAATTTAAAAAACAAAACAATGTAATTTTAAAATAAATACTGATGAGATGTGTGCTGTGCAAAAATATGAAAATGATTAAGTGATGGTGTCCAATGCAAACATATTTTTGTTGTTGCCACAATGCCAAAAATTAATTTAAGAAAGATGAGGTTCAATCGCATTATATGTAAATAGCATATTCATTACCTACCCATAACACACACACACACACACACACACACACACACACACACACACACACACACACACGGACTGACATATTGTAAAATATCTATGAGAAATAATACTGAATTATGGGCTTAGAGACTTGATTGGGAACATACATGTGTGTGAAACAATATCCATTACCACCCGGGCAAGTGTAAAAGGTCATTGAGAATGGTTTTCATCGGAAGTAATTTTTCACACACACACACACACACACACAAAGCAACACCCCACAAATAAATCTGCGGGAAGGAAATCATACGTAATTAATTTAAACATTAAGAAACCTCATTTCTATGATTCAATTACAGTGTATTTTACATGCAGGCTACAGGTAGCGTATTGACAAATCTGTAAGTATATACATGTCTCGTTAAAATAGATTATGTACTGTACTGGTCAGTGCTGAAAGAAATGTTTTAAGCACAGGCCTCGGGCTGATTACTTAAATAAACTTACTAGCCCTGACTGAAATTCCACAAACCCGAACAGTTCATATCTGTTAACTTTCAAGCCGGGAGAAGAAAGAAAAAAAAAAAAGAAAACCCATATATACATTTTTATCAAGTGTGCAATCCACAGATGCCATATTCTATTTTATCACTTGTGAATATTGTAGTGAAGAAATAATTAATATCACAGGACAATTTTTGTCTTCAGTAAATAGATTAAGATTAAACATTATTCACATAAATTTCAGATTGTTTAACTACTACATTAGTTTCAAACCCATGAATGGTCACAATGAAGGCTGCGTAATTTTCTCCGCAAACAAAATCTCCATTTCCGCCAATGAAACTCGGCCAGTTAACATCTGACATTCCTCTATCATATATGTAAAGTTTCATTACCATGATTAAATTAAAAGAAGGAATAAAATAAAATATACGACGCAGTATATGTGCCCCTAAAAAACTAATTCAAAATAAATATTTCATTCAGTAAACAGTGTTACATATCTTAACACTTAAACTAAAGGAAATAGGGTGGAATATAAAATGTGGGAAAACATTGGCCACATACATGTACGGTAACGTTTGACTGCAGATTTGAACTCATAAAATGAAGTCTTTGGCTTCGAAGTTACAACACAATTGGGCATCATTTATTTGCCAATGAATTTCTGGTGCTTACATACACACTGTGTAACACATGGTTTCTTTGAATTATGTCAGAGGGCCAGTCCATTTCACAAGATAAGTGCAATCATAAGGAATTGTTAATTTGTTAAACTGCCAATATGTCAATAGTCGCCTCCCCCAATTTATATAATCAGTTAATGTGAAACTTGATTTTATATCGGATCTCTTTTCTTTTAATCGCTGCTATTTAAACTGCCCAAGTGACAGTTTTATATCAGTTCCAATCATTACAGATTACCGTTTATACATTTTACGTGTAGTAGGCATATACTGAAAGGTTGTGTTTTTATAAATTAATTTATTAATTCTTTTAAGATTACTTAAAATTGTTTTTCTCGAAACACGACCGTGTCAAGGGTAAAGAATATTATTATTTTTTTTCGCAAAGCTTCCATTTGATTAAAGCCAGATCTCAATTTCACATAGGACAGTGGTGACTTAATTTAGATTGTGATCTTGGAAAAAAACATTTACTCATTTCATCAGCACGATCAGGTGTCGGGCTGTCATATTTGTTATTAGCACCTACTCAGCCTTCTGCCTATTTTCGTAACTCGTACGTTTGACACTCTTTACCAGGATTTAATATATACAATGGTATGTCTGGAACAGTTTCAACTTTTAGTCTAGGCTTAGCATTCGCGTATCCTAGAGCTTCTATTTTTCAGGATTCCTCTGGTAACATTCCTTTGAGAAATGTAATGAGCACGGAGTGCTGTATGGTGTTGCATTGAAATCGAATCGCTTGTAATAATGTTTTGTTCTTTTTTTTATGGTTTAACGCCATTTTTAAGCATACAATAGGCTATACATAGCGGCCAGTATTATTGGTGGAGGAAGAACCCGGGGAAAACCCCCGGAAAGAACCACCGACCCACGATAAGCTACTGGCAAGCTTTCTCACATAACTACATTAGCCGAATCTTAGACTCGAACAAATGCAGACAGAGGTGAGACGGCAGTGATCCGTAACGGACAGCGCTTTAGACCATTCGGCTACTCGGGGCCCCTGCTTGTAATAAGGTATCCATACTTTCTTAATGCCTTTATCATTTGGAAAAGATAAAAAAATGTTGTCCACAGCCTTTTCTTAATGTGCTATTTACACCCGATAGCTATACAAAATCGCCAGTCGAAATGGTGGAGTCGCTATGACGTCACATCACGAGAGTAACCGAATAGGTGCGGAAATTTTGCATACGAGGTCACGGAAATTCAGCTCTTTGAACATATGCCAATATTTAAATACTGGGATTGCGGTCGCATATAATACTTCAGAATAAGGTTTTCTTCATTAGTGTTGTTATTTTTATTCTACATTTACATTGGTTTCTGGTCTCCTTTAATCTTTGACCTGTAGTTTGCTAAAGTTTAAGTAGAACTGACCTTGTTACGAATTTTATAGAAAATATACCAGCGTCCTGGTCTTTCTATCATGTCTTAGGTTTTCATATGAAGGTTTTGGTCAACAGTAGCATTGATTCCTGTTTTAAAGCTTGACTAGAGAAATCAGTCTTTCAGTTGCATTTGATTATAATTTGAGAGAGTTTTTAATTTAAATTATTCATTGGCATTACAAAGTGCTTATTACGTTGGTGACTAAATAATTATTTTTGGATTATTGTGAATTCATTCATGGACATTCTGGGTTATATGATTATGATACTTCAAGACTGTTGGCACATCAGATTATTCAAAACTACTGTGACATCGGCACATTCAATAATTAAATTCATTCGGAACACTATACTTTTGGAAGTTTGATACAATTTTAAGCTCTGTTTGGAATTTAATTCACAAAAATAATTTAAGCTCCTTTTACATTTTCATTTTGTATTCTAGAGAACAAAATTGCTTGCTGACTGTTTCTGTTACTTAATTTAGAACTATAAAGTCGTAACAATACGTTCAGTATGTGTTGTTTAACACACGTAAAGGCATGTAATAAAGATACACGTTAGATAAGTTTTAAAAACAAATCCCCATGTGACAGGTTAGCGTTATTTGAAAGAAAAAATAAGTTTTTAGTTGCTTTATTTCGGCATCTTAGTAGTACATGAAAGATTATTCTTTTGCGGATTAGGAGGTATATGTGCATGGTGCCTAAACAAGGTGAGAAACTTATTGATATAAGAACAAATTTTGTACATAGTCACTCAAAGATAGGTAAACATACTGGTTTATTCTATGGCATTTGGTATGGAGTTTATCGTTGCTACAAATATATCCGGTGATAGTTGTATAGAAAAAAAAATCCAGAAACATGTGCATTATAATTTCTTATCGGGAGCCGTCAGCTGAGACGACTAACGGAATCAGGTGCCTCAGTGTGCTGGAGTCAAAATCATAAGGGTACGGGTTTGATTCCGCCCGTCTAATCAGCATGGCCACGGCTACAATGGTGTTTCAGTGGACAATGCACTTTACTGTAGTTGATTCATCAATAACATGTTGTGGACCGCCATAGCATACCATGCTAAACGAAAGTAGCTTAGGTACGTATATATTGGAGATCCTTTATGTATGTTTTAAATGTATGTCTTAACTAGATATTTTACATATATTTTATATATAAATTGTGCATGCACTTTCCAGTTGTGTTGTGCTATTGACATATGAGACTGGCATTCTCGATTAAACTGCAGGGGATTTGCCGAAGGAGAGATGTAATGATGTCGACAGGTGTCATGTTACATTACAAAGAGAAACTGAGCTGTTTGCAGTTGCGTGTTAAGAGTAAAAGGCGTTCGGGGCGACGATAATGGCCACACCAATGATTTTCCTGCAATTTAAATTGTATCAGCTGTTTCGACGCTCCAAGAGCTCTGGCGATCCTGGCAATCACACTGTCCGCCGTACCCAACATTAGAAAAATTTGCCCAGGGTAAAGAAGGTGGGCATGCTGTCGGTGAAAAGAATATTAAAGAGATTATGATGCAACGATGTTGTAGGTGTGTTATCGTAAATGCTTATGTGTCCAGCCCGAGTTCCTTTTCTCTCTCACTCCACATTTCTATGTGGTTTTTCCATTATTCATGAGAGGGGAGGGTGGACAGAAAAGCAGAAAGGATTGCGATGGAAATGTGTACCTTATTAAATTGATGTAGAAAACGGGGAATATAATACTTGCTATCGGTATTTTGATACGTCACTAATGATTAAGTAATGTGTGAAACTGCATAATATACCTAGAATCAATATATATATATATATATATATATATATATATATATATATATATATATATATATATATATATATATATATATATATATATATGTGTGTGTGTGTGTGTGTGTGTGTGTGTGTGTGTGTGTCCACGTGAGTGCAACCTATATAGTGAGACAGTGAAGAATACTATACTATGCTGGTATTTGTGATGTATACAAGCTCAGTAAAAAATGTTTGATGGAATACATTAACTATATGTTCATACTTAATCTATGAATATTACAGGGGAAATTTTGGCTCTGCTTATTAGCAAAAACATACGGTATTCATTTAATACGTGTAATCGAGGTATACTTTTTCAACTAAATTAAACATAACGTGTGAAGCAATGGAAACCCATACGTCCATATACATTATGTCATTGAAATAAACTAGTGACAATTAGAAATATATGTTTTAGGAGAAAGCCAGAACAAGGCTAAGATAAATAGGGAACAAGGGGGTGGGGGATGGGTGTCTGTGTATTATTGTGCATGTGAGATACTTACTGCTGAAGGAATTCCCAACTTCTTCTCGCAATAGTTTTGAAATATCATGGTCTCCAGGTATGTACAGAGAAAAATCATGATCCGACTTGAAGCTTGGATCACGACCTTTATTCAAATGATGAATGAGAGAGGCTCCTGCCAGGAAACAAAAACGAGGAGTTATGTCACTGCGCCCGTTACCGTCATATATCACCTTCAACCGGTACCAATTGTAATGCCTCATCATATCAATTACGATTCTCGCCAGAGAATTAAAGGTTGCCCCTATTCGGGTGAGCGTTGCGTATTCTGCTTCAGCTGCAGATTTGTTATCGCCAAAGTCATGGGCAAAACCTCCGGGTGAGATGACCGGAATGTGCCAGTAAGGAGCGTATCTGGCAACCGGAGCAAGACTGTAATCACACACTGGTCCCAGAAAAACGCTGACATTTTTCTTCATGTACAAATTAAATGCAGCTATTGGCGCGTCCTTGCCATTACAGTTTGAATTCGCATATTCCACTGATATTTCATACCACGTTGGAATTAAAGACATATTCCTGATCTTTTCTATGGAATATTCAATAGATGGCATGACACGATCGACGGAAAACATTCTATTGTTATCGAAGGGAATAATCACGGCAATTTGAATCTTAAGTGCATTTATTAAGAAACAAATCGAGAGTAAATTTTCTATAACAAACACAATTGTTATCCGTGTTAGCATTGTGAAACATATATCAATCGTTTCCACTTAAAACTATTAAAATTCATTGCCAAGGAAACGAGAAACGAGTCAGTTTCTTGTTTGGTTTTATCACCATTAATCCGGCAAGGAAACAAACTGATTACTCTATTACGTTTACACGTACGTTATTCATGTGTATATCCCTTTTCATCCTCGAGGTTTCATTCATAACATCTAAAATACCACAACTGTTGTTTTCATTATCTAGTACTTCTCTGAAATAACAGCACTGTTACTTGTGCCCTGTTTTTAAATCAGACAACCTCGACCATAAATCAAACTCAATCACCGAATAGTCTTTCTAAGCGGGACTACTTTTATAGTGCCTTGAATTGTTGCTCCACACTGCTGTATGAGCGACTCATGCAATAGAAATCAATCTATAATAACAGTAGCGCGTGGATACACGCTTTCTTCACATGGATCTATCGGTATTTAACTGAAGTCGTGTTGCCCACTAAAACACCTATTGGTCAGAATCGTTGATTATTATGTTTATACAACCCACTGGCGCATACAGTGTGGCAAGTATGTAGGTAGGGAATAAACTTTTAGTTCAAGTACATTCATTGCATCCCTTTGTTAATACACACGAAACCTTAAACTAGTACCGCTTGCCCTAACACTGAAACACAAGTGTGATTGAGGCGGGGCTGTAACCAAACGCAAATCTATAGGTAAAATTAGTTAAGACATGATAATACCTATAAATAGATCGAGTTAACTTCCTATTTGAGTACCTTGCCGTTCGATGAATGTAACTTTCTGCATGTTTTAAATCGCTAAATGAGGCTATTTATAAGTTAAAGGCGTTATTGAATTACTGAGTTTTGCACCAGATTGGTAAATGGTTTTAATCATCACGCTATATCTGAATCATCGTTAAATCGCAGGAACAAATTTGTGACAGTTATTTTGACCAACGTTAATCATTTGCTGACACACATAGCAGTGCTAATCGTGTTAATCTTAATCGGCTCATTTAGCAACGGAACAAAACCCATGCAACATCACCCATAAATTAGTAAAGATGTCTGCTTGAACACCTCCTTCTTTTTTAAACGTGTGGGATTATTCCATTAAGCTTTGAAATAAGCACAGGTAGATACAAATCGTATAGGTTAGGCGTGTGTCAACACATCTACTGAAAACTCGGATCCTTGTAACATATATATGTATGTTTACGGGGATCTGCACAGATCACTCCATTGGCCAAGCTGTCAGCCTCAGATGCAGGTGGTCGCGGGTTCGAAAATCAGGCTGAATCTAACTAAAGATTTAAAACCTTGCACTGACAGCTGTATCGCTAGGCGCTCAGCATTAAGATGTCGGTGTTTGGGTGATGTGACTATAAGTGGGATATCATGCTACATGTTTACGGCATGATGTTCCAGTGCTAGACATTACTATGAACTGCCACACTGCAGACATCGTCGCAATATGACTGAAATATTGTAAATAAAAATTTACGCAACAAATCCAAAAATCACACACACACACACACACACACACACACACACACACACACACACACACACACACACACACACTGTGTACGAAATGTGATGTATCCAGATTTTGAACAAAATTACTTATCATTAAACGAACAAAATTTGCACGGGTGGTTGTGTGGGGCTACAAAGGAATTAGAGGCTGAGCAAACAAATATGCTAAAATATATCCTCAAATCCTCCCCCACAAAACAATGGACTGTCACATAAAAAAGGTAAACAGATTAACGCAAAATGTTGCGGGAAAGAAAAGGTAAAATGCAAGCGATTATTGCGAAATTCTAAAAAAACCTAGTAAGGACTAATTTTAAACAAAAGTAGATGAACTCTCCGAGTTTTCAAAAACTAGGAATATGGACCAGAAAATTAAACTATTGACTCTGATTTTGCAATAGATGACAATGATGAAATTCCTAAATCTATAATTATTGTTTCAGAAAAAAATTGTATTAAAAGTCTTATGAATAACAAAACACCGTCAGATGATAATCTTTTAAAGGAAGATATAAAATGTACCTTTGACATGATGATGCCATTATATAACTTTTAAATATATTATCTGACACTGGCCTGACTCTAGACGCTTGGTTTGAAGGAATAATCAGACCAGTTTTTTAAGAGTAACAGAGACCCAAACTCGCCTGTATTGACAGACCTATCACGATTCGAAGCTTAACGTTTTACTTCAACAACAAAATAAACAATACATACTTCAGAGTGCTTTAGATCTTCACGATGCTTCGAAAGAAAAATAATCCGGATTAAAGGCAGGTTGTTCGACCAACCAAATAGTTGTCTTCATGACATTACTGAAAGTTTATTAAAACAAACCTACAAGATGAACATATTTTGTGCTTTCATTAATTGAAGTCGTAATTTTAATCAAATGTATAGGAAATGGCAGTGGCTGAAACTATAAAGATAACAATGTCAATGAGAAAATATTTAGAATAATTTATAATACATATTATAAATCAGTTCTTGTGTCTTGCATGAGCGGGCCGCTTTCTTTCAGTGTATTAAGAATGGGAGACAAAGTGATAACTATTATCGCCAATTGTTTTTATAGCGTATCAATAATGAGAAAACTATATGTCAAATAAAGCGGGCAGTTACAGTTTTCTGATCACTCCATGTCCATTTTCCATCAAGTTCTTATATACTGCTTATGCTGATGACACTGTCATTTTATTACCTTCAGAAAGCTGTTTCAACATAATTTAAACGTGCTTTATGAAATATTCGGAGTTACTTTATTCTTACCGCTGACATGCACTTGCATATTTTGGATTATAATCTATTACCCATTTTACTTTACGGGTGAAGAGTTTGGGGATTTGAACGTATCGCAATTATTGAAAATTATTGAAAAGTTACATATCGAATTTTTAAGTAACATTTTAAAATTGAGTAAATTGACTTCAATTTACATCATAAAATTTAATTACTTCCAAGAACCGATTCCCTGTTAAACTACAGGAATGTATTTCCTGTTTTTTTTTCTCCATATCAGATAGTTATGACAATACATTGTTTTTTTTTTTGGGGGGGGGGGAGGGGGGATGTAAACATTGTGATAAAAATTACATCGGGACCGAATGTCAGTAGTTATTCATCTTTCCTAAATTTCAAATTTAAAGAAGATTCTAAAACCTTTCTATTATTGCAAGCTCTCATTTGAAAAATTAGATCATTAATCGCAAAATTCTCCAAATTCTTGTCAAATTGATTATTTTATAATGAATTCAATATAAGAATCTTGGTGCTAATTGTGGATTTGGACATTTTTTGTAAATCATCATGACATGTTATGTTTTTCTCTTTTACAACGTTTGTACTATAATGGATGTCACTGTATTCTGCTCCGAACATGTTTTATGTATGTACCCAATTGTTGTCGTATTTCCTCCCAATCCTTGCTCTAATTGTAAACGTTGAACATTGATCCGATCTATTTACGTCACTGTCTATAGTATTGTATCAGCTGTGATATTCCCATATACCATCTATGTGTGGCCTGAGGTTTACTTTCAGTAATACAAGTTTTGTTCCGCAATTTCAGGTATATGTTTATCTGTTACATATCACTAAACAGTGGCCAGAGTGGCTGATTGGTCTAAAGTGACCCATCTTTGTCTGCGTGGTTTCTAGTATCGAGATCTGCCTATGTATGTATGTATGTATGTATGTATGTATGTATGTATGTATGTATGTATGTATGTATGTATGTATGTATGTATGTTTGTATGTCTGTCTGTCTGTCTGTCTGTCTGTCTGTGTGTAACTAAAACTATTCATCATCACCACGGAAACATGACTCATTGTGTTTTTATTTTCTTTTCAAAAAGTCACTTAGAACAACTGATTTATTTGAATCAAAACTTCTCTACATTTAAACGTCAATAACTGCAATGCTATCTTGTAATGAGTGACTTATTTTAGTATTGATCACTGGTTTTAGGCTTATATGCGCCCCTTGAGTGTTTTCCTTTTAATGCTTACATTAAGGTAGGGATGTTAAATGAAGTACGTTATTGTGCCATGGGACTCGGTTTGTCTGTGTTTATAGACGCTTCATACATATTAGTTATATGTAGCCTATGTAATCGTTGCGTTATTGTGCGTCTCACCCGGATAGTCTGCGCCTAGGACAACCTTATAGTATTTGACTTTATATATTGGGGAGGTGTCGTTTTTATTTATATGCATTCCAGCTCCTCATTCGTGTTGATAGATTACATATTAAGTGTTTCGAAATGATTAAATTCCTCCCAGCAGACATTAGCAAAGTTAGACAACACCACCAAATAAATAATTTAAACAAATTTATAAGGTAATTATATGTTATTACTTTACAATTATACATGTCGTTACCAGTACTTAAGTTATATAGTTGGTAGGTCTGTAGATAGGTATAGGTACAATTTAGTTGTTGCTTGCAATTAATAATAACACGGAGGAGTTTTTTTTTTTAATATGAATTAAGGTCGCATGCGCAACTATGTGCTTTCGCGACCAGTTAATGCCCGAGGGTCGGGCTATTTGATTGGTCGGGACCAAAGGTAACTTTGACTACACTAGGCTGTGTTGTCGCAGTCTCCCCGGCACCCGCGTTAAATGGCAGTCTCGCCTTAGAGTAAAATGTCGGGTCACGGCAAAGCAGGAAGGCAGAACAAATACCAATATTGTGTAAGCCACCTGTGCAATTATATCAAATCCATATAGTCATAGAATTTTTCATCTTTCCTATCAATAAATATTTCTAGTACATAGTGTACATGCTGTAGGTCCTTAACAAATTTAATTGCTAAAATGTCTTAGCGACATAAATAAGTGTAGTCACTGTTAGGTATTTTAGCTTGTTAATTTTGAGCGGTGGTCAAAATTGATCAAGTTAGATTTCGAGAAAGAGATTGTTCGAAAAGGGTTCTCGTACCAAATTAGAACCCTGGGGAGAAAAATAAAATAAAATAAAATAAAATTTTAAAAAATTCAAACAAATTAAAAAATAAAAATATTTAAAAAAATATATATATAAAAATAAATTAAAAAAAATAAATTAAAAAAAAAGAGATTAGAGTTTGGTGTATTTCATTTCTTCTTTCTTCTTTTTCTCTTCTTTTCCCTTTTCTCTTTCCCACTTTCTTCCTACTCCCTTCTTCCCTCTTTCTTTCTTTTTCCTTCTTCCATCCTTCTTTTCCCTTTCCTTTTACTTTTTCTTGTCGGTTTGTTAGTGTTATGTTTCCTTGAGCTATCACTATTTGATCCCGGTGTTCTCATCACAATTATCTTGCCACTTGCCGGTTGACTGGTTTTACTGTACCTACATTGTGCCACTACTTAGTGTAATGTTCTCTTTTTTTCCCCTTCTTCTTCTTCCCTTTCTCCCGTTTCTTCCTTTTTTCCTCGCATTACAATGTTTATATTATCCCCCCTTTCCCTTCCTTTCCCCTTTTCTATTTTATTTTATATATTTATTTTAGGGTAATGTTAAGTTGTTCTGCTTTTTTAAGCTAGCGGTATTACTATCCGCTCTGGCCCCTTTAAACGATATGGCCTTTTTAATTATTTATCTATTTGGTAGTTATAATATTTTTTTTTTGTCCGTTTATTTAAGGCATTGTTACGTGGGTCTGTTTGTTGAGCTAGCGATGTTATTATCTGTTCTGGCCCCTTGATTGATAAATATTAACTCTTTGGCTATGTTTATGTTTATTTACTTATTTGATGGTTTTGATATTTATATTTTGTGTTTTATGTCTATTGATTTTAGGTAATTAAGTATATTTATATAGGTAGCATTTACGTTTTTGTTATACCTTTTATCTAGAATTTGGGAGAATGATATAACTGAGTCAAGTTTTCTTTGTTGTAGTTGGAAGACGGTACGTTGTCGATGGTATTTGTGACATATGTTGAATACATGTTCCAATGTTTCAGTTTCTGGACAGTGTGGACATTTATCCGGCGTGGGTCCTGTACTTATATGTTTCATAAAGCTGCCATTTAGTAGTGTTTTACCTGTTCTGATTCTGTTGATTAGTTTAATATCAATGGCTGCAAGGCTTTTTGGTAAACGTTGGGTTCTAGTGACCTCTTTTTGTAGTTGGTATAGATGTCTACCCTTTGTGGAGTTTTCCCATTGTTGTTGCCATTTATTATTAATTCTGTCCCTGACTTGACTATATAGTTCCTGAGTGTTGTACTGTACGGGTTCAATCTGGTCTTTCATCAAACTGCTTTTTGCTGCTTTGTCTGCTTTTTCATTTCCAGGCAAATTGATGTGAGATGGCACCCACAAGAAGTGTATGGTTTGGTGTGATTTATCTGCTTCCCTGATGGTCAGCATAGTGTCCTCTAGAAGATTTTGTCTACTTTTGGAATACTTTCAAGTACACTAAGTGAGTCTGTTATGATTACGTACTGTTTTTAATTTTGTGTTACTATCCATTTTAGGGCTCGGTTGATGGCCCAGAATTCCGCGGTATATATGGAACAGTCATCCGGTAGTCTTGTCGTAAATGTGATCTGATGTTCTGGGATCACTACCGCTGCAGCCGTTCTATGTAGTTCTTTAGATTTTGAGCCGTCAGTATAGATTTTTACATATCCATCATAGTTGATGTTGACGAGGCTTTGTACTTGTGTTAATGTGATATTGGGGTTGTCGCGCTTATGTACCAGTTGGAGTGCTGTTAGGTTGATGTTAGGTTGGTAATTTCTCCAAGGTGTGGGGTCCTTGATAAGTAGTTGTTCTGCTTGGAGTTCTATTTGATTGAGTTCTTTGCAGAGTGTGTGTATTTTGTTAGCTGCTGGAAGATGTGGTACCAGTCTTGAGCTAAAGGTGGTTTGACATTTACTTATTATGTTTCTGGTGGGATTAATCTCAGGAGTACCAATGATGCCATTGTATGATTTCAGGTAACGGACGTCCAAGAAAACATCCGGAAATTATACCTCGCTCTCTTAAGTGTGTCTCATATACAAAAATACGTTTATCACGTTAAACCAACCTTTGATTTCTCAATAATGATTAGTTTACAAATTGAATTTTAAACATTCAAATGACTGCACTGAGTGACAGTCTCTACAGCAATATATAAATGTAAAAAAGTGTGCTTTAGGTCTGCTAGCTCTGTAGAGACTAACAAATTTTAAGATTTTTAAAAAAAAATCTTTCAAACTAATATATATATATATATATATATATATATATATATATATATATATATATATATATATATATATATATATATATATATATATATATATATATATGTATGTATATTCCACAGTGGGTTATTTTGGTGTCTCTCTTTGCACAAAGCAACACTTAATCTCAACATGTTTCTCTTACTGACACGTCCAAGAACTACTTTTGCAATTTTACTCGCCATTTGCTTGGCACATGTATGTTTCATCATTTAATTGGTTGGCAAAAATTGGTTTATTCAGTGTTTTGTGCAAGCAATGGAAGACACTGAAAGAATCCATTTCATTAGAAATAACTGAGATTGTATCATGAACCCCTCACATATCTCATTTAAATAGTAGCCCTACGTTCTGATAAAATCAAGAGGTATTAACGATTCTTGTTTGAAAAGTCAAAGGCAGTACAAAATATTCGTTAATATTCATTAACAATTTCACATTCCGAAGGAAATTCTAAATATCATTTTAGATACCAATGCTGCTAAAATAGTTCAGTTTTATATTTTGATGCCCAAACATTGTAATTTAAAATAATATATCCGACTTCAAACGATCCATCCGAAACCATATTTTGTAAATAACATTGTAAGCCAGTAGGTACATGTATTCAATCCGCCCTCGCCAAAAATCGATCTTTTCATTGCTTCTAACCTGCACCAAAATGGTCACGTTAAATTTTGCATTGGTTCCTTAAACCTGCACTTGCATATTTGAAGCTTTTAATCCGTCAACAGTAGTAATCAGCATGGTTTAAACAGGTAATCACTATCTCACGAAAACGAGAGAGAGAGAGAGAGAGAGAGAGAGAGAGAGAGAGAGAGAGAGAGAGAGAGAGAGAGAGAGAGAGAGACTTATATTACAGCTGATGATCAAATATCGCTGGTCAAGCGGCGAATCTGGTTATTAACTTTATACATGTTGCCTCGATTAAACGGTTTTGTTTATACTCCAGTACACATTAGATTATATTCCTATAGGGAAGGCAAGCATTATCCCTGACAGTTCACGGCGGATGTGTCATTTATCGTTGACGTCCTGACCATTTCCAAGAAATGCAATTCTAAAACGATTTTGTCAGATAAAGTTATTATAAAGATAGCGTTTCTCACCCATGTGGAGTAAAAGATTAATTTTCCGCTGATGAATAACCTACGTAATTACTTTCCTTTAGTCGTCGTGGGCTTTCCGTGCTATCTGATATCAAATCGTGAGATAAATGTATTTCGAGATGTAACGCAGAGGCGAAATGAAATCTCAAGTAACTGCTTTAGTTTCCTCATTCATGAAATCGCTCTTTCCTAAACGGTTTGGAAACGTAACGGCAAGCTTTTCATTGTCCAGCGGAGGCAGACAGAAAGTGTAGATCCCAGAGTTATGTGCTCTTTAGTATCGTCACATTACGAAAGTCAACTATTCGATGTATTACAATCGGAATACATTTTTGTAAACTTGTATAAACATATTTACCTTTTTCTCTTTCATTAATAAAATTATATAGGATTACAAAGATTAAAGACAAACGTACAGAAAGTTTACGTCTCAGAGTAGAATAAAATATTAAATTGAAGTCATATCGAGTTACGAGGTAACACTAGTTACGGGATTGGAACTGCATCTTACGTTTTAGAAACCGATCAGATCAATTGCTCAAATCGTTACCAAAACAAATTATTTTAGGCCACGAAACTATTATATATATATATATATATATATATATATATATATATATATATATATATATATATATATATATATATATATATATATATATATATATATATATATATATATATATATATATATACATATATATATATATATATATATATATATATATATATATATATATATATATATATATATATATATATATATATATATATATATATACACGGTCACAAACTATTCTTTTGGCATTATGAAATATCGAGTAAAATTCAGTGGTGAGCAACATGAAGTGTGTACTGATAAAGAAGATAAAGAAAGATTAAACATGAACGTATTTTAGGAAATATTCGTCAAATTATATTTGTATTGTAAAGGTCTAAATCGTGCAAATACCCATTCAGGGAATAGTTTTACATTGCCAAAAGCAATTATGCACTTCGCATGTTCTCAGATCTTGATTAGATGAAAGTGGAAACCTTGAAGCATTATGAAGAGGATGGCAGGATATACCGATACCAGGAAGCAGAAACGAAGATACTTGGAAAACATTGAGTGCAAGGTGAAAAGGTCCAACTAGATGTTGGAATAATATATTTCCAAATCAATATAATCTATTCCAATGTATTTAGTAATAGGTGACAATTTTAATTAACTAGAAATCTTACTAATAAATGTAATTAATACGCAAAGCTCATCAACTTAATCTGGCAGTTTCTGTCCTGAAGTCGTTTATGTAAGTAATGGTACATAAGCAAGAAACTCATTCCTTCTGTTTCTGTCTCACTCT
Organism: Unio delphinus; assembly: GCA_029339505.1. Taxonomy (NCBI): domain Eukaryota; kingdom Metazoa; phylum Mollusca; class Bivalvia; order Unionida; family Unionidae; genus Unio; species Unio delphinus. The sequence continues at coordinate 4,405,351 of JAQISU010001253.1, read as the reverse complement.
CTAGCGTTCAAGTTATCGGAATGATCGGAGACTAACTACATGGTGCAAGCTGTAAAGCCAACCACAGGAATTAAACGTAGCAGATATGAAGCTGAACTGTAAGCAGCCGTGGAGCTAAAATAAAGTGTGCTGACGACGGAGTGTTTTCTCCGTGCATATAATGTTGTCGTCGGGGGGCTAATTTTGGGGTTCTTAAAACCCATTGCATCTTTCGGAACTGTACAGATAAGTTGCATATCTGTCCGTTTTGCTTAATTTCACTATGAGTGAATTCATTTTACTACATGAGTAAAATTCTACATTGCTTGCTAGCTGAGTAATCTATATGCATCTTTCAATTGTTTAGTCACTGTGAATCATTCACGCCTTGTGTTCGTCTTTTGTAAAGTAATTTTTCTTCATTGCATTTGTGCGTTTTTATGTTAATAATCCACTATTTGGATTATATACACATGCACGTATTAATAATTTGAATGCTCATTCAAGTCATTCATTATTAAACCTGGTATTTATATCATCGTCAAATGTGTTCTGTTGTGAATCCGGAAATCCCACTTGGTTATCTTGTTACAAAGAGTTTTATTTTTAATAGTGTAGTTCAGGGGTGCAAAAACATTTTCGGCCAAGAGCCATATTGCATTTTCTAAGACCACTCGAGGCAGTAAAAAGCTCATTTCTTTCAAATAATTACTGTTTACGGGCCAGATTTCTGTGTTTTAATTTACCCGGGTGGCCGGACAGAACACGTTCGCAGGCTGGATGGATCTGGCCCGCGGACCATGGACTGTGCACCCCTGGTGTAGTTTCATTGTATGAATATCGTCCTGACAACTTCATGGTGCTAGAATGACGATGTTGTTCAAAACTATCGTTATTAATGGCCGTGGGTGTCTTGACTGTCAGGTAAATTATTCTGGCTCCTGTAACTCAATCGATTTCGTAACAACTATTCTCTCTTCGTTAACGGACAAAGACACCGTGCAATCCTGACACTAAATGAGAGGATTCAAGTCATTAACCCAAATGAAGAGCTGATATGATTTGAAGGAAATAATTAGAAGTAGAATAATGAAACACTAATCAGGATGTATTTAATTACTACAGGTCTGTGAAAGGTTATTACTCAGATTTTGAGATTATTTAGGCTTTCCGTTTATAAATCGTAAAAAAATAAGTATTTATAATTAAAGTATATATCGTGATTTGCGTGATTTAATTAGTTAAAACTATGTATCTAGGAATAATAAAGGTGAACTTTTTTGTGACAATAATTCACATATCAAATTCAATTTAAATAAAGACAACACATTTAATGAAGACCGCTATGGTGGTGGTCTATGTTTAGTAAGGAATCCAAAAGAATCCTTCGAACCTAACAGTAGTTTTATATCCTCATGCAGGATAAATTCGAATATATATTGGATAACCTGAATAAGCCAACAATAGCCATTTATCCAGTGTTAAACAAACAATACTCTGCGATTGAATATCAGTCTTTTTCCTGCATAGGTTTGCTTGTATCACTTGACCTTCGATGTAAAGTAAAAGGTAGCCTGCAAGCGATTGGAAGATCGCTCAGCCATTTCCGTCAGGTGGTGAAATGGCCTCGGAAGTAATTGTAAAAATACATATCGCTTTGATATGTTCTGTGATTCACATCTGGAATCGCATCACAATTAGTATTTCCAGTTCAGTACCCGAATGTAGTTCTAGTATATTTTTATAACATTTTTCCTCTCTCATTTTGGTGGTGATAGAAGAGTTAAATTGGTGCATAGGGATTTAAAGGTTATTGTTTATTCTTACAAATATAAGCCCAGGGAGTAGTTGTCTGTGTGTATTTTGGCGACAGTGCACATTGAGTAATAAGACCTTGGTTGATGATCCGGAAGTGAAATATGTGGTCTGTTTACATGCTGTTCTGTTTACAGTGCAGCCTCTCAAAAAAATGCCGGTGAACCCTTGACAAGAATTTCACCGTAAAGTCACCTTTGGATGTGTGTTATATTAACATATGATTTGTACTGATTCAGTTGAAAGGTCAGTACTGACAAATAAATGAAGAGAACAAATAGTAAAATTAGTTGTGATGTTTGTCCATATAATTAACAGTAGTTCCGAACACAATTCTCAATGGCAACAAATGGCAACACATTAGTTTCGCGCTTTCTTTGCCGACTTGATTGAAGAGGCAGAGGAGCTCCCGATCGGGCCAAGAGATGTTGATATCAAAGTGCATGTTGTATGAGTTTGTTTTTACAATAATATTAAGTTTAAGAATATTTTTGTCACCAGTGAGGGCCATGGGAAAAAACGAAATATGTTGTAATAGCCATTTCTGAAAAAATATATTATTTTCCTCTCCTGGTGCGCTAGTAGTTTGTCACTACCGCACGGTTTCAGGCATGCTTTAAAATCTCCCAACCCAATTCCCACGCTGAAATGGAAGAAACTATTCATTTCAATATAATATAAAATTTGTTTAAAAGTTTTTTTTCCGAAAGCCGTGCTAATGAAAGGCCACGATGGTAAATTGGGGGGTTGGGGTGGGGGAGGGTTGGGGTGAGGTGGGGGTGCTAAACTGATGAAAATCGGACAAAGCATTTGCTAAGGCCGGTGATGAAAACAGGTAACACTGAGTGAAAAGGCAATCTAAAACTCTTGACTAATAGACAGAATTCCTATTTAGTGTCGTTATTGTCATAAAATATTAGTACACTGTCATCGGATGGCAGGGATGGTTTCGTAAATTGGTCCCTGTTACATTTCTGAACTTAAGGCCGTGGTGTGACTTGTTCAGCTATTATTGTTTAATATTTAAAGATATGGATATATGTGTGAATTAGGCGTTTAGGGCTGGTGTTGTTAGTGAATCTGACCTGAGACATGCACACGTCTTTTAGTTACTATGAAGTATGTAGATAATGAAATGCCAATAGTCGGTTAGGAGGAAGGGCTAACCACGCATGGTAGCACACACGTGGGGTCAAGGCATGGACAATATCTCAAAAGGGGCATAAATGACAAATGTTTTAGTTTGCATTGAAACATTCAGTACACAATGTTTCGCAAAATTGTCACCCTTGAAAAAGGACTTGTGTTTGCCTTGTAAGTATAACACGGAGTGAAAATGACACTTCATATGATAAATACAGATATAAATTTAGGGCTGGGATGCCTAAACGTATATTTCTATGAACTACCGTTAACGTCTCGGGTCAAGTGAATAATATTCCTTCGCATTGTTTTCATATAGCTATCGAACAATATGAGCTTTTTTTTTAAAACCTTACTTGTGTATTTTATATTTTTTTAAGATTTTTGTATGAAAGGTAGGTAGATGTAGCCTTCAATTTGTGCATAAATCCTGTCCCTTGCACACTATGAAACTTAATGCGCACTGGCACTGTTCGCGAGGTGAGAGTCATTTTGACTACAAACAATATAGTAATTATTTGGAATAGTACAAATAAACAGTTTGTTTTTTAAAGAGGCAAAGTTTGCTCGATAAATGAAATGAATTCATGTATTATAAACTGGTGAAAATATTGAAAATATCGACTAATAATATTTAGCGAATTTTATGACATCAGCTTGTTTCCGCGTTTGAAGTAAATTTGAAGTTATTATTGGAATCGTAGTGATTAATCTACTTAAAATGATATGAAAAGGGCATTTACGTCTGTCTGTCAATTTGAGTTGTGAGCAGTCAGTACTAAGATTCAAATTCTGTCCAGAATAAGTTGGGTTGACATCTGTCCATTGTCTAGGCGCTTTCCTCATTATGTCACAGCACGTCATATCCTTTTGTGTGTTGATGTGTCGTTTAGCACCAAAACAAGTAAAAATACTAACCCAACCCACCCCCCTCTCCAGCCGACACGGCATCTACAACAGCAGTGCTTTATATCTAAACAATATGTAAACGCATTTTACCAAAACGCTGACAGATGGATTGTGATAAAAAATGACAAGAAATCTATTTTTCATTACACAGAAGCCCTTATTCGTGCGGCTTTCCGTAATTGGTGGTGACATAGCAACCGACAGTAAATACAGATGATTGTGAGTTTGGTTAACCTTTGTTTGCGGGTTATAATTCCCTCATACGTCAATGTTTCATATCTTGTTGGTCCAACGTTAGCAGCTTCAAACACACTTGGTCTCGCATATTGATTGGAAATATGTAACCTTTTGATGTATGTACAATTGCGGTGAGTGTCTGCAAAAGACCAGTAAAGACTTCAAAAATGAATGTCTGGATTTTAGTGCATGGAAGAGGAAAATAATATCGCATATGACAATGTCATTATTGCCAAAGTTGACTCCAGCGTTGATTAATTTGGAGCAGTGGCAATAAATGTATTGAAATTGTGGACAATACCTTAAACTTAGTCCAAAATACGTGAGAATGAGAGACGTGATAATTATGTACATAACTATTCAACAAGTTTGAACCAAAATATTAATCAATCAAGATTGTCTATATGTCGTTACCGAAAGGATGTAGGACTGATACGCTTCAATTCATATTTCTTAAGGACATTGTTCCTTTAACCATCCGATGGCGTATAATACAGCGAATCTCCTAACGGATGAAAGAAACTAATAATTCTTCGCCAACTTCCCAGATGTAATATTTGTCAATGTTGAGGCAATTTATCCTCATTCTATGTTAAAGGCTGTAACATATTGTCGTTATATAATGTGACACAGTTCCTGCTGCTTTTCCAGAACCTCATGGTCGATGATAATAAAATGTTATCCGCGGAACTCTTATCAGTCGTTCAATAATCATATGCTAGATTTACAATCCGCTTAAAATATAAATATGGCGTTGCATGTCAGGTAACACTTCAAGATGGATTATATAAAGTAGAGACTATTTCTTTTTGCATACAGCGCATTAATTTCAGCGATTTACCGTTTAAGTTCTATTGTGTTTGACGTGCATTCGCACCAAAACAAGTAGTATTGTATTTGTCCTCCCAATTCAGGGTAAAACACAAATGCAAAGAATGTTAAATTTAGAAACAAATTATTTTCACATTGCGCAGTTTGAGCCTTGGTCGTCTGTATGAAGATCCACCATATTTACTACTGTACCATTTAAGCGTCGTTTCCCTTAGTTATAGTATTATCAACGTCCGTTGACAGGCAGCGAACAACATATTTAATCATATTTCACTCAATGAAATAACAAGATTATGTCGCTCAGAAATTCCATTATTTTACATTCCAGCAAACACCAGAAAAGAAAAATATATATATAGCTTTCTTTAGCTGACTTATTCAAGCAAGAAACTGTAATGTTTTTCTGGCAAATCCGTAGTTCTTTTGAGATGAAATGTGACAGCCTTGTGTGATTCAAAGATGTCTAATTTATTATAACTCCTCAAAACTGATACCCAAGGTTTCTGGCAATAAATCACAAACAAAACGTTGCAGAAAAGAAGAAAAAGACATTTTGTATGGTAGCTGAAGTTAAAATATTTGTAGTACTTTTTACACCAAGATATCCTCTTGTCTTCAACGTTTTCTAGGGTTGAAATTGGGGGAGGGGCGCGAGAGGAATAAACTTAACAAAAGACTGGTTTACAACATTATATTTTCTGTTACGTGTTAGCAGACTTCATCTCAAATCGTCAATATGGAATAACTATTTGTCGAAGTGATAGGCATGCTTCTGTTGTTAAATACATGGTTGTGACAAATTCAATCCATTCTTGAATACAGATCTAAACGTACTAATTTACCTCCAACTGACTATAACAACATGTCCGTCTAGCCTTTCTGGGTTTAGGTAAGCAACATAATTCTAGCTTAAGTAATTTTCGATAGTTTTGGAAACGATTAAAAGGTATCGTAGGTGTAGAGCACACATCAATCTTACGTTCTTAACATTATCTATTTCCAAAACAAACACAGACTGAGACAATACAATCTCCTGGTAATCATTCCGCATGTTCATTTCCTGCCGACCTGCCAGGCGGATTATGTGCAGTATTAAAATAAATCCAGTTACTAGTAGGCGACAATCTACGGTATATTTACGTACTTGCACACAAAGCTTCAAATAGCAGTCATTGTCGGTTGACTGTAATTACAGCATAGACAGTTAAAGAGCAAGGAACACATTTATATAAAGAATTAAAACTGAATTTATCGTTTTGAAAGTGATCATTACTCGACCTTGCGTTTTCTCCCATCATTATTTATAGAGCTGTTAAAATATAAATATGCCTGTCAGATCTAAACGTAATTTAAGGTTTTAGGCACAACCTGGTACTAAAGTTACTGTTAATATTGAAGTTTGAAGTGTACAGACTTACGTTACGTATACACCTTTAACAAAGAAATACTAAAGTTGCTGTTAATATTGAAGTTTGAAGTGTACAGACTTACGTTGCGTATACACCTTTAACAAAGAAATACTAAAGTTACTGTTAATATTGAAGTTTGAAGTGTACAGACTTACGTTGCGTATACACCTTTAACAAAAAAATACTAAAGTTACTGTTAATATTGAAGTTTGAAGTGTACAGACTTACGTTGCGTATACACCTTTAACAAAAAAATACAGTAAGTAACTTATCTTTTTATCGGAGGCCTGTACAATAAACCGAATGACAAGAACTGTCAAAAGCATTTACGAGGCAATAAAGGATGCTAACAATATTCACACCCTCGGAAAACGACCTCTCTCAAAGTAACTCACGTTGTAAATTATTCAGTCATACCACTGTTGCTGTGCATATGGTAGAGTTAACTCTAATCGATCTTAAGTATATTTATCAGTTATTCCATACATGCATCAGCAAATGCAATATTCTTGACTTTTGCAGAAGTTTTCAGGTACCTGTGTACCGAAGCATAACAACGTAAGCGTTTCCTATTATTCATTCCTACAGTAATAACCCATGCCTCTGGTGACGGCACTTGTATTCTTGCTTAAATCGATCATTTTAAGTAGTTTAACATCTGAATGAAATGAAAGTAAAACTATACTATTGTAAAACAGGCCATGTCATGTGGTCCCTCTATCAGACATCAAACCCAAACGTACTGTAAATCAAGCAATATGTTTACATAGAGCAAAAATGACAATTCGAACTGACTCTACCAAGAATTTAACTTTTACATGAAATTATCGCAAAACAAATCTTCATCTCTTTTCCTCGTTAATCGCGCGCAAAGCTTTCGTTTCACCGAAAACAATGATAAACTCTTTTAAAATACATTGCTTTGGAATTCTAAGAGGATTGTGTTACATATTTTACCATATGCTAAGAACATTGAACTGGTTTATTTGGCAGTTTAATCAACGAGTACACAGATAGGAACACGTGCATATTGTATAATTTAGAGAATCTGAATATTTACATGTCGATAAAAAAAAAGATTAGATTAAATTGTAAGGAGAAGCATGTATTCTTGAAGTAAGTTCATCAGATTCTATGTTATATACATTCTACATTTTTATTTAACAATTTAAATCTATGGTACCCTAATCGTCAGACTGACTTCGATGTAGACATTACCAATCATTCTCTGAGGATGGCATCTTTTAATTAATTTGTTTGTCAGGAAAGAACCAAAAGCGTCATTCTAGATTTAATCTGCAAAGAACTGAGGAAAAAAGGATAAAAAAGACGCCATTGTTTACCGCACAATCTCAGCTTTATTCTAAAGTTGCATAGAAATGGTTGTTTTGCAGTGGATATAAAAGACTCAAAACGCAGTGCGTAAAACATGGTGTTAATTACATAGAACGTTTAATAACAAAAACTTAATACATAACTTTCGTAAACTTTTGTCCCTTGCATATTCGAAATTCCTCACATTTTGTCCCTTACATATTCGAAATTCCTCAGATTTGTCCCTTACATATTCGAAATTTCTCACTTTTGTCCCTCACATATTCGAAATTCCTCACATCTGTCCCTTACATATTCAAAATTCCACACATTTGTCCCTTACATATTCGAAATTCCTCACATTTGCGGTCATGCTATTTCAGTCACGAGACAAAGTTCATAGCAAACTTGTTTAAAAGCTGGGCAGGCGGGGGGGGGGATACAAGTCAGCTAAAACTCGTCTTCAAATTAGAATAAAAGTACCTTCTGTTATCAAATTACTCGTATTAGAACATGCACCATAAAGTGAACAAATTGCACATCACTTAATGATAACTTCACTAGGCACACACAGACACAGACGCATACATATATATTCAGTTAGGTAGTGGAATGAAGGGCAAACTACTTCAGCAAATAGTAATTAGAGTTTGTTGACTTCTTACAATAAGATCAATCCTGACATCACTTTATCGTTTAGGAAGCATATTACCCATTTCCAAGAATTTAAATCCATCTTAGAAACATGTGCTTAATGTGTTTTCTTTCTTAAAAGTACAAACAGGTTTCAACTTTGCAAATTTTCAGTCAAGGTCATGTTTTGAAGGTCATTTTATATATTACAAAATTAGCAGCCTGAAAATTTGTTTCAATTTTCAGTTTCAGTTTACTAAATTTATTCATGAAATTAAAGGAAAAATGCAGAAAAAGGATTGAATATTAAGAAAATATTGATTAAGTGTGGTATAAGTCTGGAGAGATTTTCGATATCTCTAAACAAACACTACATAAGCTAGAGTTAAAATTTTGATCTGCTCGGTTGTGTCAGTCTTTCGACTATATTTTTTTTACACGATCTTGTGTAATATTGCAGGTTCGTAGACTAAGCCTGATCGACACAAAATTACAGTTTATGTCAATATAATCGGTCCTTGCTGGTAGACTGATTCAAAGTAGTGTTATTAGGACAGAAATAAATAATCATTATCTGCTTTATAGAAAAAGGATAGAGAACCATTTTAATTCTTGCAACATATCAGCAAGAAAACAAGTCCATATCCCACCAGGATCGTTTCACTAATATGTTTTATTCTATCCAGACGTCTTTATAATCCCAAACGACGGCAAACTGCTATAGCAAGCCATGCATTATCATCCCGAACCTTAGATATATCTTTTAATTCTTTCTTTTCCTATCACATAGCTCACAGCTGATCATTAGTGTATTAAGTCAAGTGATTGTCGAGCATTGTACCGACTGTAAATTGACCAGGTATAGAACACAGATAATGTTTACATAATGCTACATTATCCTACCCATTTAATGTTTTTGAACTTGCTTCGAATGAAAGTTGTGTAACTTTTTTTTTGATATCACATTTGATTTTTGTTTTGTAATCATCAGACTCTTTTATATTTGACATATTATCTATGTCAGTACCTTTACATCTACCTTATATCCTTCCTTCACCCCCCTCCCTCCCTCCCTCCCTCCTCTCTCTCTCTCTCTCTCTCTCTCTCTCTCTCTCTCTCTCTCTCTCTCTCTCTCTCTCTCTCTCTCTCATTTTCTCTCTCTTACTATTGCTACACTACTATGACGACTTATTCTGCAATCTGGCTTTGAATGTAGTATACAAACCTACATATATCCTGAGCATGTTTGTTTCTTACAACGTTTTCCTGTTATTTTCTGAACGTAGAAGGGCAAGTTATAAAAAGAGCCCCACCCATCTATGGAGACTTTAATGAGAACTATAACTGTACTTCACTCTTAATTACCCTCTGCAGTCTTGGCGCCCTTAGGGATACTAAAATTGGTGCCATCGATGTAAAACAGAGTAGTATACTTGACAAAAGAACTGTGCGAATGCAGCAAAGTGGAGGGATAGGTAACATCACTAGATAAAGAAAATATCATCTCTGTAGAAAAATATACCCCCTCCCCCCAAAAAAAGAGGACAGAATGAAGACATGAGCAGTTTGATGTAGTTAAAAATAAAGTATGATACAGAAAAATAAGTTTAGAATTTAAGATATATCTAATTTCTAAGTTTTTGTCTGTCACAATTGTTTAGTAGATTGAGACGGTTTGGTATGAAAATACTGGACCTTAAATGAGTTTTTATTTATTAATAGAAACCTTTAAAAAGTTATATCAGAAAGCAGGGAAAATGTACTTATGATTTTTATTTTAATATTTGGATTTGTCCTTTTCTATGATACGTAGGGAGGAAAAACGGAAAATTCCACCAGTAAAGACTCTTATTGTAACCACTTGCTGGAAGTAAATGCCGTCGTTAAATAATGTAATATTAGGGTAAGTGGCAGTATTGAATGAGCATGCATCCCACTGATGGGTCTTTTCATGTGTATACATATATTTGCCAGTGTTGGTATAGAAAAGTAATAGGGTTAGTGCACACGTCGTTCATGCTTTAAGGCATTTAAGATGAAGTGGAATTACACGACAGTAGAGAATGTACCAAGTCATAAACGAGTAGTGGAGAGGATGCCTACATTTGACAAATATGAAAGGAGTGAATGACATTGCTACTGGCAATGCATCATGGGTACTCTTTTATCCAAAGTCCAAGAGGAAACAATAAAGGTAAAATCGGAGAACACAGAGACCACACATTGCTCGATGTAGTAGAACTGTTTAAATGTTTACAAATCGATGCAGAAGGCCTGGTCGACACCACGCCTGTTTCATACTAATTGCATATCGATGCAGATTGTTTGTTTTAATGGATTAACGCCATTTTTCAGCACAATATAGGTTATACATGGAAGCCAGTATTAATGGTGGCGGAAGAACCCAGAAAACCCCGGAAAGAACCACCGACCCACGAGAAGCTACTGGCAAGCTTTCTCACATATCCACATTGGCCGAATCCGAGACTCAAACCCACGCAGAGATGAGAAGGCAGTGATCTGTAACGGACGGCGCTTTAGACCACTCGGCCACTCGGGGCCCCTGAATATCGATGCAGAAAGCCTGGTCATCAACGAGTCTGTTTTATACGGATTGCATATTGGTGCAAAAGGCCTATCCGTCAGCATGCCTTTGTCGGACTGTTAGTGCTACTACTACTACTACTACTACTACTAGTACTACTACTACTACTACTACTACTACTACTACTACTACTGATAATAATGAGGGCTTTGTATAGCACCTAATAGAAGCTTTAAGCGCTTTATAACATATATAATGAGCTGACTACAAAAAACACAATGAAATTAGAAGACATAAAACATGCTGAAAAAAATAATGGTAGGAAACATTTATAGGTCTTTCAGTTTGTTCTTGCAGTCGAAATGAGTGCGTTTTAAGAGCACACTTGAAATGAATCACTGTGTCTTTGTGTCTACGTTCAATGGGCAATTCGTTACATACTGCTAGACCCTATTATGCAAAAAGAACGTTGTCCATATGACTTCGTTTTCATTGTGGGAATAATGAGTATACGATTGTCAGAAGAGTGGCCTAAGAACCTAGCTTGTGTGTACACATGGATGAGGTCGGATAGGTATGTTGGACTAGAATCCGTCAGGGAAACGTAGCACAGAGAGCAAATTTTGTGTTTGAATCTGGATCGAATGGATTGCTATTGTAGGGTATAGAGCAGCGGGGAGGTGTGCTCTGATCGTGGTACTCTAAGGAAGATCCGAGTAGTTGTGTTTTGAGGGCGACCCGATAAAAGAGCGCACGACAAATGAGCGCAAGACAAAAGAGCTCAATACCAAAAGAGTGCCGACAAAAGAGCGCCGATTAAATTATACTAACGAGCAGAGATCAAGTAGAAAAGTTTTCAAACATTACTGAGCAAAAGAAATATGTTTTGCAACTAAACTAACAAATATAAGAGATCAAATAGTTTTGTAGAGACGTTTTCAAATGATGGAAGGTTTGATACGTTGGTACTAACAGACTAGCGATCAAATAATATGTTGGACGTCTATAAATAGTTACAAATTCCTATATAAGTTCACCATGTTCTGCAGTTTTACAACATTTACAAAATTACATTATAATAGTTGTACAAAAATTTACATGGAAACAATCGAGTCACATAAGGGGAAGATATTGTTATTAATTCCTTTTAAGTCATTTTAAGTAATGATTATAATTTAGTTAAACATTGACCTAATTTATGCAGAAGAGATTTCAAATTTAAATTGTAGTACACTTCATTTTAAGCATTTAAGACTTTCAATCACAAAAGGTTTGTGAGCTATTTTGTCTTGCGCTCTTTCGTCGGCGCTCTTTTGGTATTGAGCTCTTTGTCTTGAGCTCATTTGTCGGCGCTTTTTATGTCCTGCGCTCTTTACATAGTCTAGTCTTGAAAGTACTAATGAACACACAAGTGTTTTAGTGGCGTCAATGGAAAGATATTTTCGAATGGAGCTGATGCATCTCAGCTGAAGATATACAGCCTTGCATATGTTCATATCTTTATATATATATATATATATATATATATATATATATATATATATATATATATATATATAAGGAAAACTTTCGAACCAGGCGCCCGCTCACACCAGTACCCAAAGTATCGATGCATTATGCCTCACCCCCGAAAACCAACAAAATTCCGCTGTAGATACAGACTTCTTAAATGAGCCCAGAAAATCGACACTTGACTGCATACACGATACAGCCCTGATTTAGCTCAATGTAAATGTTCGCTGAATTCCTCCGTTAACAAACATTATCTCAGTAACAGACGATTTAAGTGCAGCCATGCGAATGGAGTTGCAGTTTTCCAGTGTATAAACAACACGCCAAACGCGAATGAAAAATGGCATTTGAAAAACTGGATAACCTGAAAGAGAAAGTGTGTAGATATGCTCAGGGGGAACTTTGAGGGTGTCCACAAACGTACCGTTCTCTAATAAGAACTTTGCTTTTGCTATTCAACGCACTATCTATCTATCTGTCCATGGAAATTACTTTAACAACATGAACGAAAATAACATTTAGTTAACGTTGGCATGATTTCAAACAACAATTCAACATAAGCTCAAATGAGTTGATTTTTACCAACATCACATAACAAAAATGTCATTACAAAAACATAATTTGCAAGATATACAATACAATTACGACAAAATACAATTACATGGATATAATGGGATAAAACATACATCACATAACTTGAACATGAGCAAGCGAAGTAGAGTGATAGACAGTGATTAAATATGAATTAGTATCTGGATCAAATAAAAAAAACAATATAAGATAATTTTAACAAAACCAGAACAAGGCATAACAGGAAATAATTATTGGTCAAGATTGGAATTAAAAATAAATGCAGAAACTTCAATGTTAGGACTTAAAAACAAGCTGCTTTGCAGATTAAGTCTTAAGAAAACAGGAGCCATCACTAATATCAGACAGAACATTGCACAAGGACATACATAAAACTAAAACATGTTGCTGTCTTCAGCATGGCGGGGGTACTATTTACAGATATGATATTTACAGTCGTGACCATTCTAGGATGGAACTAAAGATCTAAATTAGTTAAAACTGGATTCCTATCTAAAGCCATTTGGTAGATAATTCCATAATTGGCAGCTAATTCCATAATTGGTAGCTAATTCCATAATTGGTAGCTGCATATCTACAAAAAAGAACCATATACATTGCCGAATGTTGAGGGTTTAATTCTCAGAACGTCTAAAATAATTGAATATCGAAACTATATTTATTGTGTTTAAAACATTAAGTTATCCAAGCATTTTGGAGCACGCTTACTCAGAATTTGGAAAGTCTCAAGAACTGAAACCAAACGTTTGCGCAACTTTGAGGTAGCTGTTTATGCTTCAAACATTCATCAAGGGATATATGGAATCCATCACACCATGTCACTATTGATCACTATCTATTTTCTGTTCAATTTAAAAATTATCGAAAACGTCATCGAATGCGGGATATAATAGCAAGTAACAACTCATCCATAATCAGGTTATCGACATAAACCCACCTGTCAAACTGTGTTGATGAAAACTATATACCAGGGGCTTCAGGAGATCGAATTAGGCGAACTTACTATCGCAATTTTCGATGTTACAAAAATTCGATTCAGTTGACCATTCTTGTGATTATTAAGACAGTATCAGCCTACATATTTTCTTCAAATGCGGATTGTGTACGTCCTATCTATTTGACCGACCCCAGGTTGTTTGAATGGTTTTAATATACGTCTGAATCAAGTTAAATTGTCTTATGTGGTGTTCCTCAATGCTCTATGTTATGCCCTCTTCTTTTTCTGATCTTTATCAATGAAATGGACTTGTATCATGTTTACCATGATAAAGATCTGTTTCGTCGACGACTCTACACTGCATTGATTTGGTAAATCTCTTGACTCCATTGACAATAAACTTACAATCGAACTCAACAATATATCCGTTCGGTGTCTGCAAAAAGGAATGCATATTCATGCCTTTAAAACGACAAGGCAGAACCTATTTACTAGTATATATTTATTTTTGACTCTGAATGGTTTAAATGTGACAAGTGTTAAAATTCATAAACGTTTTGGTATTTAAATTGAAAATCACCTCAGCTGGAATACATATATCGATGCAATATGTGCAATGGAAGTCAAAATTATAAATTTGTTAAAATTAGTCCAAATGTTCTACCGTCCCAGTGACTTGAACGTTATGTTTTGGGATATATATACTAACACTAACTGATAACAGCTGGACCATATGGGGAAGGACAATCCAATTATAATCTATCTAGAATTGAAGCTTTATGTTATGACTCTCTAGAATGATTTGTTTTCACGTCTACAGTAGCTACCTATACACAAAACATTACAGTGACGATCTGAATATCCTACAGCGTGCAAACTGGGAAGAGTCTTAGTTTTAGAAACATGCTTTACAGTTTACAAATTGCATGCTGTTTAAAACTATTCGCTTACAAGATGTGTCTAACAAATAAAGTATTTGTTGAGGCGCTTCTTAAATCACCGGTGAAAATTTGTTTGGTGAAGCTCACTGTAGACTATTTAACTCACTATACCAGAAGATTATTTTGATTTTCATACGAGATGGAAGCTGGAAACAAATATTTGTTAATACTTCCGGTTGAATCAAAACGCGTCTGCCTTAGGGAGACTTTGTGTCGTGTTCGATTTATTATTACTCCTGCGCATAAATAGATTTGTGAAAAATTGACTTATTTCATTAGGTATATGATTTTCGCTTCAAGCCTCCTCTTTTCTTCAAATCGCACTCTCGCACTTTGTCTTGGAAAGGGTCATTTGTCTTTGTGCCGTTTGGGCCGGTTGACTTTAGATCTAACGAAAAAAAGATTAAAGTACTGAGTGGAAAATGTTTATCCTCCCTAACCCCCTAACCCGGATATGATCTAAAATATTCGGTTACATCTTTCCTCTTTTTCTGCTATAGCCTGCTTGAACATGTCTTGTCCTGAATCGTGATAACGTCAAAGAGTCTAGAACAAGGTTACGACATTCTGTTGCAAATGTGAGTTATAGAGACCTGAGGAGTAAATTGTATACGGTTTGTTACGGGTGGAATAGTTTATTAAGTGTTTGTTAATGCATTGTTTTTTTTTTTCGAAGCATTTCTTACAATATATATCACGTTTGATGCTTTGCAAACGTTCATTATGCATCTCAGTTCGTTGTGCTATCTCCATATTGGTGAATGTAATTCTCTTACTTTTATAACATACGCCCTCGTTACGACATCTGAAACAGTCATCAAACATGTACAAAAGTTGAGTTGGAAATGTGAATTTGTTTCTTATCCATATATATTGGTCTCATCATTGACATAGTTGTGTGGTACAGATCATGCTATGCTTTTAATACGTTTTGAGGCTATTGTTGCTTACTATTGTACATGTAACGTTTATTAAAATTGATAATTTCATTAGAAGGAAAAACACCAATAGAGCAAATTGACATGCCACAAAACGAAAAGCTGGTATGATACGTGAAATAACGTAGTGAGCTAAACAAAACCATATTAAGCACGCGACAAGTTTGTATTTTTGACAGTCTTGTTTCTCCACAAATGTTTAGAAAATGAAATAATATATTGAATTGCTATTTCAGTCAGATATCATAGATTACGTGCAATACAGAATATAGGAGTTTCTAACATACTACCGGTAGTTGGTAAATAAACAATAACAAGAATGAACCGATGTAGCAGCTTTCAAACGCGTAGAGTAGTTGCTGTGATTATTAAAAAAGTTAATTAAAAAGTGCGTATTAAATGTATCAGAAAACACACACAGTTTCAATGTCGTGATAATTTTACTTTCACATTCCACTGATTCCTTACATTAAACTTATACAAAAATTATGCGTACCAGAAAAAGTTCTGATTCAAAAGCTTTTTTATATATATTTCTAATGTCACGAATTGGGCGGGACACTGGTACATAAACAAGAAATTCTTTAAACGATGAAACTTAGTGTTGTTTCTTTACTGGAAAACAATTAACTATCTTTGCTTCCTAGGATAATATTAGTAATGGGTCTATTTCCGGCAGAAAAGGTTAATAATGATAGTTTGGAAGAGACGCAGTCAGCCATTTGAAGCCATAAAAGAAAGCCAATTACCTGAAACCATCCATAGTTGTTTCCGTCAAATTATGAACCTGCGTCATCGGGTCGGCAGGAGTAGTAATCAATTGTACCCATAACACGAACTTGAAGAAAAGATGACAGTCAAGCAATGGTTTGTGAATATGCAATGCCAGATTTTATGCGTGCAGGCATTTGGAAAGGAGTGAAAGTTCGTCATTTTCACACGATACACTAGGGATTGTTTAGAAAGTTCTACAACAGACGCCAACAAAATAAAAGCTACCCAAGTTTTTACAGTAATTTTAGTAATCATGTTCAGTTAACTTCCTTACGACTGCACGCATTTCATCTTTTGCGAAATCCATGCCCTGAACACGTGCAGAGCGCGTTACGTGTCAGCATCCGTAACAATCATGTAATTGCATCTTTCGTTTATTCTTTGTGTTCCACCAACTTATCTTCAGATATTCTGAAAAAGTTGGTCTGTATGGTGGATGATTTAGAGACCCAATGCCAAATGTTTATACATGTCTGCATTACGAACTTGCACGTGTGTGTGGGATCGTTATCTACGTGCAAAGTGAAGCTACCCTCTGTATTTGTGGAGACATTTTGCTATTCGCGTACATTAGATCTGATTACTGTGTGTAATGACATTGTCATTTTCGTGTGACATTTTCTGGCACGATGTGTTCAGAATTATTCCATGTGTATTAAATAACATAAGGCACATCAGGTTTCCAGAAGATTTGGAAGACATGCTTTTGTTGACAATGGTGCACATGCATGCTTCCATTCATTGTGTTGTCTCTTACTCTCGGATACAAGGTAGGATATCCATATTTCACCACGTGTAATAATTGCATTTAAAAACGTTATAGGCTTTTGCTTTGTATCTGTATAATATTTTCTTGACGATATTTACTCGTAAACCCATTTGCTCTTTGCCAAGCAAACCGGGCAGTCAACGGGTACAACCATTTTGCGTTCTTTATCCCTTTGGTACACTGCAAGTTCGCGTGAAATATTGATATTGTTTGAAGCCTCTCGGACAAAACCACGTCTGCCTTTCATCACATATACTTCCATATAATGAACTATTTTTCTTTAAAGAAATTAAATGTCTTTCTTACATCAGCTTTAACTTATCTTACCATCCCTGTAATGTTTTATTAATCCAAGGATTTCAAATTAAGCAGTTGCTTTAGGTCCTTAAAATAATTGAAGCCAGGTTTTATCTGTGTAAAGGTGTTTCCACATTTTCCATCAAACTTTACATTCTGTCTCTCTCTGCTTCTCTATCTATCTGTCTGTCTGTCTGTCTCCCTCTGCTTCTCTCTCTCTCTCTCTCTTTCTCTCTCTCTGTCTCTCTGTCTCTGTCTCTCTCTCTCTCTGTCTCTGTCTCTCTCTCTCTCTCTCTCTCTCTCTCTCTCTCTCTCTATATATATATATATATATATATATATATATATATATTGTCTGTAAGAGAGAGAGAGAGAAACAGACAGGATATATGTCAGATATATAGGCATATATATTCTGATACAGATAATATATATAAATCATACAATATTGCTCTAAATCACGACGCATATAGTGTATGATGATTGAACATACGCCTTTAGACATCTATCTCTTATGCAATATAATATCCAGGTCTTTGAATTGTTTTGATTATGATTTGTTCCTTATGGAACTCGGCGCCTGATAATTATTCATTTTTATCACTCGATTGGGACAATGCGTTAAAAGGTTGGTAATAAACGTGCTACACCACAATCCAGAAGGGTTAAAAGTCAGGAACTTCTGGAAGATTTAAGAACAGTTAATAAATTTCGTAACTGCTATTATCAAACAGAACGACTGGCTGAATTATAAAACGTGGCGTTTGAGGACAGCATCAATTATCAAGGAATGCAAGAGAAAATATTACTATAGTTAACTTACGGCTGAAAGGAAGTTAGCCCATCTGGTGGCATTTGAACGACCTTAACGCATAAAGGTAGTAGTGTATCCCGCATGATTTTCTGTACGTAATGAAACTGTATTTAATGCACTCGAAACTTCCAAAAGAATGATTTAGTTTTCGCGTCTGTCAGCAATCAATAAAATGAATAAGTTTTTACTAACCCATGAGTGGTTTTTATGGCAGAAAGAGTACTTTCTGATATTTGATTTGTTATACTTAAATTCTCTATTCGTGCAGTGTATAATATTACTTTACGTTTTGATACGGAAAATACAACCAGGCCAGATGGGATCAAAGCACTCAAGTGTTCTGCGCATTTTATAGAGCACCTCTCGTTTTTGCTCAAGTCGTACCTGTCAAACAGGGCTCAAAGGGTCAGAATTTAAACCAACTCATCTACAGTTCCAGTAAAATATGTCGTAAGTCAATGGTTCATATTAGGATGTGCTATTTTTCTATTCTTTTTTGCATGTACTCAAACGTATTCCTGGTAACGCAAATTCGCTTCTGTATCGTTTAGGTATTATAACTGAGACTCCTAAATTTACTGAGTAAACGGGACGCACTTATGAAAATTAACTTATCTGAAGAATTTGTTTTAGATTATAGTACTGTAGCCATGTTGTATTTGTATCACAAACTACGGGTGTACCATTTGAGGCAATTGCAAAAGCGTGTTACCCGAAGAATTCAACAATATATGTTTGCAGACCATTTTCTGATATGTCTTCGAGATTAAATTGCTTGACATTTTGAGACTGTTGAGTTACAAAAACGACTGCACGATGTACCCTCGTGCTTTATTATATATTTTATCTCCCAAAGTGATAATATATGATCGTGATGGTGGTTTATTTGCCGAACCGAAATTATTCCACCATCTGGCACTTGCAGTTTCGACAAATCACTCGCTATATTATATGAAATGATGAACAATGTTTCTATATTGAAATTTGCAATTCAACTTCTTAATGTAAATTCATGGCCTTTTGTAAGAAAACTTTCTTGGGCTCGCCACATATGCTGCTATTTATTTTATTCCGATTTTGTAACTTTTACAATTAATAATCTCTTTATTTACTATGTAAAGTGTGTCATGTTTGTGAGCTTTATAAGCACTTGAGGCCGACCGAAAGTTGGCAAATGGCCTATTTCGGCATAGTCTCTGTTTCGGCCGAAGCCAAAAAGTTAGTTTTCAGTTTGCTTTCGGTTTCGGCCGAAACTGATATTGACTTTCGGTCATCAGCCGAAGATCCATTTTAACTTTCAGAATGCAACGCTAGTGCTTCGTCTATTACTCTGCTTGTCGCCTGGTCAGTTGGCGCTAAGCAATTTGACATTTAGCAAAGTCCTCTTACTGCAGGCTCTGAATGAATACTTCTAGATTAGTTTTTAATTAGTGTAGCATTGCATCATGACCCAGGCCTTTTTAATAAATTTTGTGTTTGGCAATTTCGGTTTATCTTTCGGCTTCGATTTCAGCCGACGGTGTAGTTAAACTTTCGGTTTCGGCCGAAAGTCAATTTATAACTTTCGGTCTGGTTTCGTTTTCGGCCAAAATCTGAAATTTGGCCTCTAACAAGCAAGATTATTAATTTAAAATGACGTATATACATTTTATTAAAAAAACATGGTCAGTTATATTTGCCCTTATTATCATCATCATTGTTATCATTACTATTATTATCTTCGTCATCATCATTATTATTATTATTATTATTATTATTATTATTATTATTATTATTATTATTATTATTATTATAAGGAGTAGTAGTATCGTCATCGTCATCATCATCATAATTATCATCATCGTTATTATTGTTGATATTATTATTATTATTATTATTATTATTATTATTATTATTATTATTATTATTATTGTTGTTGTTGTTGTTGTTTTTGTTGTTGTTGTTGTTGTTGACGTCGCTATTATTAAAATACAGTTTCCTCAACGAATCATCCAAGTGCTGTTTCATCTACCGCATGAGCTGGACCCAGAGCCCAAAAATTATTTCACTCTTTAAATGATGTTGTGCTGTGTTGCTTTTGTTTTTCATTATGACAAGAAACAGACTACTGTCTAGAATCCGGCTGAACCGAGGTCACACATCAAGCTAGATGAGATTAAGTATAACGATATTTCTGGAAACTATTGCCATAACACAACACCATATCTGTACCTATATTCACGATATCAACATGTACAAACAGACGCACACCTTCATATAAACAGGATGCACTTGCCATATGGTGAACGATCGTTGTAATAGACACCATGAAACCAATTAAACTCCGTTTAAATATGTTTTGCACATTTGTTGTTTTTATTTTGTGGATCAGATAACAGTCGTGCACAATGCTTGAGTGGTTTGAGTTTGAGACACCTGATACAAAGTGTTTATTAATGTTCAGTTATAATATACATATCACAACTGGATCAAGGACATTATCATAACATGAAGAACAAATCACTGTTGAACCAAGTATAATTTTGCCATAATGTAACATAAATCATTCGAATGTCACATACCAAAACGACTTACTACTATTACTAAATCAAAATCGGCTAAAACTTGACGAGTTCCGTGGATGTATAATAATAATAATAATAATAATAATAATAATAATAATAATAATAATAATAATAAATAAATAAATAAATAAATAAATAAATAAATAAATAAATTTTATAACACTGCATGTTGCTATTTGTGGTAATTCCTATATTGGCAATGGAGAACTTCCATACGATTTAGATTTTGAGTTTGGTCACATGCTTATTTACCCAGCCAAAACATTTTTTTGTGGTAAAACCGCTATGGCGTGGAAAATAATTCTGGGAACTATAACATCTTTAAAAATATTTACATTATCGTTTCATCAGCCTTTGAAAGTTAATAGCAGATATCATTTCCTTTTAAAGATGTCAGTACTTTATTTGTGCAAAATAAGCTGTCGTTTTGGAAAATAGACATCTAACACATTTATAAATGAATGTATAGTGATTCCACAATGTAGCTCTTTTCAGGGAAGCCATACAAGTATACGTGTTCTTGACGTTGTCGACTATACTGTGTAGCTTACGCAATCACTTTACCATAATGAAGTGGAATCCAGAACTACATATGCCTTGCAAAGGAATCTGCACTTATAAAGAGGCCCTTGTAGTCATGACAACTATATATACTGGCACGTTTAGAAAGGTAAAAAATGTAAAGTTAAGTACAATATAAAATGCAAAGGTAAAGATGTAAAAATTCAGTGATATATATATACAATATAAAATGCAAAAGGTAAAGATGTCAAAATTCAGTGATTATATATATATATATATATATATATATATATATATATATATATATATATATATATATATATATATATATATATATATATATCAGATAAACGTAACTTGTAAATATTTTAATAGCAGCTCTATAGTCCTCATTCTCTTCAAAAGACTACTATTTTCTTTGTGTTACGTCATCATTCATTTTCTTAAAATTGTGCATACCAATGTACGTATGTCTCACAAGTTGAAAATCGACTCACTCGGCAACCAGTAACGGCCGTAGCCAACGCGGGACCCGATATGGATCATTTCGGCGGGGTTCCCTGTTCCTAACACGCGAGGCCCCATGTGAGCACGGTATTTTGAAATACACTTTTGAACAAGTTTTATATGATTTTGAACTTAAAATTTTCTTCCATCGTTTGAAAACTAGTTTCTCTCTATCGATATTTTTTTTTTTTTTTTAAAAAAAATTACAAACACGCGGTGATCTATGAGCGTGGGATCTGGTTGGGCACAATGAGTCCAATCGGCTTAAGGCCTGCCCTATGAGCAGCAGCAGAGGGAGAACAGACTTTCTCTAATTGGGGTATATTTAAGCAAAAATATTCTAAGTCTCCATTTGCCAAACTGAGACTTAACAATTTTAGAGCTCTGTTTGTCAAACGGAGCCTTCCTCAAGGGTAAAAAAAAAAGACGCCATTTAGTTGACGTTCACCTCCTCGGCTGCTATGAAAATCTTCGATTTTTACTAACTAAATATTTGATCAAGTCCGATACGATATCTTGTCCGAGAGTCTGCTAAATTTATCGTTATAAATCCGTATGGGGTGGTTCTAACCATACTAAAGAAATTTTTAAATTTATTAAAATCCATATCACCGTCACACCAGTAATTAAAAATATTTTGTAATGAGTATTTTCCAGTACCGTTAAATACGCATACTAAATTACAATTTTCTCTTATTATACTTGGAATCTGTGCGTATTTTTGAGTAACATATATCACATCTATGTTTTTATGTCTGCCTCGGGAAAATATTATAGCAGGATTTGTTTGTCTTTCCAACATAACATCATCATATACGACTAAATTGTTAATACTTCCATCAATATCATCAATACTAGGTGCCTCTTCGATATCGGTTATAAACTCAATGATATCATCACCGTTAATTTCTCGCGCGGCATCATTAAAATCCTTTAGCACTTCATAACATCGTTGATCGTCTACACTCGGAGCAATCATGTACAATTTATCCCACTTCATCCATCTCGTTATCAAATTAAGTAGCAATTGTGTTTTGCCACTTCCAGATGGTCCGATGATAATCGCGCGAATAGAATCTGGTAACATTGCATGATGTTTAATAGGTTTTCGTTGTCGAGTAGCTGAATAATCAATTACATTCATAACTGTTATATATAAATTATGGATCTATATTGTGTGAAGTGTAGGACGCGTACTGGCACAAATGACTTGACGACGATTACAACGAAAAATAATCGATCAGCGCTTTCTGGTAAATGCGTACAATGTAGTACGAAAAAATTTAGATTTACTTCCACGAAACCTTTAAAAAAAAACGAGGAGGTGATATTGCAGCCAAATTGACAAAACTCCCAGGAACACCGTGGGCAAAGTATCCAGGAGAAAAGCACCTTCCAGGATATAGCTACTGTGGACCGGGAACACGATTAGATATCAGACTTGATGATCAAAATCACCCCCGACCCGGTGAATATCCAATAAACGCTATTGATAAGGCGTGTCATGCTCATGATGTCGCTTATAAAAGCAGCAATCTTCAACACAGACATCTCGCAGATGTAAAATTAATTCATGCGTTAAATGCTATTCCTGATAAATCCTTCAAAGAAAAGTTGGCTTCGTGGTTGGTAAAATCTGCTATGAAGGGTAAATTGATGTTAGGTGCTGGTAATTGAAAATGCTAGCATTTTAATATGGAATCTATTTATTATTCTCCGAGAGGATACTGGAGAGGTTACGCAGCAATCAATAAACTAGCTAGTGCATCAAAGGTGAAAAAAACTACAGCGGTAAACTGGTTATCTAAACAAGCAATATGGCAAATTTATCTACCAGCGCCTAAACAAATTAACTATTCGCATTTTGATGTTACAACACCTAATGAAGTTCATCAAGCTGATATACTATTTCTGCCGCATGACAACGGTTACAAATACGCGTTAACGTTAGTTGATATTGCAAGTCGATACAAAGAAGCAGAACCGTTAAAAACAAAATCATCTACTGAAGTAGCTTCTGCATTTGAAAAAATTTATCGACGAGGTCCTCTGCGCTGGCCAAATCTGTTACAAGTTGATCCTGGCAAGGAATTTCAAGGTGTTGTTACATCTACGATGAAACATCATAATGTCGCCATCAGACGAGGACACACTGCGCTACATCGCGATCAGGCAATTGTTGAACGGTTTAATAAAACCCTTGCTGAGCGGTTATTCGGATATCAATACGCAAAAGAATTCATACAGGATAAACGATCCCGTGAATGGGTCAAGAGATTACCAGCTGTGATTACCGCAATCAATAATGAGATTACTAGAACAATTAATATGAAACCTGTCAACGCTATTAAGAAGGCGTCTATCAAAATGGAAATCCAAGGAATTTCACAAAAAGAACCAATTCTTGATAGTAATGTCATTGTAAGGTACTTATACGAACCAGGAGAGCTTGAGGGTGGTAAAAAAAGAGCTACTGATCCTATTTGGAGCGTCACTACGCATAAAATATCCGGCATAACACGATCAACTGGTAGACCTCCAATCTATAGACTGGATTCAACTGCTCCTCAGCGAGGATTTACACGCGAACAATTACAAGTGATTCCCGAGGATACTCAATTACCACCGCGTGGTCTTAATTAGCACCCAGGGTGCTGTCACCCCGGCGTCTATTACACTCAAGACAGGTCAACATCACATTGTTTCTGACATGACCGAGATTGTTATCTTTTCTATCTACGGTGAATTGGCGAGGATCTTTATCCGACCAATTCCAACTCATTATACAATTACAACTCGCGCAGTGATTGTTCTGTTGTTGCTTTAGTGTCTTAATTAATTCAGCATCAATGTCAAATTCTCTTTTATTTTTTTTATCCTGTTGTTTATAACCAGAGAGTTTTTTTCTGATTATATTATCATCGGTGTGTATATTACTTATTGTATTGTCATTATCATTAACCACAATTCTTCGAAGTTGGTTTATTCGCCGTACTCTGGATACTGCGAGATAAACTAAATTTGACCACTCAATATGATTATCTACTATCCAAAGAGTTGTATCGGATATAGTCAATCCCTGTGAAGAGTGTATTGTTGCTGCATAACCTAACGTCCATGGGGATTTATCAGCACCTAATGCATCTTTAACGACGCTGATATCAACCAGCACAATATCATTTAATACTAAATTCTGCTTTTGTTGTTGTCCAGGAATGTCAACGTCGATATTCTGCTTTCGTGTATCCTTAGGTCTATAACAGAGTGGTACTGGAAGCGTTGCAAATTTTTCTTTATGTAGCGCAAACAACTTCATCTGAAGTGCGTCTCTGACTATTTTTCTACTCGCGATTATTAAATCATTTGGCTTCCACATTTCCCAAAAATCATTCATGGGAGTTTCAGAGATTATTTCACGCGCTATTTCACATTGGATTTTATCCGGTTGTAATCTAATTAGCGCTTTGAATTCTCGTAATTGTTCATCAAGTGATCTATGGTCGGTATTAATCTCTTCATAATAATCTACAAATCCTTTTAACCATTCATGTGGAGATCCACCAACAAATGGCTGCGGTTGGCCGTGATCCCCGCACATGACGACTTTTGTGTTTTTTGTCAACAACCATGATAGAAATGTCTGTAATACTGTCAACGATATAGTACATACTTCATCAATGATTATTACATCAGGAATGAATTTATCGCCCATTCGATCAGGAGTCCATGTATCGCCTTTCCATCGAAAGAAGCTGTGATAAGTACAGGCTTTTACCCCCCGCGCTATCATCTCTCTGGCGAGTCTGTGAGTTGGTGTTAACACAATCATGTTAGAAACACTTGTGTTTCTATTACGGAATAATTCGATTGCACGAGTTGTCTTTCCTGATCCACCACAGCCGTTTAAATAAACTGTCTTGTATCTACAAATCGGATCGGATACGGGCGGTGCAGTAGAAAATTCTGATTGAATCTCTGAGATATTATGGTTACTTTTCAAGTATTTATCATCCATAGCAACGTCTGCGGATTTACAATACTCATGTAGTGTTTCTTTTTTAAACCTCCAATTTCCCCACGCTTCCTTAGGATCTGTGAATTTAGCTACATCTGATTTATATTTCTCATGGATATACATCGAATCAGTAGCTACTCTAACCGCGGTATCGGGAAATCTGTTTATCATCGAGAATAGATTAATACAAGAATAGGCTAGCATAGAACTTCTCAATTGTGTGTATTGACAACTTTTTCCATCACAGTAGGTAACAACCGTACCTAGTTTCTTACCATTTCGAAGGACATCATCTACCCAAACATTATTAGTTCCGCTCGCAGATTTGTAAGCTTCCTCATCTAATTCCCCTGATAGAAAAGCGTTCTTACGGGTTACAAATTTCCCTTTTTTTATTAAATCAGATATTATGAAATTGTATTCTTCATCGTCTATGATTAATCTCGAAGAGTATTTTGCATTATCAAATCTTCCACCTTGAGTAAATTTACCGATTATTTTTCGTCCGAGATCTTTAGCCTCTCTATTACTACCTTCGAATAATTTCTTAGACCAATCTATGATTTGTTCCTCGCTGAAATTCTTCGAATTTCCATCTAGAAATTGTTTTCGTTGTTCGTTAATTATTTTTTCGAGATCGGGTTTTGGTAACCAAACATCTTTCTGAGCGTTATAACAAATAATCGCTTCACTGACAATTAACGATATTAGCATACCACAATCGATCATATACCGCAATAGCACAATTGGCATCCACGCTTTTTCATACATATGTCTACCAAGCCAAAGATAACTACACGGATGTAACCCTGTAGCTAATTCGAATGATATCACACGAGCGAACCCGGTTAAATCAAAATCAGGCAATGGACCATTAATCGCAACACGAGTCATTTCATGTGTGGGATGTCCAAATCGTTTGAAGTACTCAGAACATTCTCCATATCCGAGAAAACTTCCAGGATAACACGCGGATATATCAATTGAAATCATACCATCACGTGAGTATTTCGTATTCCACAATCCTCCATGACCAAATTCGACGCAACTCAACTTCACATCCTCCAGAAAATCACTTCGTGTTGGACGCCATGAATTCTTTTCTCGTGCGAAGTGAGCTACCACTGATGGAATAGTAAAACTATCCGTAAGTAGTTTTTCTGTAGAAATGCTAGTGTTTCCTTCTAAATACTCATTAGCGATTTTTCTCATTCTAGTATCTAATTCTTCAGTTCGATATAATTCACCATTTGGTTTTACAAACTGATCAAATCCTATTTCCGGATCCTCATTACTCCTGAGTAACCATACTGACACAGGGTCGTCTTTGGTTAACGCGTGAATAGCATCAAATAATTTCTCTTCATAGAAATCATCCCTAGAAAATTCTTTAGGAATATATCGAACAGTTCTTTCTCGTGGAAATATATTTACCGCGGGTGTCCACGCGTGTTTGTTATGATCAATAATTTCAATTGGAGCTCCTCGCGATTGATATTTCGGTTCGTATAATACTTCTCCGGTTATTGTCGCTACCGATATTGGAAATTTTAATAATGCTTCTAATTTAGCTATATCTGAAATCGTTGCTCCATGTTGATTCACTGTTAGTTCCCATTCGGTTATTTTGTTTCTTCGTAGATCAGTTAATTTGTTTCCCCGGGATGCATTTGTGAAGTGTTCTATTAACCGTGTTGCTACACAATTAAGTGGCAAAGCCACTGATGATGAAAACATCGGAGCTAGTTTTGTAATATTAGGATTATTATTTATTGGATATAACCCATACACAACTGCTGTTACAGGGTAAGATTTCTCATAGTATGGTTTGTCAATTCCAGTTAGAATTCCTGGTTTGGAATCTCTACTCACAATAACAGTTTTTTTATCCTTAAGGATTGGGTCAAATTTATCTCTGATAATCCATTCACCTTCCTCTTCGATAATGAATTTTATTCTAAAAAAATACCTCCGTAGAAATTGCTTTGCAATTTCACCAAGGTGTGAAAGTATCTCAGCTGCTCTTATATCATTCATAGTAGCATCAATTACGGGTATATTGACATCTTCATCAATAATTCGAAATGTCGACCACGTATGAGATGCTCCATCACGCTTAAACTCATTAAAACAGTCGCTGATTTTACTCAATAGTGGTTTATCATCTACTAGACTTTTAGGTATATCAGAGATTCTATCGAGATTAAATCTAACATTTTTCCAAGGCTTAATTTTCGATAATCTCTTGAACTCCTTCATATTATAATTAAAACAAGTATTTAAATAAGAAAATTTTATATAATGAATCATTGCAAATGGCTTATGATTGGATCAAAGACTCCGTGTAACAAATCATGTAGAAATGAATTCTGTGGGTATCATATGCAGAGTGTGAGAAACGGTTCGGAGGGGCCTTTACCATGCTTGCATTGTGGGGTAGGTGTAAGAGGCAAGTCGCAGTTATGCATTAATTGCGGGGGTAAGCGTTATAGAGAGTTAAAACGTTATTATGACAAGCGAAGAATCAAAAATCCTGACGACGTCAATGGCAAAATCATAAAAACTACGGATGACTATATAAAAAGATTTGTTAATGTTATAATTCAGCCAATTAACGAATTAGACAAATAGATATATTATATATACAAATGAGCCAAGAATTTCAAAGACATC
Organism: Unio delphinus; assembly: GCA_029339505.1. Classification (NCBI taxonomy): domain Eukaryota; kingdom Metazoa; phylum Mollusca; class Bivalvia; order Unionida; family Unionidae; genus Unio; species Unio delphinus. The sequence goes on along the minus strand of JAQISU010001253.1, from coordinate 4,376,682 downwards.
CTGTTATTAAAAATTACGAAGCTTCTCGTGATGGTGTTGTTAGACACAGTAAAAATAAGAAATCTGTTGGGCGGGATAATGGTATGGGTTATTTGATATTTAAAGCTGGAGGGAAAATGTATCTCAATCACCGTTTCGTCTTCGAAGTGTATAACGAATCAATCAAAGATGGTTTTGTTATTGATCATATTGATTCTAATCCCAAGAATAACAAGTTGAACAACCTTCAAGTTATTTCTCAATGTGAAAACACAAAACGAGGAAGAACTGGGAAATACCCGAAAAATGCTAGATCCGTAAAGTCAATGGACACTGACAACAAGGAGATGGTATTTCAATCAATGTCAGAAGCTGGTAAGTATTTCGATATTCACACCTCCTCAGTACAAAAAGTAGCAGAGGGAATTTATAAGACTGCTTTTTCAAAGCGTTTTAAAAACAAAATTCAGTTTGTTTATGTATAATTTGCATTGGAAATCGCTTCGTGAAATTGTGAAAGAATTTCCATTGAAAATCTTCAATTTTGCAATTTCACATGGGAGATAACTCCGTTAGGTATAACGCGTGTGAAATCCATAGGATTTCCACCAATGACAGAGTTACGGATCTTAAACATTGAAACGCTAGCACATTTACCTATGTTCGCTCAGCCGGAACGCGAGTGTTTCCTATTCATTGAAGTAGGTGGGCGTGGTTAAAATTCCTTGTATTACAATGATCTAATTGATAAGGATATATATACTAAAAAATCTCTATTTTGTATGACGGCTCTGTGGTGTAATGGTATAGTGTGTTTGTCTTGTAAACATAGATCTATATCAACTACGTGTTCGGTCCCCATAGCAGATACATTATTTGATGGCGAAACGGAAGATGTTTTTATATTAATTGGGGGGGAGGGGCGGATCCCCCTCAGCCAAACCAACATTGTAACTCATGCTATCGCATTCTCGGTAGCGTGGGTTGGTGTTTTTTCCAACTCATGCAACCATGAAATCGAATTCATGTGTTGCCATGTTGGTTTGGTTTACCACGCCCACATCACATTACCATCATCGTTCCATTGAATTATAATCCCATCCTTAATTAAGTACATGTTATGCCTAAAATTTGCCGCAACACTCGAGCGCGGAGATATATGGCATTGTACCGTCCTATGTGTATATAACCGCCTACAACACTAGATCAGGGGTTATTGTGCCGTCATCCATTGTCATTGAAATCAATTCATTCATTGTGTCACCTATAATCTATTGTTATGTGTTTGTCGGTTGTAACCGTTGAGCGCTGCTTGATGTATAAAACACCAAGGGGGTTCAAACGGTGAATTGTGCCGTCTTCATTCATTATATATAATCATAATCACCTATAATCGCATTAAGCTTCTGGGTATACTAAGATGATCAACACCTTAGTGTATCCAGAATTCATTTTAAAATACTTTGTATTTCAAATACTTTTAAAGAATTTTCATACTTTGTATTTGAAATACTTTGCATTTAAACAAATATATTTTTATATATATATATGAATCTTGAAAATCTCAAATTGATTATTATTGAAATCAACAAGTTGAAGGATGAAAATGTAAAATTATGTTCAGGTTTGGATTGTGATCAAATTATGACCAATTTCGAGGATATACAATTTGCAGAACAGACAGGAAAATATGTCCTATCTAAGAAATATTTTTTAATTAAGAATATCCAAAAGCTTATACGTGAGAGCTTAGTCAATACTGAAGATGTTAATGTCTTCGTACCATTATGTAGCATCGTTGAACGTGTACGTAAGCAATTAGGATTAGAATATGAACAAAAGAGACTTATTAATTGTAAAGTGAGACAATTAAAAATGTTAATGGAAAACTCTGAAGGTGATGAGCCCACGCGTAGAGAGCCTCCTTTGTTTGTATAACCAGTACGGTATGAGGAAGTAAAATTATGTGTGTAACAACAAGGAAGTATTAAAATGATTTGCATTTTTTAGTTAGTGATTTCTTTCGAAATGATTTGGATTTGAAAATCCAAAGGATTTTTATTTGACAATTAGTAATACTCTTTCAATAATGGTAGGACAATCATTGACCACACGGAACGTAAAGGAGCGACTTGAAGCTCTTAAGAAAATATTACCCCTTCGTGATAGAATCCGTGAAAAACTTCAACAACGGCAATCAATGGCCACCGACTTCACAGAGGATTCTGAACAACTATTCAAACCGATTGTTACTGCAACTACAGATGTGAAAACAGCTACTGAACGAGCTATTTACGGAGATATCCCTAAGGAAGGAAAACGAGTAGAGAGACCTCTTCTTGGTGAACTTGAAAAAATAGCAAAACGAACTAAACAAACAAAAAAATCATTAAAAACACTTCCTGGTGATATAATAACTACTGCAAGACGACAAGAAGAACAACAACGAGAACTTCAGGAAGAAATTGAACGATTAGATGATGTTGATATTTCCTCACTAGAAATGCAAGCATTTCCACCTGAAGAATTTCAAGAACAAGAAGAAGAAGAAGAAGAAGAACAAGAACAACAAAAAAGTAAAACGGAACGAAGAGATCTTAATCCGGAAAAAATATTTAAAAGTGATACGATAAGTCTTATTAGTAAACAATCTATGACTGATGAACAATTTGCTAAATTTCTCGTCGACAAATCTATAAAAGGTCAACGAAAAGAGTATATGAATCCTGGATATGAAGACTCAATCACCAAGAAGGAATGGAAAAAAAAAATATATTTAGCAAGAATTAAAAAGTCTACACTACCACATAATGATACAGGATTTGAAAAAATTGAAAAGTTGATGTCTCGAATAAAAAACCCAGCGATACCAATTAGACCCCTTATACAGCAACCCACCTCAACTGAAGGTGCAACTGGTATCACTGAAAAAAAAGGCAGTGGTTTAGTTGAAAACTCTAGTGTAACATGTCCCGGCAATATTCTCGGTGATATAGCACGATTAGAAATACTTGTAGGAGGAAAACGAGCCGGAAATAACTCACCAGAAATAATCAATGAAGCAGCTGATATCTGTAGGAGATTATTTCAAGGTGGTATCATGAATATTGCAACATATAGAGATTTTATTGAGGAGTTAGCCGAAAATTCTCATGGTTATCATAGCGATTAGATAATTGGAAATGCTAAAGCATTTGGAAAAACACTAGTGTTTTTGTATAGAAGAATGATCATACACTACAACCATGATAAACCAACTAACGTCTACGTGGTAAACTCACGATTGCCAAAATACCGAGTATACTATGGAGATGGTCTCGGTAATACTATAATGGGATTATTTTCAAGAATGGCTCCAAAAGTGGCTCCATTTGCAAAACAGGCAGCAATGAAAGCAATTGATGTTATCCGAGATAAGGGTATTAACACTGTTGGTGATCTTGCTAGTAAGGCATTTTCAGCCGCTCGGGATAAACTAACAGCGCTAGTTCGACGTAGAAATGCTAGCATTAGAAACACTAGTGTCGGAATGACTTCACTGCCATCTACTGCAGTAATGCCTACACAGGTTAGTAAAATAATAAATAACGCCGTGGATAAAAAACTACAGTCGTTAATGACTAACGCCCAGGATAATATAACAGCAAATATGATAGCCGGAAGTGGGCTTCCGGGAAGTGGTTTTAGGAAGATTCGCCGGAAACGTTAGAAATATTTATTTGAACAGGATTTCCAATTATGATAGTTATTGTAGAAACACTAGTGTCAGAATCACTTGTGATTCTATTTATTTGAATAGGATGCTCAGTTGTTATGGTTATTGTAGAAACACTAGCATTAGAAATATTTATGTCAGAATCACTTGTATCAGAATCACTTGTGATTCTACTTACGTTATCTTCATTATCAGATATTTTCATCATCATTATTAAAATACATCCAACTAAATAATTTTTTTATATTATAAAATATTTATAATTTGCTAATTTTGTTAGATTTTTTACTTTTTTTACTCATTTTTCTAGTGTTTTTACTCATTTTTCTAGTGTTTTTATGCAATCCGTCGACAAAATTTCATGAAAATCGAGGATGAAAACCCAAGGAATTCATTTAGAGAAAATCGATTTTGATCAGATTTTTTATCCTGTGAGGCTAAAAATATGTTGTTTCATCGAATTTTCGATGTTTTTTTTATTGATTTTGTATTGTTTTTTGGCTAATCCGTCGACATAATTTCATGAAAATCGATTTTCTCTAAATGAATTCCTGGGGTTTTCAATTCAAAATTCCTTCAGAATTCTTTCAGAATTTTTGATTTAGACCAACGGGTATATAATAAAAAATGTTCAAACAGAACCCTGATGTTGCATTTGACATGGAAGCCCCAGTACTTAAAGATGAATCTGTACGTGATTATCAATTTTTTGCTTATCACGCAGTACAACCTGATCTTCGGTCACGAATTGAACTTCAAGTTCATGATACTAGTAAATACTTTTTACCCGCTGAAGCCTTTATTGAAGTCGAAGGTGAACTCGTAACAGCTGCTGATACTCCTGCGGTACCAGCGCCATATCCAGCCGGTACTCAAGTCGGTTTTGTCAATAATGGTATCATGGCGTTATTTGAAAGTGCAAGATATCTCATTGATGGAAAGGAAATTGAGTCGATAGAACGTGATGTTGATGTAGCAACAACAATACTAGGGCTAGCAAGATATTCCGACGATTATACAAGATCGGCCGGTCCCTCTATGATGTTTGCAAAGGATATTAAAAATACTACTGGGAAAAATCCATTTGTTGTAGGAAGACCAAGAAATAATGCTGGTAACGCTGGTGCTGATGTCGAGAATATGATTATAAACGCTGATCCTAATTTCAATCTAGGAGCTGCAACACGTATGTCAATGTTGGAAGGCGGACGCAGATCATTTTCATGCGCAATTCCACTACATCATATATTTGGATTCTGTAGAAATATCCGAAAAGTTATCTATGGAGCGAAACATACTATAGCGGTTGTGCGAAAGGGTACTGACAATGATGCAATTTGGAGGATTCCAGCAGATGCTGCAAACCCAAATGCTGATGCCGGTAAAGTCGTTTTAACAAAACTATCACTCTGGATGCCAGTGCTGACTCCATCGTTGTCAACAGAACCACGTTTACTATCATTTATGGATCAAGGGGGGAAGAGATTATTAAGTTGGCTAACAATGAGTACAGATGTTGTACAATCAACTGTTAACGGCATATTTACGTGGAACCTGGCATCAAAACAGGGTATTTCAGCTCCACGTCATATATTTATTGCGTTACAGGATACGACGAGAATTGGAAATCAACTCTCCTCCCATATGATATTTGATCGATTAGGTGTTAATGAAGTCTCGCTGAGAATAAACGGACAACAAGAACCATCCGAGGATATACAACTTAATTACGGTCAAAACCATATTGCACGAGTTTATCATCGATTGCTGTCGTATATGGGACGTGATCAAAATGTCGATACTGGTCTACAAATATCACAGTTGGATTTTAGTACTCTTTATCCAATTTATTACTTTTCGTTGGAACATCTTGACTTAATGAGACAGTCCGTCGTTGATATACATTTCCGAGCTCGTGTACTTCGTGGTGCTATCCCTGAATATAGAGCTATTGCTGTTATTCTCAGTGATAAATCAATGCTACTCGAAGGTGTTGGTGGACGAATGAGACTTATTGATGCACCAGTGGAAAATCTTTAATTGAATTTAGAAATGCTTGCATTTCCGATTTAGAATCAATCTGTTTTGTATAATGTCGTATAGTAATATCAATGTTACGTTGACACCTGGTCAGCTAAAAAAATTACAATCCAAATCAGCTAAGCAATGTGGAACCACAATAACGCTGAAACCTAATCAAATGAATGGCGGAGGGAATAAACTATCGCTGACGAAAACTCAGGTTAATCATTTTAATAAAGCGCTGAAAGAAAAAAAGGGAGTTCAGGTTACTCTTTCTACGAGCGCGATTAAAAATATGGAAAAGACTGGTGGTATATTCCCGTTGTTAGGGTTGATTCCAGGGTTGATTGCCGCAGCAGCCCCAGCGGTAGCGAAGGCAGCAGCGTTAGGAGCCATTGGTACCGCAGCAGGAATGGCATTGAAAAAGGCAACTGGAAAAGGGTATAAAAAAAAAGGAAAGGGTCTAAGACTACCAGGAACCCCGTATTCATGGTACAGCGGAAAGGGTCTTCGAATTCCAGGAACGATATAGTTCGGGAATCTGCGATTCCTATGTCCAATTTTGATTTAATTGATACCGCTAAAAAATTAAAAATAAAAAATTTCAGAGGGGTTTTTATGAGAGATCAGTTACCGGCACAACCAAATGATGTTGAAACCGGTATTATTAATTTAGATAACAGCTCCGGACCTGGAACTCACTGGGTTTGTTACGCAATTGATCCACGTGGGATTATTTATTTTGACTCATATGGATTAGCGCCGCCGAAAGAATTTATGCGTTATATAAAAGATTTTCCAATGAAGACTTGGTATTCTACGTTACCAACACAAACAATGCTTGATCCACCAATATGTGGTAATGAAGTATTAAACGTACTTGATGCTATATCCAAAAGATTTTCGAAACCACCTCATATAGTAGTAAATGAGTATACTAGCGGTAGAAAATCCATAGGATTTAAATGATAAAAAGATTTCTATAATAATGATTGATATTTGGGGACGACCTTTATCATCGCTGAAGAAACCTGATAGTGGAGTTGAAACCGTTGATAACAAGGATATTAAAAAACTAATCGAAGATGAAATATCCGAAATATTAAACCTAACAAATATTGATCCTGGTGAAATAGTTGTATTTCAAGATCGTCAGGGTAAATTAAAAAGTAGTAATATCTCTCTTAATGATATTTTGGTTAAACAACGAGACGCAGCAGAGGATACTATCGCGTTATTTTCTGATGGGGGTAAACTCAAACCAGGTGTACTTGTTTCAACGATTACGGATAAATTAGCAACATATGATAACACAGTGAATTCATTAAAATCGCTTAATGATAAGTATGATGATCATATAATTGTATTTGACCAGTTTAGTGAAACACAAAGAAATACAATTAACAAAATTGACAAACCCATACTAGAATTTTTTGGAAATCCACCAGTAACCACACCAAAACTCACCGTAATAAAAGATTCTATGTTAGAACTAACAAGTCTTCAATCCGAATATGAAAAACACACGAAACTATTTATGACGTTTCGTAAAAACCTCATAGACAAGTTTATTGGGAGCCCATTTGATAAAATTGAAATAACCCTTCCTGATATTAAAAAATCCATCGATGAACTTAAAACATTCAACATCGCAATAAAGGATGATGCAACGAGGATGATAAGCATTGTTGAAAAAGTAAAAATTCCTCATAAGAGCACCAACAATATCGTATACACAATTCAACACGGATCATATACGTGGACTCCCATAAACAACAAACTAGATATCACCGTAACCGTAAAGGGTATTTATCGATTAACAATAATATCACCGACTCAGTTTGATATATCATCAAGTAGTTCATCTGGAGTCAATAATACGATATCAACGATCATCGACAAAGGAACAACTGAACTATTCACGATAACGACTACAGATATAAATCTAGCCAAGGTTTCAGTAACGTGGTACGTAGAATTCGTAGTGGATTTAAGTAAACAATTAAATTAATTTAAAAATTCTTTCACGATTCAAAATTACAAAGTAATTTGTAATTGAAAATGCTAGCACCTTTAAAATAAAATGACTCCATCATCGAATCAGTATCGCTATGATCAAGTCAGAGAATATCAAACTAAACTCAGTTCTCTCTGTGAAGAATATCAAATAAAAATCAAAAAATACAAACGAAGAATAACCACAGTTGATATCACAGTGTACTCGGTGTCAGGAGTAATCACTGCTGCTGGAATAATACTATCTTCGGTTACAATGATTGCTCCGGTCGTAGTTCCAATCGCTATTTCCGCAGTGGCTACAATTGCTGGTATATTAACTGGGATCACAAAAAAACTATCATCGTGTAGCCAGAGTAAACTACATGATTATTTAATTAAATATCATATTGCATCTTCCAGTTACTCGCAATTATCCTCGTTGATATCATCGTCGTTGGATGACACAACAATATCAGATAGCGAATTTTCAACTATGACTCAATTGTATAAATCAACAATGCTGAAATTAGAGCAGAATAATAATAATAATGTTATCGCAAGAACTACTTCAACAAATAGTAACAAATACAACACCAGTGAAAACAAGCACGATATCAATAACCTCAACACGTCCCGAATTTAGTGTTAATTTTCCAATTCCTGTTCCCGTGAGCGAGATCGCACTAGCAAAACTACGAGTATATCATAGCTGGCCTAATATTAGATCGGTAGCATTTGGTGGTCAACAACCAAATAATTCCTTGGTGTTCGCGTGGAAAAATCGTGAAGACGGAACACCAGATTGGCAGGTTGTCTCGTTACCAACTGGGTCATATCAAATCGAACAGATCAATGCTGAATTTCAACGCAGAATAAAATCTCTCACCGAAAAAGAATCGAAAATCGCTATAACGGTTCACGAGCCGACGTTATCATCTGCGATCGAGATTAATTCCCCTGGGTATGTTGTAGATATTTATCAGAGTTCTATAAGATCAGTGTTAGGATGGCCTGAACTACCACCACCGGATAACTCGCGAGAAAATTCGAAGGATTTTCCACCCGAACCTAAAAAATCCGATTATATCACCGACAAAATAAAACCCATCAATGAAGTCAAGAGTTATCAAGATTTTTCTCCCAAATTTATAGGATACGACAATAAAAATAATATGATATTTTACACCCACCTAATCAAAGAAAACTTAACAGCGATGAATAATGATTTTTCATTATTGTTAATATCCATCAAATCCGGCTCTCTCACCAAAAACGAGTTTATTAGTGTAGTACAAACAGGTAACAAAATCATCCACGATATGGAAACATTTCATACGCAAATTATTCAACAAGTATTAATGAGTGAAATTTATAAAGAAGTGTTTGCGGTAGAATTCAATATCCCAAAAGAGGATATTCAAACATCTAAAATCCCTGGATATAATCCGGATAAACTAAAGAAACAACTTGACGATGCTATTGATATTGGGTTCAAAAGAATCCACGATAATTGGAAAAAATTGAAGAATCCTACAGAAAATATTCTGAAATTTGATAATGATCCAGAAGGCGGCGGTAGACATATTGCTCCGAACAATGTGAATATTTCAACGGTGATTGCACTCAATTTAGTATGTGACGTTATCGAAGGAAATTATCAAATAAATCTCGAACAATCAAATCAAGCTCAGCAAGGATATATTTTATATTCATTTGCACCAACGGCTCCTCCAGGATTTCTAATTATTGAAGACCCAACTAATCTAGTCTATATGCGATGTCATAATAATTTGTTAACGAGAATTAATTTCAAACTCACTGACCAATCTAATAATCTGATTGATTTACGAGGTGAGGTTTTACAAATTAGTTTGTTTGTGAAATCTTAAGGACTTGATCAAATATTTAGTTAGTAAAAATCGAAGATTTTCATAGCAGCCGAGGAGGTGAACGTCAACTAAATGGCGTCTTTTTTTTTTACCCTTGAGGAAGGCTCCGTTTGACAAACAGAGCTCTAAAATTGTTAAGTCTCAGTTTGGCAAATGGAGACTTAGAATATTTTTGCTTAAATATACCCCAATTAGAGAAAGTCTGTTCTCCCTCTCTGCTGCTCTATGGAATCGAATCACAATTAATACTTCCAGTTCAAAATGTAGTTCTAGTCTATTTTTAGAACATCTTTTCCTCTGTCATTTTGGTGTGATAGAAGAGTTAGATTTATGCATTTTTGGTAGTGATTTTAAGGGTAGTTGTTTATTCTTGAGAATATGAGCTCAGTGTGTGGTTGTCCGTGTGTATTGCGACGACAGTGCACCCTGAGTAATAAAAGGCCATGGCCATGATCCGAAAGAGAAATCTGTGTTATGTTTACATACTACTCTGTTTACAGTGTAGCCTTTCAAAAAATGCAGGTCAACCTTTGTTAAGAACTTCGCCGTCAAGGTATTTTAGATTAAGATATATGATTTGTATTGAATGTCGCAAAGTGGAAAAGTCAGTATTAAGAAACAAATCTAAAGCATATATAGTAAAATTAATTGTGTTCTATGTCTCAGTGGGTAACGATGTATTCCAAAGTTGGTTGACACTGACAAGGTATACATTTAAGCTGGTTTTCATCTTGAGATATAGATGAGTAAGGTAGGGGTGTCCGTGAGCCGTCTCGTCTCCCAGCTATTTTCAAGAGAGATGTCACTCTTCAGTAGTAGGAAGTCAGCATGTGGAATATTCCATTCGGAAACGGGTAAGTTTATGACAGTTTTAACTGCTTTATGTATTCTTTCATTACATTTTATACCAATGTGCTTAGAAAGCCAAAATATTACGCCTTTTTCAGATTGTGCGAGAACATAACGTTTCTCTATTATCTAGGATATGACGAGGTTATCAAATTTGAGGCTTGGCAAGGCTTTCAGTATAGAAATGGGAAAGGTGATGAAATATGTTTGTGAGAGGTTCGAACGTATCTCCAAGCTTTTAGTAGGGCCTAAATTCTGTAAAAGAACAATTTGGGGCTTTATCTGGTAATCGGTTCGAGATGGTGCCAAGAAGTGTTGCAATGGTATGTCTCCATCTGTCGAAACGTCTGTATACAGGAAGGTATGGCTACGATTGGAGGTTATAATTTCATTGAATTTACTCAAAAATGCAAGGACTTGTTAATGAAGTACTTTGCGTTTTAAATTAGCAAAGGCCATATATTATTTGTGGAGGGTTTGATAACCAGGGTGGAGATTTGGGAATAAGGAAGTTGGCACAATTTTCAACATTGATATTTGCTGTTTGTTACCGAAGATAAATTCGTATGACAAAAGGTGGAATGAAGCCTAGTTACTGAGTATACATGAATTGGTATGCTTTTTGCATTAAAACTACATTCAGTAGTGTTACTAGGGTTGCTGTCACCCAGTATGGTAACTCATGGTGTCACCCCCATGGACCTAATTCCTGCACACAAACAGTATAGATAGTCATTTTGGTGTCACCCCCTCTGCCACGCAGTGCGGTCTGCACTACCCCCTGCACCCCCTTGTGACGCCACTGGGCTACATCATTTATAGGTTAGATGGATTAATATTAGTTTGGTAGCATACCTTATAGTCAGTTTCGTTCATCTCGGATCCAGCGATGATTCATTCCCTTAACATCGAGGTTTTCTAAAGGGGCGTTCTAAATGCACCCACGTAAAGCCAATTTCTTGACTGTATATCGGGCCCAGTAAATGAAGGTCTAATTTACAAGCTAATCCATGCACAGCTGAGTCAAGGACCCGTTTCATATGTTCTAATGTGTCTTTATGCCCGGACCAAGACCTTTCGAAACGCTCCATAATCTTTGATTGTCACAACCTTTTTTAAATCCAGAGATTTTTTTAATTCGTCCCTGAAGGATCGAATGCGTGCAAGAAGTCCTAGTATACTGCAGTGGCTTCACTAGGTTTGGTGTCACCCCATTGACCTCTGTCTGTAACAGAACATACATGATCCTTTAATAATGCCATTTTTGTGTCACCCACTATGATGGTGTCACCCGGTGTTGTCCTCACCCCGCAACCCTTCTCAGTGACGCCAATAGTCTACTGTAGAAAATTAACGTTAAATATGGTGTATATTTCAATCTCGGAAGAAAGGTCGACTCAGCAACCAAATTTGCTCAAATGTCCAATGAGGCACAGTCAACGTAAATAACTAATCTATACATGTAATTGAACGAGAACGTGGCTAAACGAGACAAAAAAGCGGAAACAACAATAATAACAACAACAAAAATCTCAAGGCTGTGTTGGACAAAGTTATTCAAATGATGCAAAACATCCATTAAGTTCATATCTACTCAACATCATTATAGATTATATGTCAAATATTTAGTGATGGACTTGAAAAGATTAGCGATTCTAAATTGACAAATCTAAACGACTCTTGTGGCCTTTTCAGACTCTAAAATTGACTGCTGGGAAAGTCCACTCGATTTAATGGCAAAGAGCTGTCGGATTTATTGAAAGGACGTCAATATCACCAGAGGGCAACAGAGGTGCATATACTTTCGCTGTAATGGATCAAATGTGCCCAATCTATTTGGAATATCTTTAGATCGACGTGTTTCATTCGTGATTCGCATGACAAGAGGTAACCATATTTCTTACATCAGTCTAGGCACGTCGCCATATCTACTTACGGTATGTAGCGAAATAATTACAAAAGATCCCTTAAATCGAATCACAGATTCATTGATTTCTGTGATGGTGCACAATGCAGAAGATTCCTTCAGTGTTATTTTTTATTTTATTTTATTTTATTAATTTTTATTTTATTTATTTATTTATTTATTTATTTATTTATTTATTTATACAGTCAGGAGTGTCAGTTGGAGGTGTTCTACTATGCACAGATGATTTTAGTTTATCATATATATATATATATATATATATATATATATATATATATATATATATATATATATATATATATATATATATATATAATGCAGTTTCCTTCTAGCCTAAAAATGTCAATGCGTGACTCACAGACTATTGTACCTAGGTTTTAATTAATTGTGTGGTTCACTCAAATAACACAAATTGAGGAGATGAAACGTTATCGTGATGCTTGCGTATAGGACAGATAAACTTCAGCCTAAGTGCGTACCTTGCCTACTGGGACACGTTCTTGTCCAGTGTTAGAATTCGATCTGTAAAACACACATCTTTAAAATCTGTAAAACACACATCTTTAAAATCTGTAAAACACACATCTTTAAAATCTGTAAAACACACATCTTTAGGTGTGAGCTCAGTTACGAAGCTTATATTGATACGCCCCTGGGTGCTGTGATGTGATTTGGATTATTAACGTAGCTTTAAAATAATTCATTCATATCGCTACGATGTCTGCATTGTGGCAGTTTACAGTGATGTCTAGTACTGGGGCATCATGGTGCAGACATGTAGCATGATGTCCCACCCAATCACATTATCCTGACACCAGTCCGACCAGTTCTAACACTAATCTCTTAAAGCTGAACGCCAAGCGAGGCAGCTTTTATTGCCATTTTTATATGACTTTGGTAATACTCGGCTTGGGATTAAACCCACGACCTGCCACATTCGAGTTGGAGGCTCTAACCACTAGGCCACAGGAGCGATCATGTGATATGTCCATGAGAAAATAGTTTCCCTTTTCATTTTTTATTACCGTGTATATACTGTTAGCACCTTTACCAGTTAAAGTGACACCTTGTCAGATATAGTTGCACTGATTTGTAAATGTTTATCTTCCTAAGAAGTCTTTTGCTGCAATGTTATCTGTATACATTAAGAATTAAACTTTCGTTTGGACCTATTTAGCCAGTATTGTGCTGACATATACCATTGAATACAACGTAATGCATTAGGTACTATAAAATATTTAATGTGTAAGCCAGTGTTTTCACGACTTTAATGTGGCATTATTACATGGAAAAACAGAATATGAGTGCTGTGAATTTGTGAGTAGTGACACGATGACAGTCCGTACGTTATAAAAACCCTAAGAGAGGGCGCTAGTCGCATGCTAAGAATATGTTGCTGTTTGTCGTATGGAATCAATCGAAATTAAAGATCTCTCAGACATAGAATTGGAAACAAGTGTTAAGAAGTGTGCTAAGAATGAACCACGGCACATTTTCTTGATCGTTATAAAACAACTGGTACAATACATACTCCAAACAAAGCAATGTATCAATTTTACCTAGAAAAGTAAGTCATTACAGTAAGAATTTACTTTTGATAGGTCTTAATATAAGTAACAATGGTGAACAGTAAGATCAAATTTCAAGACTATATATGTAACTATGTCCAGGTAACATCTACATGTATTAAGCGAAAACGAATTTGTAGCCTTTTTTGCAAATAATTATAAACGCTGGACATATCTAATTACTATATGTTTGAAAACTATTGTGTACTTTTGTGTTGCTCCTAAGTATAGCTTCTAGCAATAGTAATTAAAATTTCACACCTATTGGTCTGAATCGAATCCACAATCATTCATATGAAGTGTCTGATGCATTGGCAAGACGATGTCTGACTTAAAAAGGAACAGGTTTGTTGTTGTAGGGTTTAATGCCATTTTTTTAGCACACGATAAGCTATACGTGGCGGCCATTAATAATGGTGGAGCAAGAACCCGGGAAAACCCCTGGAAAGAACCGCCGACCCAACAGCAGCCACTGGCAAGCTTTCTCACATACCCACATCGGCCGAATATGAGACTTGAACCCACGCAGACACAGGTGAGATGGCAGTGATCCGTAACGGACAGCATTTTAGACCATTCGAGAACTCGGGGCCCTCTAAAAGGAACATACACAATTCAGTTCGTTGTAGAAAGTTATTGTCAGTTTCAATTTAGATCACGCATTTTGTTTTAGTATGCCGTTTAGCACCATTACGCCGGGTATGTTATATTAATTAAAATAGATTGTTGTCATATACACGTTTTATGTCCATCGCAATGACGGATACACTATTTCAATATACATTATTTATAAATGACTTTTCCTTAAAGGAAGAAAAGACAGTTCAATATTGTCGGGAACGCTGTTCTATTTAATTGTTCGTGCCGGTTACACCATTTTGTTGGTATAGCGAACCTTTGGCAGTCGAACAAGTATGGTGTTATTGTTGATGCTATTGTTGAAGTACAGTTTAAAGCCATTTTCAGTCCAAGATAGGCTATACATGGCGGGCAGTATATATGGTGGAGAAGGAACCCGTGAAAACTCTGGAAACATACACCGACCCACGAGAAGCTAATGGCAAGCTCTCTCACACTTGTCGAGCCCGAGACTGGAACCCACGCAGACAGAGGTGAGATGGCAGAGATCTGTAACGGTGAGCGCTTTAGACCACTTGGCCACTCCCCCCCCCCCCCGCAAGTGTGTACGCGTTCACGACAAGACAATACAAATCAGCCCAAAGCCCCAAACTACACGTATGTAATAAATTAATTCCAATAAAGAAGAACTAGAACTCTCTGTGCCTAAATCAGTTTTAGACACTTTCAGATAGATATGGTTTCATTCAAATAAGCACAACATATGATTTTCTTTATCATTTTATCTGTCATGAAAAATCTGCTTACTGATATATGTGTGTGTAGTTTGCATTGTTAACGTTGCTTTAACAGTTTTTGAGTAGTATCGCTACGTTCACTGGCAGTTTATAGTGATGTCTAGTAATGGGGCATCATGCCGCAGGCATGTAGCACGATGTCCCACCCAATTACATTATCCCCACATCAGGTCGACCAATCCTGACACTAACCTTTTAATAGTGAACACCAAGCGAGGCAGTGTGACGAAACATTTGTAAATATATGTCTTGGGTATGATTCAGAAAGTGTTAGACTCCCCAACCTGCCGCATCCAAGGCGGACGCTCTAACCACAAGGTCACCGGAGCGGCCACACACGCAGATAACGATAGGATTTTAAAGAATAATAAAACTGTTCCAACAGTTTTAGGAAAACTTAGCAATAATGTGTTGCGAACCATATTAGATCTGCGAGACCTATCAGCGCTCTTACTCTCCGTATGTAAGAAATTGACAATCGCAAGAACTTGGACATTTCTTCCAGGGTGGAAGTTTATCACATGTAATACGATGGAACAATATGCTAGTTTTGTGGGTATTTACGCAGACCATTCCATTTGTGATCTGTTGGACCTTCTCACCAACCAGTTTGAACAATGTGACATATGTATACTTACGCTGTCATATATAACCACGTGACTTAAGTAGTTCCAATATGGCGCTATACATATTGCACTCGATGTGTTTTTCTGTTCCAAGTGCAAAAGGACTGCGGGAGCCAGAGGAATCATATGCAGTTTATAGACCAGTCAATAATCGGGCTTTTGGAAAAACGAGATAGTTAAAAAGAATTAATGTCTGCCTCAACGTAATGTATCATGGTCAAGGATGTGGCATGGTGCATTTGATGCCAGACATCAATAGGAATATCTCAGTAACAACAAATGGTCAGAAATAAATCACAAACTATGATAAGATACAAGCCATCCATGATTAATATCCGACATGCTTCAGAACAAGATATATTTTAAAATGTGTACGAAGATGTATCATGGTATCACCTGGCGTTCCAAAGAACAAGACTCTACCACTTAAGCAATAAGCAAGAAAAAAATGTTTTGTCTTGAAAAACCGAAACACAATTACACCTAATTAACAAAATGCATTTACTGCCAAGTCATACATTTTCTGTAATTGTTATTGTCTTATATAACTTTAAGGCATTTCATTATATTGTTGTAGTTTCTGCAGTAACCAGCCATTTTTTATAACAAAAAAGTTAACATTTTGATGAACTTAATTAAGATTGTCCGACAATCAGAAAATATCTCGACCATATAATTCTAATCGAGAAATAACCTGATGGGTTTAGTGATGAGTGCAGAGTGCACTACATATTCTGCGAAGGAATGACCAACAATGGTCCAATTATAACTATGTCTTCTTCCGTGACCACATTGTGCCATGCGGACAAAGTAGTTCCTTACATAGCTCTCAGTGGTGGTGATTACGTCCGATGTTTCTTTCTCGACTTATTAGAAAAGGCTGAGTATATTTCCAACATGTATAGATAATCAAGCTATTCGCTAGGGGAAGAGACATCTTCATCTTACGTGAACCCCCACCCCCACCACACCTGATAAAAAAACCAAACACAAAAGCGGAAAGAATGATGAAAGGAATCTATAAAGACTTACATCACAATGTAAAATCGTTTCATTCTAACTATTATACATCCAATATTTGTTGCTGGGAAATATTGTTGAAAGAAGCATTTCGTTTCATATTTGGCGATGGGCATGTACTAATAACTAGTTGTAATCTTCTCAGTTCCAGCGTTTGACCAATTGGGAAAATGTGGGGTAAGATGACGATTATTATTATTATTATTATTATTATTATTATTATTATTATTATTATTATCACTACTGCTGTAGTAGTAGAATTAGTATTAGCAGTATCTATATAATCTAATCAATCCAATCAGGATACGGTTTTAAAGTTTTCTTAACGACCGTGCCATACTCTAGAGTGTATTTAAACTGTATAATAGAGCCATAATTACTCTTGAGTGTATTTAAACTGTATAATAGAGCCATAATTAGGACTAGCATATACTAGCTGTTATATTTTTAAGATCTTAAATTGAATGCATTATACTGGGTCCCATACTATGTAGCTTGTCTTGCAAAGGTCGCTGTTTTATATAGGTGAATGCTACAGCAAGTTTGACTGAATTTAATGTTTCTGTGTACGAAGATTTGTTTTCGTGACGCAGTGTGAGTTATATTAATTGTTATAGGGGCATTTTATGCATTTATAAATTCTGCTTCACTGCAGCTCAAATGCACGTTTTTCTTATAAGCTTCTTATAGTTGGAAAGCTTGAGTGTTTGTTATAGCGATACTCATTTTAAACTTTGACCTCTTGCTATAGTTAAGATGTGTATCCTACCTTCAAAATCGCTGCCTACATCCGTTCTGAGTACATCCTCAATAATACTAGGGGTCAGGTTTCTCGGGAGATTATTTGATTGCACCACAAGTAAATCTTTGTGGAACCACTTTGTGGTCTTACGGATATGTTCCAAGTATAACGTAAACGCTTCGTTCACATGATGACAAATCTTGGGAATAACCTCTTGAAATGTGTCATATTGCTGTATTAGAATCCGTACATGTTTCAGTTTGTTGTGACTGAGAATCCTTCCAACAGCGAACGAAAGAGTATTGAGCGTGGCCCCTATCCGTACAAGGGTGTTATACTGAGGTCGCGATGTGTTGGTTTTATTTTCTCCGAAATAATGATGAATGGCTCCAGGAGTAATAACTGCACAATTGTACCTTGACATGAGTCTCAGGAAAACTCCGGCATAATCACACACTGGCCCAAGGAAGACGATAACCTTATCGCCCCTATTATGATATATTTCTGTTCCCCCAACAAGTGTATCGATATCAGTACATTTTGTATCGCTGTACCCGTATTTCAGCTCGATCCAAGGTGGCACAAGATAGCGTTTGCCAGGACCAACCTTCTCCAATGCATAATGTATGGCAGGTTCCACGTGCTGTCTCGAAAATATATAACTGTTACTTTCAGGTACAAACGTATTTACCAGTACTGTTATATTTTTACGGACAACTTGTGCAGCGATTGTCGAAAATATTAATATTATGGTATCTAATCGACACATTGCTGCGGATAAATATTGAAATCCAAGGGTATACTCACTAATGCCAAGTAGGACTACGGTCTAATTTAATTTTAGCGTTTAAAAGCAAATGTCATTTTAGTATAGAACTAGTTCAATAGTCTTACAGATTCCAACTTTTATGTGCACACCATCTTCACTTTTGTATCAATCATTTATCTCAATAACTGTGCAATCGTATTTAGAATAGATATCATTTTTATTAGTAAGCACAGTAACTAGTAAGTCTTCCAAAACATTGAATACATTGTTGTCTCTCTTTGAAAATCATTTCCACAATCAATGATTGGTGTTAGTTGTGTCAGGTTTGTGAAATAGTTTCTTAAATATCAAACACAACAAAACCAGGGATAATATATATATATATATATATATATATATATATATATAAAATACAAGGTGACATATACTTATTTACCTTGTGAGCGGATACAATCGTTAATACCTGTCACGCTTTTCATATAACATTGGTATCTTTACAAATGTTTTCCTTTGAACATGTATCCATTTGAATTCATCACAACTTGCCATCATTCTTAAAATACAATGCAAAATGCTACAGTAAGAACGCCTCAGTTTTACAACGGCATAACAACAAAAAACATCCAACACACATCGAATGTTACATTAAAGTCACATATTCATAATGAAATAATCTCTGATCACACTTTAAGTGAAGATGAAGGTCACGGAACTAGTAGGCTGAATGAATCACTCTTCTCTGATACTTCTCATCAAAAGTTCAGTCTATGCCCCTTTCCGGAACACACAATGCCTCACGCATTTGACAAGTAATTTAATAAACATGATTGTATCAATCGGAACATCTCGTGAATTTCTAAAAAGTGTTATCTCCAATATACTTCAAATTCAAAGTCTGCTGTAATATTTTAGAGTCCCCCTCCCTTCAACCCCACCATTTATTGCTGGAAGATCCTGACCATGTTTCGACCAGATTTTGACTCGCTACCGTATGTACTCACATATAAGTCCATGCCAACTGGGAACTGCATAGACCGAATATGTTGTTGCATAATGCACTGAAAAATCTGGTTCTGTGCAGTTTTTTAAGAGTAGAACAAACAATATAGACCCTCATATGTCTGTGCAACTCACTGTCTAGGTTATATTTGCAATGGGACCCGGATTACGTGCGAGTGATTTTTGGTCTACAAATTTTTGCTAGACATTTGAGTGAGTTCAAAGTTCAATGATTTCAATAATTAAAAACTGCAATGAGCAATAAATGGCACAGCAAAATGGTTTTAATCAAGCAAGATGTTTTGTAGTCTTCAAGATCATGCAAAACATTTCTTGGTTATTCAGCAGATTTATAACTACCCTGGGTGACCCACAATACCCCGCTGTTTACCGGGTGGATATCAATATAGCATATGACATTATTTACCCTCTATTTATTTGTGTGGTTACCTCAAATTCATCGGCTGTGAGAAAACTGTAGGACAATGAGGTGACTGCCTTTGGGTAACAACATTTAAAATTGAATTCATCTTGATTTCTTTTTGTTTACTGGTTTAGACTACATATGTCAGGTTTCCATTCTCTCTGTATCATAGGCCCAAATTAGTTGACCTTATACTGGTTTCCTCACACTTTTAACTTTGATAGTTCTGTTTGCCATGGATCCTGGCGACGTGGAACGAATTGGCCATTGAAATTAGACACAAAGACACAGTGGTCCCTTTTAAGAGTGCTCTCAAGACTCACCTGTTTCGACTTCAGGGACAAACTTAGCGACCTAATCATGTTTTGTATCTTATATGTTTTCAGCATGTTTTTATGTTTTCCAATTTCATTGTTTTTGTCATTTGTTGTTCTGTATTGTAGTCATATCATTATTGATGGTGTAAAGCGCTTAGAGCTTCGATAGACTAGGCGCTATACAAAGTCCTCATTATTATTATTATTATTATTATTATTATTATTATTATTATTATATGTATCTTCGTCCATTTTAATCTGTACATTCTGTAGTGCATTTGTTAAACGCGCATTAGTTTCCTTCCATTTATATTAATATGAAGGACTGGTGTTTTTTTAATCCATTAAATCAATTCTGATTATTTGTTTTTACAATATCTGCAAAAGAAGAAAAAATCGGATAGATAAAACGAAAAGTGTACTTTTTGTACTTAGCGTCTTCATGATATTGAGTTTTGGATTTGCAATCTTCTGCTTTTGGCTTCTGATGACATTGGCGGTTTAAATAGTGGTGTCCCCGTCTGCAGCGACTAAAGCTGGAGTTGTATATCTCGCGTGGCGCCTCGGTGGCGTAACCTAGCACCATGCACACTGGCTCAATGAAGACATAACTTCCTTGTCACTATGTATTTACATCTAGATTTTGCTACCTAATTCATTCAAATTAACCTCGTTTTAATATTTGCGATTATCTCCTGTGCTTGGTATCACATTAAATGTTTTTTCCAAGTAACATTGTATATATTTTCTAATGTAGAAACCTCTTCATTATTTAAAGAAAAAAAAAGAATAACAAAAGTGGGAGAGGGGCGATATAGTATGATGAGAAAGACTCTCTCTCTCTCTCTCTCTCTCTCTCTCTCTCTCTCTCTCTCTCTATATATATATATATATAGTAGGCATAATTAATATTGAATACAAATAATAATATCATACAGGTAAGATAATTTTTAATTCGTACTCTTCGGAGATTCAAACTCACTCTGGTCCGCGGTGTATATTTATAATTCTCTATAATTAATCATATATACCTTGATTTCTTTCACATGAATCTGGAATGACCGCGTAGATAGATGGGAATAAATTAAGGTCGTCATGCGAGTGTGTCTGATACACACGAGCGAGCGCATATAACATCGCTTGAGTAGCATCATTGTTGGTGATGTCTGCTTAGTCGTGATGGAATGTGGGATTGTGTGTTCAGGCAAGGCAATTTGGTGGCGTTTACCCGCTGACCTGGGTTCGAACATCCGTAGAGTACAAATAAATATATTTTTGTACATGAAATCGCCATTAAGGCTGCCCGACATTATTTAATAGCTGACATTGTTTGTACAGTATATTCATTGTTGACATGTGTCTTTGGGTTAGCACGTTTTAGTGCTTCAGACATCACTTATACTGGACGAAAAGGGTCCGAGTGTCTTAAGAAAAGAAGTGAATAACGGTATTATCTTATCAACGAGGAAATATATTCCACGAAATTATCGATATCTATTATAAGATTATTTGATTTAAGAGATTTCTTTTTCGAACGAAAAATTAAATGTCATAGAAACATTTTATCGAGATTCTGTACAGTTTGTTTCAACATAAATCTGGTATAATCCAGTGAATTAAGAATGTCTATATTCCGTATAATTATGGCCGGCACGTTAGTATTAATATCTGCAAAAAAAAATTGCACGGACCACTACTCCGAAGCTTAGCATTGCATCCGCATCTCCTCATTGACACTGGTTCATTCAAAGGTATTCCCCAATCAGTTTTAGTTGCTCAGTTGTAGCGCATCGAAATGAACAATCAAGATTGAGTACACATGTCCCAATGATACAAAAGTAGTGCCATTAATGATTCTCTGATTAATCCTTGCTGCAAAGTGTTGATGTATGTGTGTGTGTATGTGAGGGAATTGATGTGTGTGTGTGTGTGTGTGTGTGTCCAGTTTCGTAAATTGGCCCTTTGCAAATTTCTTAACTTAAGACTATTATGTGACTTTTCAGCTTTTATTGTTTACTAATTAAATATATGGATATATTTGTGAACTAGGTAGTTCGGGCTTGTGTTGTTTTTGAAATTGATATCAGACATGAGAGAGAGAGAGAGAGAGAGAGAGAGAGAGAGAGAGAGAGAGAGAGAGAGAGAGAGAGAGAGAGAGAGAGAGAGAGAGAGAGAGAGAGAGAGAGAAAATTCTGCAGTATGTTGATCGTGAAACTCCAATTGTCGACTAGGAAGAAGATTTAGCCTCCCATTGCAGTAAACACGTGTTCAAGACAATTTGGATGACAACTAGTTTTAACTGCATCAGCCTATTTTGTGCACAATGTTTTGCAGAACTTACATCTAGGTATAGGGTTTGTGTTTGCAATGTAAGCATCACCTGGTGTCCAAACAGACATTAGGAGATGAAAATTGCAGGTATAAATTTAGGGGTGAGATGCATATAATTCTTCTGCTAGGAACTGCCATTGACTTCTCTGTACATGTGGAGAATATAATTATGCTTTGTTTTAATACACGTATCTACGAACATGGACCTTTTCACCTGACTTGTGTGTATTTGATTGTTATGAATTTTTATACTAGGTCGCTGATTGCGGCATTAAAGTTGTACATAATGACTAGCCCCTACCCCCTAAGCCTTTAAATATACCGAGTTAATGTCCCTACCACTAGGCTAATCATAACCTTAAGAAATAGCGAGGATAAAAAGGTGTGAAGATTACGTATTCATTACTTTGTCGTTTAACTTTAGTCTCTCTCTCTCTCTCTCTCTCTCTCTCTCTCTCTCTCTCTCTCTCTCTCTGAATAATTATATTACTATATCCTTTTCGAAGAACATATGCTAATGAGGAAACACTTTTATTATTGCCATAAAAACCCATCCCTCCGAAATCTAACAAGTGATAACAGCATATTAACGAAGTATATGGCATATTTAATTGTTATCTTTATTCATTTGATATTTGATATTCTTGTAAGAGACTTGCATCAGCGTAATATTTTGACCGAGGTGTACGCCAATCATTGAACTTTTCCGGACTCGAACTGAAGCGGTTTTCAAGTACCGTCAACATGTACGAGTGTAGTGTTGTTAAACCAGTCTCTTGCGTGACAACCTAAGCTACGCGTCTAGCGAGAGTCTGTTAAAGGTCGATTTAGGTTAATTGTACATGTAGGTGTAGCTCTGTTATCTTCTGGCATACACACACAATATATATATATATATATATATATATATATATATATATATATATATAGAGAGAGAGAGAGAGAGAGAGAGAGAGAGAGAGAGAGAGAGAGAGAGAGAGAGGGGGGGGGGAAGGGGTACCGTGATTTTCAGATTGCCTATTTCTTCGTTTAGACGAATATATTAATAGTGAAACAACCTGTGATGGACCACTACGGTAGCGTAGTGGTTAGAGTGTCGGCCTCGTTATTCAAGAGTGCGCGGGTTCAAACCTGAGCCGAGTCATTCCAAAAGACTATAATCCGTCACACTGTTCAGATATAGTAACGATATGACTGAATTTTGATAAAAAGCTACGTTAAAAATCCAAATCACCCCCCCCCCCATTGTGATGAATTCAGTATTGAATAGACAAGCTCTGAACGGGATTTTTCTGTAAAATCGCATATTTCTATCTCGACGTTGCTACTACAATGTGTTTTTATAAACTGAGCCTAAGAATGCATTTGGAAAAATGTCCGCGTGGTTACATTTTCATGAAGGTACTATTTTGGAAACTGAACTTAACTTTGAAATCGGCGTAAATGCTAACCTAAATGATCTCCTTTGCAGCATAGCAACGTTTGTTTCACATCTTGATTTTAGTTTTCATGGCTTTATCCGCGGCAATGATTTAACAATTAGTATTCAGATGTGTTGCTGTTGTTGTTGTTGTAGGGTTTAACGCCATTTTTCATCACACAATAGGCTATATATGGCGGCCAGTACTATTGGTGGAGGAAGAACCCAGGAAAAGCCCCGGAAAGAACCACCGACCCACGAGAAGCTACTAGCAAGCTTTCTCACATAACTACATTAGCCGAATCCACGCAGACAGAGATGAGATGGCAGTGATCCGTAACGGAAAGCGATTTAGACCACGTGATTCAAATATTCTTTTTGAGCAATAGTGTACATGCATTTGCTGTATTTTAACAAACGAATATTTCAATGGAGCCATTTTGTACGGAGTTGATAAGGAAACATGAATGACCTCATCATTTTATTCGTTTCAAGTAAATTGTCATGATTTTCCGATATATAAATAGGTTATTCTATATAATTCAATAAATGTAAAGTAAATCAATGTATGTCTTTAGTTTTAGTCTTAATTTAATATCCTGCTACGATTGTATTTTTGGGGCAGGTATACTTTATCAGATTCAATGAGCAGTCCTGCTATTTGCGTTCATATAGTTTTCCGTTTATCGCGTTTTCAGTCCTTACAATTATTTTATATATTCCATTATATATAAATTTATTATCATGGCTGACGTTCTATAATATCCAATTTGCTTTCCAATATTAACTAGCAATGTAAAGCATCTTTCTGAAATCTTTAATTTGCATATTTCATAAAAGAGATTACGATCACGAAAATTTGAGTAGAACGAGCAGTAATTCCTCCTGTTTTTGTCCGTTTGAACCTAGTACAGTAGAGATTTAGGGAAAATTTGTATGCACAAATTTAATGTTGAATACACCTGTATAATATGAAAATTCATTAAAAAAAATATATGAACGAGGTCAGAATGGTCCATATTTGTATATCGATGTAGGTTTAAACGTTGTTTGTTTCTTGTAATGTTTCGTCTGAGTTCACTAAATTTAGCAGCGACAAGTTCATCAATTTCATTTGACAATCATTTGATAATATGCATGCTATTATGATAATGCGAAAAATCGTATGTGAAACAGCTGTGTTACAATAGAAGTTAGTATAATTTGCGTTTCTTTTTAGCTTTTAGGATTGGAGCAACTCATAATTTGGCACAGAAGAGTGCGCATGATTAGGGAATGTACTACATGTAAGTAAAATGGGTCATTCTGAACCTTATAGTAGAAACAAAAACTGATGTGGGCAAAGATGCTAAAGGAGAACAGTGATAACGGACAGCGCATGTTTCTCTAATGTATCACTAATTTTGTAAGGAAATTAATAATCGAATAGAAACGTGTGTGCTGTGCTTTGTTTTATCGTTCTGTTTTATCAGTTTTTTTTAAAAAAGTTTTAAAATGTCAAAATAAATCTGCTAATCTATCGTTCGTTGAGTAAGTTGTAAGCCACCTTGTTCAATAAAAATGTCATAGACGCATTTTTCTTATCGATAAACACAAATATCACACATCTGGTATATACAATTTCACACACAGAGAATCTCAGTGGAGTAATTGTTTAATATTGAATTTATGAAACGAGTTGAAACATGTCAAGCTTTTGTTTTGCAAGAAATATAGTACGAAATAAAGTTGAACTAGTACAAGTAGATTGTACTTTAAAAAAAAAATAAAAATTATAAATCAAAGAAAACGCTTCCATCCGAATAAACAGAACATTTTAGAACGACAAAATCATATTTTAAAACAGAATGATCAATGCGACGTGATGCCACATTGTTGGACACAGTACACAATATACATAGAGCACATGTTTACCTTAAAATGTCACTTTCAGAACTAAACATTACATTCTTGCGCTTTTTGTGTGAAATATGATGACTGTATGCAGAAATTCCCACATTTACTGCAACGCATTTGTGACCGGATATTTGCACTATTTGATTGGAACATTAGACTGTAGAGAAGGAGAATACAAACAATTGTTTTTTGGAATCGGATACATACATACATACATACATACATACATACATACATACATACATACATACATACATACATACATACATACATACATTATTCCTTCATTAAAAACATCAATCTTAAATAGCATGCTTTGCTGTGAGGTGATTAACAGAACAGGACGGCATACTTATTTACCTTTCAAACTAAAATCGATAATCTAACACAAATAAATGATTCATGAAAACGAATATGGAATTGGTTTCATTACGGAGGTGATCTCATAACGTGGCCTATGGTTTCCGTGTAATCTATTAAATATTTATAAGAAAAAAAATGTGACCGAGTAAATGTGACCACTATCTCATTTACATACATCTTATAAATGCACATATAAATTGATTTTGAAATTTTATTTCGTATGCTGAAATCATTTATTTGTACCATAAACACTTTCTATACCAAACTGATTATTATCCCCTCTCTCAGAAAGAAAGCGCATTCTATTATTTACGGACGTTATCACATTACGCGATCCATGGTTTCCATGTAATTTATTAAGGACTTGTAAGAGAAAAGAATAGGAATAAAGGTGACCATTATCTATTTTACATCTCTGATAAAATGCACTGCTAATCTGATTTTGTAAATTTATTTCATATGGAGAAATATTTAAATCGATCCATGAATAATTTCTATTTAACATTGATTATTATCTACACTGTGTAAAAGAAAGCGCAGTCTTTAGTGCAAGCTCAATAAACGAGTTTTACAAATAGACAAAATAAAAAATGGTTATCACATTATCTTGTTAAACGAAATAGAAGTTCATGGAATACGTCTCGTTTGTCTGTAGCTCTGAAAATGCTGAAATTGCAGAACAAACCATTTAAATATATTATAATTCATCAATTGTTCCAAGTTTAGAGAGACCGTTAAAAGAATGAAAAAATAAAATAAAATAAGAATTTCGCAGAAGTATCACGTACGACAAATGCATCCCATTTTGCTTCATAACGATACATAAATCATTGTTGAAGAAACGGAACTAAAATTTTACCAATATGAATATAGCTGTGAGTAAGAACCAAGAGTTAGAAAAGAATAGATTAGATTTTTAATTCGTAAGGATACAGAATGAATGTCAAACAGGGAGTACTAACGAAACAGTGCATCATCATCCGAAACATTATGGCCATACACACATCCTCATAACAGGGTGGACCAAGGGCAAAGGTATGGTACCAGAAGTAAGTCGCTAGGTAACCGGTACTTACAATATGCACAGATGTTTGAAGAACAGCTGGCTGCTGCGAAAACGGTTTTGTATCGTGGTATTTCTAAACGTACTTCGATACCTACCACGGTATACCGCAATCATATTAATGACCAACATATCAATGCTCAGGGCCTGAAAGGTTTTGGTTTCATTTCTGTCTGTCAATAGTTTTAAAAACAATTGATCTCTGATTTTTAGCCAGGTAACACTTACCCATAATAGTATTTGGCTAAAATATAATTATTATCTTGAAAAAGAAAAAAATATATTTCACCTCAAAAGAAAATAACGGCCCAACCCCATCTCCAAAATTAAAAACACCACACCTAAATGGACACAAACTTGCTATGTGTAACTGTAGTATAAGTTGCATTCTAAAATAAGTAACTTAAGTAGGACGCTTAAGCTCGCACACTTTACACTGTCTGCAGATAAATGAGGTCACGATCATGCAGTCCTCACACAAAGGTCAATCTACCCATCCTCTTTGTCACGCAATTAGAAAGCTTCCTTCCTTTGTGTAGTGAATACTACTGATGCAGTCTGAAACTAAATATTGTAGATCACAGCTTCTAAGTAGTGATGTTGAATTTGGGGTGACAGTTGGTGAATAATATATAGACAAATGACAAAGTGAACAACACATATAGCGAGTCGAATGGCGTTAAAATCATGATGAAAGTGTGTAAGTGTGATGTATCTTATGATAAATGAAATAAAGTAGACGAAAGTAGCAATGAGGAAAATGAGACGTGAAAGTTTGATGACCTTACATTTAACAATATATGGAGGCAGTGCCCCATACGTCCAAGGACAGTCCAAAGGTATATGTGCTTTAATATCATTTACAGGCACCAAAATTTCAGGTGAAGTGACGTTTATTCCCATCTTTTATAAAAGGGTGATCAATAATGTAGATAATATAGATGCATATAATTTATACTTCTTGTACATAACACATTAACATTAATGGGCATCAGTTAGGCAGACAAATACCTACTTACATTTGCATCAAGACAGATGGCTAATATAATTCTTCACAAATCTCTTTTATTTTCTTAAGCAATCACTGAAAATGTGAGTTTTTATTTCTTGAAATGTAATATCTGATGTAAAGGGAGATAACTGAATGATATACATAAGGTGTGGTATTTGTATATCCTCCAATATAGTATCCAAGTAAAATAAATGATCTCATGAACACATTTATTAACTTTGATCCAATTAAATTATTTATAAAAAAAGATTACTGATTAAGTGAGAACCTACAATTCATGATTCAATTTATAGCGGAGACCTCAATATGTAATTTTGTTTTGTGACATGGGGCGACTGTACTACAGCAGATAATATTCTCGAGAATGTCGGCATGTGGAGTGCAGCCTTCCTAAAACATGCAGACACTATTCCATGCCTTTTTGGAATCTTGTAATGAGATGCAAAATTTGAAGAACAGTTTGGACATGAATGGACTGCATGGGCCATGTGACTAAAATGGTTATCACTCAGTAATGTTTGACCTTATATGGAAATTCCACAAGAACAGCTGGACATGAATGGAAATAGTGGGCCATGTGAATAAAATGGTTATCACTCAGTAAGGTTTGACTTTATATGGAAATTCCACAAGAACAGCTGGACATGAATGGAATGAGTGGGCCATGCGATTAAAATGGTTATAACTCAATAATGTTTGACCTTATATGGAAATTACACAGGAACATCTGGACAGAAATAAATATAATTATTTAAAAGTCAATAGTACATTATAATTGGACATATACAACTGTCAATGGGAAAGGCTGACTTGAAGAAACTGCTCTTTTCATATGGACACAAACTTGCAATGTGTAACTGTAGTATAAATTGCATTCTAAAATCTGTAACTTAAGTAGGACGCTTAAGCTCGCACCATAACTGATAATGTTACGTTGCATTCCAAATGCTGTAACTTAAGTAGGATGACTAAGCTCGCACCATAACTAATAATGTTTTAGACATCATGCTGACATTCGGGATATTGATAAAAAAAAGAAAGGATTGAAACTGATGCCAACAATTGACTAGCTACACTATTAGTGGTATTGTTCCCTCTAAGGTGCGCGGCTCATTAGAAAATGCCGCACAGCAGTTTCAACCTTCCGCGCACAAGTTTTGCTAGTAAATACATATGGTATCATGTGACAAATTGTTTTTCCATAGGCCTCAGTACTAATTTTTTGTGACATAAATATACTTTCTATCCTACCTCAGCATACATGTTACACACTGCCATAGAGAATAATGTTAGATTGTCAATTTTAGAAGGACAAAACCAGGTACTCCATTGCTATAGATATAACGGGACCAATTGTATAACTCCACCTGCGATTATACAGTTGATCCCGTTATACCTATAGCCAACCTTAATTGTTTTAATACTCTGTGATATAGCTCGGGAGTGTACAAGTAGTTAGTTACGTTTGTCAAAAACAATTTGATGAGGTATCAAGCTGTTCCTTGTATTAATGTGTATGAAATGGTGTTTTAAACTATTTTAGCTGCTGTTTTTATATTTGTGTTTTACTGCCAAACTATAATTTGGGAATGATGAAATGAATTTTTTAAACTATGGGTTATGCTTTATTCATATCAGCACTTACTGAACTTCACATGGGTACTATGGGATCAATCACATTATATCATATTATGTAATAACTAGGTCAAAGGTCAATATTCCAAATAGATTGTACCTCTCCTTCTTCAAAAAGTACAAATCACCTAACATAAAGGACTTTATCTTTGTTTGGTAGATGCAGACCATAACACTAGATACAGATGGACACGACACAATCTTATAAAGTAAAAGCTTTTAACACTTTACACTGTCTGCAGATAAATGAGGTCACGAGCACCTAGTCCTCACACAAAGGTAAATCTACCCATCCGTTTGTCATACAAACAGAACGCTTCTCTCCTTTGTGTAGTGAACAAAATTGATGCAGTAAGCCAATCTGACACCACATAAAGTAGATCACAGCTTTCTAAGTGGTAATGTTGGATTTGGGGGTGGAAATTGGGGCTCTAATATTTAGAAAAATGCCAAATATGAACAACATATAGCGAGTTAAATGGAGTTAAAAACAGGAGGAAAGTGTGTATCTAAAAGTGAGATGTATCTTATGATACAGGAAGTAAAGGAGACAAAAGTAGCAATGTGAAAAATGAGACGTGAAAGTTTGATGACCTTACATTTAACAATATATGAAGGCAGTGCCCCATACGTCCAAGGACAGTCCAAAGGTAGATGTTCTTTAACATTATTTACAAGCACCAAAATTTCAAGTGAAGTGAATCATTCCCATCTTTTATAAAAGGGTGATCAATAATGTAGATAATATAGATGCATATAACTTATACTTCTTGTACATAAGACATTAACATTAATGGGCATCAGTTAGGCAGACAAATACCTACTTCCATTTGCATCAAGACAGATGGCTAATATAATACTTCCCAATTTTTTTAAAATTTTCATAAGCAATCAATGAAAATGTGAGTTTTTATTTCTTGAAATAGTAATAACTGGTGTAAGGGAGATAACTGAATGATATACATAAGGTGTGGTATTTGTATATCCTCCAATATAGTATCCAAGTAAAATAAATGATCTCATGAACACATTTATTAACTTTGATCCAATTAAATTATTTATAAAAAAAGATTACTGATTAAGTGAGAACCTACAATTCATGATTCTATTTATAGCGGAGACCTCAATATGTAATTTTGTTTTGTGACATGGGGCGGCTGTACTATATCAGATAATGTTCTCGAGAATGTCGGCATGTGGAGTGCAGCCTTCCTAAAACATGCAGACACGATTCCATGCCATTTTGGATTTTTGTCATGGGATCAATGTGGACTTGAATGGAATGAATGGTCAACTGTATGACTAAATTGGTTATCACTCAGTAATGCCTCACCTTATATGGAAGTTCCATAAAAACAGCTGGACAGAAATAAATAGAATTAATCGAAAGCCAATAGTAGATTATAATTGGACTTATACAAGTGTCAATGAGAAACGATGGCTTGAAGAAACTGCTCTTGTCTGTTAGGAAACGCAGAATAACTTAACTAAATAAACTGCATGAATAATTTCATGGCGTGAAAGTGTACAAAACGGACAATTATAGCAGGACAAGTAATACCATATCTTTAATAAATTACCTAAACGTACTCATACCAGAATATGTTTATGATACAAGTGATCTATATCTACAAGTGAAAAGCTAGAGTGTTCTCTATCCTGGTTTATGACATGCCTTACAAGAACAAGAAAGTTATTTTTTAAACATGATTTTGCTTTTTTAGCAGGTAAAATAGTAAATATTTGGCCCAAAATTAACTATATTATCTTTACATAACATGTTACATATATAACATGTCCCGTTGCATGTATCTGGAGCTGAATACAGACATAAAGCCATCAGTCTATGTCTGTCATCATTATAGTCACAAAAGCCCCCATTTGAAGTCAACTTGTGCTATTTTCTAAAGACTTCATACATTCTTAAAAGAAGGTTAATATTTGACAAACAATTTTCAGCATACATTTTGTTTTTTCTACATCAAACTAGTACAGTTCATAAATGCCACCCACATGCATGCCTTTATATGGATACAATGTGAGGCTGTTCTTTCCTATAGGTATCACGGTGCCAATTGTTTTTCCATATACCTCAATGCTAATGTCTTGTGAAATAAATATACATTATATCCTATCTAAGCGTACATGTGCCTCACTGAAATAGAGAACAATGTTTGGTTTTCTATTTGAATTTAAGAGAGATAAATCTGCTGGAACTAGAAAGGTGTAAGAGTTATCTAGTCATATCAGACACATTTTCAGCCATGCGTACCACATTTAAAAAAATCATTAAAAAATATGATCTAATTATAAACTAAAATAAAATCACATTTTGCCAAGAGACTTACAATCTTTTAAAGCTCAACAGAAAGTACAACTCTTGCATTTATTTCTGAATGCAATGTTTCTGACACCTTAAGCTCCGCCCACCTGGGGTTGTACAATTGGTACAGTTAACCTATATGCCGCGCAGCAGTTTATATGAGCAACATATTAAAGGGAACGTTGAAATTTGTTATATTAGGGACAACACAGTAAGCATGAAACGCACTTACTCAAAACAAGAAAATATTTAGTGGACTAAATTTACGTAATGTTAAGACAGGAAACAAGTTCGTTCCTGGAAATGCTAGGATGTTTATTAGCCTTACCATAGAATACATGAACTAATCACTTTAGCATATAGGCAAGCTGATTACTAAAACGTGACGTGTTTTTGTTGGCAGTTTTTAATCTGAAATTGTGGTAAAGATTCGATTTATCTCGACTATGAGTCACAAGATTCAATTTGTTAACTGCTTTTGTATATGTAACATGTATCAAACTAAAGGAGCATACATATGTAATGAAATCAATACGTGTTTCTTTCCGTATGAAGATGTCGATCCTGTCAGAGAGAGTCATGTGTTCCTACATCGTATAAAACGAGTTATTTTCCACCATCTTGGAGCAAAACACTTTTGGTGTTTTTGGTATTTATTGCATGTCCCCTTTTTAGTCACACATTGGTTTCAAACGTTTCTTACAATTTCCTAAACTAAATTCGATTCCACAGTAGTATTACAAATTGAAAGTTCCTACACTATGATTCAAAGATTTTTTGTTGTTGAAACTCTGAATACCAAAGTTTTTAAACTCTGAAGCTGGACTAATGTTTCGGTTTACACACGATTTACGTTATGGAATTTCTCTTCTTCTTTCTATGTATGTATGTATGTATGTATGTATGTATGTATGTATGTATGTATGTGTGTGTGTGTGTGTGTGTGTGTGTGTGTGTGTGTGTGTGTGTGTGTGTGTGTGTGTGTGTGTGTGTGTGTGTAGGTAGGTAGGTAGGTAGGTAGGTAGGTAGGTAGGTAGGTAGGTAGGTAGGTATGTATGTATGTATGTATGTATGTATGTATGTATGTATGTATGTATGTATGTATGTAACATTAAAGAATAAACGGCTCATTAAATATTTATCCGTTGAAAACCACCAAACTTTTAGGCTGAAGGGGGTATAGCTTTCATTTCGAAATTCGGTGACATTAAATCCAACTTTTCATTCAGCTAACATTTCATATATGAAACTTTGAACGTAACGAAAATCATGTTTACTTGCGTAGATACTGCTAAAACGAAATTAGCGACTAAAATGTTCATGCATATTTGATCATCATCAAATGATTTAGCCCATAGCTACGATATTGTGTTACTGTACACTATTTTCTCGAGACCAAACTTAGCAAAAGTCGTTTGAGCCTATTTCAACATTTGACAGATAGAAAAAGTTTCTCAATGGTAATGGAAGTAACTCATGTAGTGATCATGATGATGCATGGAGTAGTTATTGCCCTTACTCTCGTTTTGGCATTGCAGCATATCATTTAGTATGGTCCCGTGAAAGGAAATATGCTATGCAGAATCAACTTTGGACTATTGAAAATGACACAATAAGAATCGAGATTTATTGAAATATATTTGCTTTCCGTTCCAATTTTAGAAATTTTAGAAACAAAATCAAAGCCTTTCAGCAGAGGATCGATTATTGGTTACTTTCATTAATACTTGTTGTACAACGGGTCTACGAACATTATACACTTCAATTCCGATGTATTTCTTATATATGCATGTGTGTGTCTCTGTGTGTGTATGTACATTATATATGGTTTATGCAACGATAAATCTGAGGAATTGCAACATTAAATAATTTGTGTTTTGGTTTATTCTTTTCACACTATGTTTCAAATGAATCATGGGCATGAACAATATCAATATCTTTAATTTGGGTTGATTTCGGACATTGGAAAACACAGTAACAAAGCTGTTTGAAGAAGGTTTTGCATTTCTGTATATTTACAAATTTGTTATTTTCCTTATCCTTTTAATCAGTACTATAGAGCGGTTAGTGTTCTGACGTGTCGTGAGCCCATAATGTAAACTTGATCCTTTTTCGATGTACACAAGTTCGTATATAGACTATTGGCAACATTCATGTAGTGTAAGGGACATAACTTGTGTAACGTTGCCAGCAAGGAAGCATGAGTTATTTGTCTTATACAGGATATGTACTTCTTTGTTTTAAAGATTAGCAAAAGCTTGAATATGACAAGAAATGGTATTTTCCCTTTTATAGCAAAGCGATAGTGGTCAAGATAAATCTTATTTTAACTGAAATAAAAAAAAAAAAGAAAATTTGGATTTGGATTTCTATTTATCTTTTTCTAATGGTCATTTGCAAATTGATTAACAGCAACCAAATTATGCGCTAACCATATTGCCCTTTAATTAAAATCGTCTGAATTATTTTCCCATGCTGTTTAGGATATTTGTGCATGGTACTGTTGTTAAGTAATTGTGATTCATCGTATTCATTGAATAAATTACGGTAATAGGGATATGCGTTAGTGTATAGTTCTTAGTTCTTACACCTGTAGGAAAAATATATGTTCATCGATCGTATGATACTAATGTTGTGGAATAAGAGAACAAATATACGACTTTTGTTTTAACCAAACGATTGTTTAGATTATTCTAATGGTTTTGCCTAAAGATATAAATGAGCACGCATGCATTAGTGTCTGTAGTTACACAAGCAAAATTATGGTTATATAGTGGCAATAAAACAAAAGTTGTAAAAAAAAATGAATTGATCAAATCTTTGAAGAAATGTATTCATTCTCATTCTATGTGAATGCTAAACTGCTTGATACATTTACATGTATTCAAAATACGATATAACATGTTCCATTTAACCTCAAGGCATCATGTAATACTAAACTTGTTATCCAACAGCGAAGAGTAGCATCTAGTGTTTAAGTGTATTTCGTCGACGTCACTGCGAGCATCATGACAACTTCGGATTACTTTTTTTTTATTATACTTAAGATTAAGTCACATTGAAGAAGTTTATGATTATGCATTGTAATAATAATAATAATAAAGATACTAACACAACTCGCATAGCGAATAATAGTCTTTTTAAGTACGCTCAATCCACCAAGGTATTGTGGCAGGAGTTGGTCAAGACAAACACAAAAAAAGCGAGAAAGCTTAAAGCGAAAATTGCAGAACTAGTTTTTAATTAGTCAATGCATTTTTGACTCTTACTGAGGTTTTGACGAAGTCAATTACGTGAACAGAGACAAACACGAGAAACAGTAAGCGCAAAAGAAAGTGCTGAAATTACAAACCTTTATATGACTGTGTCTAACGGAAGCAATACGCTACAAACGGTATGACTAATGGAAATATTACTTTACACAATTGTATGTCTAAAGGAAACAACACTTTACACGAATATTTTTCTAAATAAAATATTACTTTACACAATTTTATATCTAACGGAAACAACACTTTACACAAATATTTGTCTAAGTAAAATATTACTTTACACAGTTGTATGTTAAAGGAAACAACACTTTACACGAATATTTGTCTAAGTAAAATATTACCTTGCACAATTGTATGTTTAAAGGAAATAACACTCACACGACTATTTGTCTAAGTAAAATATTACCTTGCACAATTGTATGTTTAAAGGAAATAACACTTTGCACAACTATTTGTCTAATGGAAGTAATATTTCATAAGTTATGTAAACGTTGAGATTCAATCTTTTATTTCGTGATATTATTTGTCTTACTTGAACTTGTTTTCAAATGTTTCTGACCAAGTCTAAATGGGAGTCGAAAGCGCTTTTGCTAGATAACAACATGTTTTGTCCTTTCCTTTGTTAGTTTTTGTTTATCCCCAAACATCCACACACATCATGTATACTGGCTTACAAGTCCAATCCAACTGCACAGTACATAGAAGTAGATTTGCCTTTGCATAATGCACCAGCCGATCTGTGTTAAACGTTATCAGTATAATACCCATATCGAGAGATATAGGTATAGATAGATGTGAGAGAGAGAGAGAGAGAGAGAGAGAGAGAGAGAGAGAGAGAGAGAGAGAGAGAGAGAGAGAGAGAGAGAGAGAGAGAGAGAGAGAGAGAGAGTTCTTGTATGTCTGCACGCACTTATGATATACGTTCTGAGAATAATATACTGTAATCACTAGACTGAACGAATAAACAGGTTTTGGATTGAACTACCATTCATTCATAATTGAACAAGCTTTGAAACGTATACGATGACATGTTGAAATCATGAAAAGGACGACTACTGCATGCAATAGAGAGTGGTCAGGCTATTTGTATGCTCTTCAGAGTTGTCTCTCTTATATGCGCAAGACGAAATGTGCAAGTTGCAATAACCTTTCATAGGGATGTACCGAAGTTATAATAATGTAATTTATATGGATAAGACGACGTTATCTGATCAATAATTGTCCCTACAAACAGACTCAATTAATTCTCTTTGATTAAGTTCTTCCATCAGGCATACGGAACCATCATAAACATCACGATATGAACAGACATAAACCCAAATATGACACTGTAGTCTTACGTTAATTAACTTGGGGGCACACTCCACTCCAACTGTGACATGTTTTTCATGTTTTCAAATAGGCTCTTTGAGTCTTCTGTTTTATTGAGTGACCCTTTGGATATTACCATTGACCTTCATGTAGTCTCTGGAGACATAAAGAATTATAAAATGGCAATATAAACCTCTCAGAGTGCCATACGCCATTTTTAAGAACCTATGCTCTTCATTTTCCATTATCTAAATTATACAACAAAGAACATTGATTTTCGTCTTATATTGTTTCAGGTACGAGGACAATGGGAAAATAGTTTTCTCATAGATATTTTTTCTTAGTCTAGGACAACGTTAGATTAGTTCTGAAAGTTTGAAACTGTACTTGGGTATAGACATGTCGGAGTGCGTCTAGCTTTGTACGACTAACTTGAACAACTACTCATCTTTTATTATCACTTCATATGTCGCTTGAGTTGCGCATATTTTAAAATCAGATGCTATCTAACCAATCTTTGAGTGGCGTTTATCTAGAAATACAGATAAATTATATCAGTTTTTAATATGGTAAATGTAATCCGGCACTTCCTTATTTGATTAAAACATAATTATAGCGCATCTCGCAAAGAAGATGGATAGATGGTAAAGAGCAAAATTATGATCTTATGTAATCTTAATCGTCTTTATTTTCTTAATCCTTTATGTAGAAAAATATATAATCTAACATTATATAAAACGAATACATTTCCTTGTATTTACTTGTGCTTGATTAAGGCATTCCTTGGCCCCATGCACTGAAATTATTAAGGTCCTCCCTTATAATCTCTAAAACAGCAATATTAAAAGTTCAAAACATGTGAAAATACCAGTGGTTCCATCATTCCAAATCAAACTACTCGTACATGCATATCGATATGGTCATATATAATTCATTCAATTTTATCAGCAAGAATTAATTTATTGTTTTGCTGGTACCCCTGTTGGGCTGG
Source organism: Unio delphinus (assembly GCA_029339505.1). Classification (NCBI taxonomy): domain Eukaryota; kingdom Metazoa; phylum Mollusca; class Bivalvia; order Unionida; family Unionidae; genus Unio; species Unio delphinus. The sequence continues at coordinate 4,338,845 of JAQISU010001253.1, read as the reverse complement.
TGCCATAAGTACGTGCTTTGCTTGGTTTGTTGAATGGGTAATACGGTACTGCCCTGTTTGACTAAAACATAATTATAGCGCATCTCGCAAAGAAGATGGCATAATAGTGAGCAGCAAAATTATGATCTTTTGTAATCTTAATAATCTTTCCTTTCTTAATCCTTTATGTAGAAAAATATATGATCTAACATTATATAAAACGAATTTCAGCAGCGTTGCTCTCTGGCAGGTCGAAATTTTTCCAGGCATCTATATCTGATTATATACGTCAATCTAATTTAAAATTCTTGATCGTCCTGTTACCAGATATTCACTATTTCTCGTCCTTTGTCCATATTGTCTATTTATCTGATCTGTTACTTTTGACACAATGAGTGGAATGCAAACTTCAGAACAGCAAAACCATTTTCGGAATGTGGCATCCACAATAGAGAACAAATTACAATAGATGGAATGGCGTTGTGCCCATTGACTGTGGTCCACACACACGTACATCCAGAGAGGTGAATTTCATTCACCCAGGGTGCATACTAAGAAAGAAAGTGTCCTCCGAAAGTGACACGTTTGGCTGCCATATTGTACATATATATATATATATATATATATATATATATATATATATATATATATATATATATATATATATATATATATATATATATATATCTGGATGAATGCTCAGGCGGACTGATAGATAGATAGATAGGTAGATAGATAGATAGATAGATAGATAGATAGATAGATAGATAGATAGATAGATAGATAGATAGATCACATATTTTTACATGGTTTATTTTATTTTGTTGAACTTCATGTTTTTTTTTTTTATTTGCAAAGATTTATCGATTTCTCATGTTTCGAATATTACCATTATTTTGCACCACACATTCACTATTGTGCTGATGCATCGTAAACCGATACTACACTGAAACTGGTATTGCCTCATATCATTTTCTTCACACATGCATCCGTTAAACGTGTTAATGATATTCCTAACATCCGAACGCTTTATGATGATAAAACTGGAAGGACTGTATAGTCCCATTACACCAATCAATATCATTTAAATCCTTTTATGACATTATCTATGAGGATGAGTGCTACTAGCAGCCAGAACATGCCACGAGTGATTTCAGACAACATAGATGGGATTTAGCAGCTTTGATCATTCGTAGGTGATCACTTTGCCTTAGCTAAGGTTGTTAAGACTTATATTTGTCAGGAATGCGAATTAGTTAGTTTTACAATTTAGGTTGAGTAGCCAATTGATCACATGATCAACATGGCGAATGACACTTAACTGTTACCGGATTCTGAGGTCAAACACGCTCTTCTGCCAATATGTATATCAATGCCATTTTTTAAAAACCCACTTATAATTCCACTATTATTATTATTATTATTATTATTATTATTATTATTATTATTATTATTATTATTATTATTATTTGCTTCATCCCGCCTCAAACAGCAACTGATGTCGTGTATACATGTATTGTGAGATGCACCTGATGTCCGAACGTACTAAAAGTACGCATCAGCTGACAACTTCAGCATTGTATTGATATTAAACAAGACACCATTATGCTCTGATCTGGTAGTCATTTCCATTTTATTTTCCGACGTGGTGGCAACATAGGGTGCAATACTGTATCGTATCGTCAATAGAATCCGAAATGCAGATTTGACTCAAAGATGGATTCAACTTATCACAAGGATGTTAAGAATGGGGAAATGTCGGGGGGGGGGGGGGGGAGGGAGGGGGGAGAGGAGACGTAGATTGAGGACGCAATGTCACAGACTGATTGTTTTAAATACGCATATATTTTGCACAAGTACCGTATGAACCATGGTTTGATATACTTGACTCCTGTCACAGTCAAGTTTGGTCACAGGCCCAAAAAATAACTTACAATTTAACGAGTTTGTCTCGATGCTTGATAAATGTTTCTTTATCTGAAACTCGAAAAAGAAATCAACATAACGTAGACATAGTCGATAACTCTGACATGTATAATAAATTGTTTTGGAATGATGTCAGGTCTTCTTTTTCTGCAACTGATTTGACAAGCATCCTTTACTTTGCGCAGGAAAGATGACTACACTATCGTTGCATGGATTAGTCTATTTTATCGGAATAAGACTGATCTTCAAAACCTGAAAATTTAATCATAATTAAATTAAATTTAAATGTTCACGCTATTGTATTCGAATGTTCAACGGCTGTGAAACTTAAGCATACGATAGTCAATCAAGCAGCTATGAAATCGGATTCAGCAGTAATATATAAACCTTCCATCCCAATACTAAGTAGCCATTAAGTCCATGGTGTTGCCATTGTAATTTAACGGAACCTTTTGTAGACAACATTTATATTTAAATATTTTCATTGAATGCACGAGCAACAATTGTTTTTTACGGAATTGTTGAACAATATGGAACAAAAGCTTAAATTTGAATGAAAAGCGAATATAAACGTCTCAGCAAGGACTGTTTGCATCCATGTGATTAATGAAGGGCGTCTGCGTTTCATTATTATTCCTCATTATCGTAAGAACAAATCTCGACTCCAGCTTTCTTTCGGAAATGAGATAATGAAATCAATCCTAATCTTTATTTATATCTTCGTACATTGGGAACACCGTTTTCCCATTATCTTTTAAATGCATTGTGAATGTATTCAACCATTCAGCATGTGTCGACACAATAAATAAATCCTTCAAAGTATATATTTAACATGCTGATTGACGATCGAAAGGAAAATATCATGAATTAAATTCACTTTATCAGAATGACTTTCCATCTTTGACCCACGAGATGTTATATTCTCTATGAGAAAGACATAAGTAGCATGAATCCAAGTAATTCTAAATATAGTAAATATTTATAACCACGAAACCACCATTTTGTTAGCATTACGATACATGTTTGATGTTTACATTTGGTTGATTGAAACTGAAAGGAATGTTCGAAGGATATCACTAGAGTTGGGATTTAAAATTGTCATGTTCAGTTTTTGCTTGGGTGGAGAGTTATTCACTAAAATTACAAAGTGCTCAAAAATACATTGTAACTGGAATATTAATTTGGAATTATAGTGAATATAGACAAGGACATTTTGTATTATATTATTGGGATAAAACAAAAAACTGTTTTAGCATCATCACACTCCAGGCCAAATACAAATCAGCACATTTGGGACTACAGTCACATCAACACATTCAATGTCAGAAATTAATTTGGAACACCACTGTAATTCAGTTGTAAATTTAAACATTTGGACTTGTGACAGAACTTTTCAGACTATTTGGAATGTAATTCACATTACTAAGATCTCTTTAATGTTCACTTTGTATACATGGAAAATTAAATATTTTGTTGAATTTTACAACATTGTTGGTTTCCCCTCTTTCCTGTTACTTATTTGGTCTGGCCTTAACTTGTTTGAAGCACGGTGTTATTGCAGACAGGAGATAACGATTAGCCGTTCACTTTAAATTAGCATTTTGACGTCAACAACGTTTTTTGCTTTTAACTTTCTCAAATTAGTTTTGCCCCCATTGTTGTCTATATCATACTTATTTAAACTTCATTTGTAATGTGCAGAAAGGCCAGAATTGCAATATAAATTGCTCACTCTATGGTAAGAGTGCGCCCCCCCCCCCCCCCCCCGCTTGCGAACTTGTTCTGTCCGGCCATCAGGGCAAATTAAATCAACACATAAATCTGACCAGTGAACAGTAGTTATGTTAAAGAAATTAGTGTTTGCGGCCCTCGAGTGGTCTTAGAAAATGCAATCTGACCATTGGCCGAAAAAGGTTGTGCACCTCTGCTTTATGGAGACAGTGGGATGCATTATTTTCTGCTGACATCAATCTGTTCATTTGTGGTATTTGGACACAACAACAAACTGACAATTCATATCCTTAATATCGAGGACTTGCGGTGCCTAATTTGATGATTTTTTTCAAAGGCTTTTGATGTTTAACCGATTTAAAGAAAATGAATACAGGGTTACAGCACCACATCAAGATAAGAACGACAGAAGTTCGCACAAAGTTAATGGAAATAAGACGACCTAATTAAGACGAGCCAAGAAAGACGACCCAAATAAGACGACCCAATTTAATAGATTAAATGGAAAGAAGAGGAATTAGTACAGATTCAAGAACTGCTAATATTGACGAGCGATGAGCGTGTACAACGTACAGGTGATTAAATCATGCATATTTTATCTTAAATAGCGCCTGATTTATTTAGCTTTGTCTAAAATACAAAATGTTTAAAAATTATGGAGAACGCAGAGATTTTGTCACTATTAAAAGTGTTTACATTCCAATTCGTATTCGTATAGCTCTTTTTATTGTGTTTACGAAAACGACATATGTGCATTATGGGCATTTACCCTTAAATAGACGCACATTAAATAGACAAACTTTGAGAACCGTTGCATACAATTCCACGTGTTTCTAGACCAACCATATCCACGATATCAATCACAATTCCACGTGTTTCTAGACCAACCATATCCACGATATCAATCACAATTCCACGTGTTTCTAGACCAACCATATCCACGATATCAATCACAATTCCACGTGTTTCTAGACCAACCATATCCACGATATCAATCACAATTCCACGTGTTTCTAGACCAACCATATCCACGATATCAATCACAATTCCACGTGTTTCTTGACCAACCATATCCACGATATCAATCACAATTCCACGTGTTTCTAGACCAACCATATCCACGATATCAATCACACTTCCACGTGTTTCTAGACCAACCATATCCACGATATCAATCACAATTCCACGTGTTTCTAGACCAACCATATCCACGATATCAATCACAATTCCACGTGTTTCTAGACCAACCATATCCACGATATCAATCACAATTCCACGTGTTTCTAGACCAACCATATCCACGATATCAATCACAATTCCACGTGTTTCTAGACCAACCATATCCACGATATCAATCACAATTCCACGTGTTTCTAGACCAACCATATCCACGATATCAATCACAATTCCACGTGTTTCTAGACCAACCATATCCACGATATCAATCACAATTCCACGTGTTTCTAGACCAACCATATCCACGATATCAATCACAATTCCACGTGTTTCTAGACCAACCATATCCACGATATCAATCACAATTCCACGTGTTTCTAGACCAACCATATCCACGATATCAATCACAATTCCACGTGTTTCTAGACCAACCACATCCACGATATCAATCACAATTCCACGTGTTTCTAGACCAACCATATCCACGATATCAATCACAATTCCACGTGTTTCTAGACCAACCATATCCACGATATCAATCACAATTCCACGTGTTTCTAGACCAACCATATCCACGATATCAATCACAATTCCACGTGTTTCTAGACCAACCATATCCACGATATCAATCACAATTCCACGTGTTTCTAGACCAACCATATCCACGATATTGTAATACCATATTGGTACTGTGAATGGAGTTTTGCATACACATTGTCCAGTTAATATTAATGTGTCAAGATTATTTGATGTTCAACGTTGAGATGTTAGATGATGATGAACTATGAGACTTTGGCTTATTTGATCATGTCATTTTTATCTGTCACTGAAAACGGTTATCGTGTGTGAATTACTTCTTCCGTTCCTGAATGTACGCCACCCACCCACCATCATTTAGATCACCGTATGCATCTTTTATAAATATGTATCATGCGTCTTATGCTAAATGTGAGTGTAAAACCTTGCCCTGGTCTGAAGTGTCATGCTGTTATCATGAATATTAACGAATTCGTCGAGGAAGTCATCTAAAGACGTCAACAGTTCTACAAACTGGGACATCAACATTAAGTAGAAAGAAGTTCGCATGTTCGCAGTTATTGTGCCATAGTCATTCCATGTTGAACCATAGGTGTGTCGTGCTGGAATTTGACATGAATAGTTTAGGAAATGAATTATCTTACCTTCCCTGTTTTGGGAATATCAAAGCGAGAAAAATGATGTTAGCCCATAAACTTATGAATTCAGCCATCCGGTGGAGTTTTATTACTGGAACAGCAGAGATGCAGGATATTGACGGAATCAATGTGCCCAGCCGAAGAATCACAGTTTTCTTTGTCAGACTTTTGTTGGACAATAAGTTAGAACTAATGTTACTGTTAATTATTGAAAGTTCTTGGTTATGTAGAAATTGTTGTGTTACTTAGTGTGCAAAATACTTGTAGTATGCAGTTGATAGGGACTATTTCTAACCGTATCACGACTCATTGGATCATCAGTACACACTACTTTGACTCGATTCGCATTGAAATTTACTTGTCCGTTTCTTTCAGTTATACGGAATCATAGGTATGAATATATTTATAAGATTAACAGTAAAAACGCACACCACGGATACTGTGAGGACAACTTAACTCCGTCTAAATTGCACGTTCACAGGGATTTTTCTTACAGTTTGAACAGTTGACTTGGTTACCGCCATGGCTTGCCCTGAGAAGGACAAACATTGATTGGCTAACTAAGGTCATGTGACGTGAATAAGAATCTATAAATACGCGTGCAGACAGTGCATTGGCAGATAGCTGTCAGAGCGGCAAAGTATGCACATCTAAGTAGAAACTAAGTAGAAAAGAATTTCGGCCTTGTATTCTAAAATTATCACTTACGTAATTTTCATAACCGATATTAACTTTGATACTTTAAAATCCAAAACCTGAATCAAATTGTTATAAGAAATATTAAGTAGATTTATTACATGATTTGTATTGAACGTAAATGCCTTATAATTATATAGTGTAATAATCTGTGAAGCCGCTGCTATCTCCCACCACACTGCTCAAGTTCACTAGTACTAAAATCATTATTTTACTGATATCACGCTACTATGCCAGGACGTATTACAGCCTATCTAATAAATTAGGCTATTAATATACACATGAATTAAAGAATACCATTAATTTAACCTAACTATTGTATATTATAACGGTGTCTTTTGACATTTAAATAACCAAGTCTGCTATATATTCTCACAAGTTGATAGTGTTGTGACGGACACTGTGTTTATGTAAAGTCGATTTGCGATATTGAAAAAGCACGTTATATCTCACCTTTATTATTTAATAAAAAGCATTTTTATTCCTAAACTCTTGGTCTTTTCGAAATAACACACGGGGTGTTACAACTTTTGGTGTCAGAAGTGGGATGGTAAAAATTATATTTGCCATCCAGGATTCGAACCTAAAGAGACCAGGATAAATTTGGACCGCAAGTGTGGTGGACACTGACATTTGTAAATTACTGTACAAACGTGTAAAAAAATTTTCAAGAAAATAATATGGCCGATTCTCCTGATCCTGAAGTTGTATTTAGAGCTGACATAAGTGAATCTGAGGCTGGCCAGGGCGATGTTATATATGACGAGGGTCCTGTCGACGGAAGGGAAGATTCTCGTGAAGATATATCTATAGAAAGAGAAGGGCATGAGTATGCCATAAACAATGCAAAACAGGAGTTTAATGGTGTTGAGAGATTTCATTTCCATGCACGTCCGTCAATGCAGCCGACACCTTATAGCGGGAGCGACGACTGGGATGAATACATTTCCCACTTTGAGAACTGCGCGGAACTCGGACGATGGAGTGACCGTGACAAAATTCTGGCCCTCAGTGCAAGCCTTAGGGGTGCTGCACGAACGTTCTACATCATTCTGTCTGTTGAGGAAAAACATTCATATTTATCTCTGGTTGGAAAACTTGGGCAAAGGTTCGGAAGCACCCGTCAGCAAAACAGATGGCTTTCAAGGTTTGAAGCAAGAAAACGTCAACCTGGTGAGTCCATAGCAGTACTTGGGGACAGTCTTCGTCAGATGGCACAAAAGGCTTATTTCAACTTGGGCGCAGTTGCACAAGAAACCATTGCACTAAACCAGTTATACAAAGCGATTTCATTAGAGATGAAGTGTAGATGTATGGATAGAGAATGCAAAACTGTTGCAGAAGCCGTTGATGTGATTGAAAGATATGAAGCGGTGATTGGGGATGGTAATGCAAAGAGGTCAATTATCAGAGGTGTAGCTGGGTTAAATGACCAGTCGGAAGAAACAAGTTCGTACAATAAGAGTCGATCTGACCCTTCTCTGGAAAATACCCTGAAACAAGTTATGGAAAAGCTTGATAAAATTGAAATGAACAATAAATCTAGATGGGAGACGAAGCCTCAAACTCAACCATTTAAAAGCAGATCTTGTTTTATCTGTCATTCTTTAGACCATTTCTTCCGTAAGTGCCCAATTTACCAAAAGTGCCAAAATCAGATGGAAGCTGGAAGATCTACCTATAAGGGAGCGAACACTCAGCAGACCCAGTATAAACAGCAGGGAAACAGCAGACCATCAGCTCATTAGGCCAGGGGTTGATGGAAGGACAATGGCCTAGAGAAAATAATTTGACTAAAGAGACATGTGATAAAACTGTAGATAACAAACGTTTAGGTCAGGTTGGAGAAGTTAAAGGAAAATGGGACAATGGACTTTATACGGCTGGAAGTATTCAAGGTGTCGAGGCAAAATTTCTTGTTGACAGTGGCTCTACTTCTACTCTTCTGTCACACGCTGTGTTTCAAAAGATACCTTTTGAAAACCGACCTGCTCTTGTGGTTGCACCACAAGAAGTTCAGGGAGTAAATGGTCAACATCTGCAAGTTTATGGACAGGTTCTACTGAATATTGTGTTTGGTGGTGTTCCATACACACAGCTTGTGATTGTATGTGACATTATGCCTGAAGGTATCCTTGGACAAGATTTTATGCTAAAGTTTGCCAGTAAAATTGACTATAAGAACTTGAGCATTCAGACCAATTATGCTAATATACAATGTTGGATTGGGGGAGAGGTTTCAATGTCATGCCGAGTTGTTGCAAAATGTACTATTACTATACCTGCTAACTCCTACATGTGGCTACCAGTCATTATACCAGGAACTGAACACCTTTCGGACATTGGACTTGTCGAATCAAACAGAGAACTCTTTGAAAAAGAACATTTGTATATTGTTCAAGGCGTTATTGACACAAGAAAGGAATACAAAGTATTGCAAGTCGTCAACGAAAATGACTCGGATGTTAGTGTATACCCAAATATGAAGCTGGGCTCTTGTGAATCCGTTTACACAGAAGAAACGACAGAACAGAGGTGTGCTACAGTTCTTACAAAGAATCAAGATGATGCTCCGGACAAGGTACCTGGACATCTAGAAGAGATGTTGCAAAGAAGTTCCAAACATTTGAGTAATGAAGAAAAACAAGCCTTCATGGAACTACTCATTGAGTTTCAGGATGTTTTCTCCAAATCAAAAGACGATCTAGGGCGCACTGACAGAGTGTTGCACCGCATCAATACCCTTCAAGCTGCCCCTATACGACAACCACCAAGAAGACAACCAGTTGGGAAACGAAAAGTCGAAGAGCAAGAGATACAGAATATGCTTAAACAGAAAATTATTGAACCATCAAATAGCCCCTGGGCTTCCCCTGTAGTTTTGGCTACCAAGAAAGATGGATCAACACGCTTCTGCGTAGACTATAGAAAACTGAATGATGTAACTGTGAAAGATGCTTATCCATTACCAAAAGTTGATGAATGCCTAGACGCCTTAAGTGGATCAAAATGGTTTCATTGTATGGATCTCAACTCAGGATTCTGGCAGATTGGCTTAGACCCAAAAGATAAAGAGAAAACAGCGTTTGCAACAGGCCTTGGCCTATACCAATTTACTGTAATGCCATTTGGACTTGCTGGAAGTCCTTCAACGTTTGAAAGATTAATGGAAGATGTATTAAGGGGATTGCAGTGGAAAGAATGCTTGATATACATGGACGACATTCTCGCACCAGCGATTTCCTTTTCTCAGAGTTTGGAACGCTTGGAACACATTTTCAAGAGACTGTTGGAGTCTAATCTGAAGCTGAAACCATCAAAATGTATCTTCTTCCAACGCAGTGCAAAGTTTTTAGGCCATATCGTTTCGGAGGAAGGAGTGAATACCGACCCAGATAAAATTTCAGCTGTTCAAGAGTGGCCGCAACCAAAGAATCCTAAGCATGTTCGCAGCTTCTTAGGTTTATGCTCTTATTACAGACGGTTTGTGAAGAACTTTGCTGATACTGCTAGACCTTTGCATAAGTTGTGTGAGAAAAATGTAAAGTTTGCTTGGACGGAGGAGTGCCAGGCATCCTTTGATGCTTTGAAACTAGCCCTGACCACTACTCCAATCCTTGCTTATCCACAACCTGGGTTTCGCTTTATTTTAGACACCGATGCTAGTAAGTATGCAGTTGGAGCTGTACTTTCCCAAGAGCAAGATGGACATGAAAGGGTGATTGCTTACATGAGCAAAGCCTTGAATAAGCATGAAGTCTCATATTGTGTGACCAGGAAGGAATTGCTTGCTGTAGTCTCTGCACTTCGGAAATTTCATCATTATCTATATGGGCAAGAGGTCCTCGTACGCACGGATAATTCGGCAGTGAGTTGGATTCAAAATCTGAAATGTCCAACAGGGCAAGTTGCAAGGTGGCTGCAAGAACTGGGCACTTACAATCTTCATGTCAGTCATAGAGCTGGTAGGAAGCACTCTAACGCTGATGCATTATCCCGAAATCCTTGCGCTGTTTGCCGGCGGCAACAAGAATTTGACGAAATCTCTGATGATGATGTTGAACTTGCAAATTACAAGAGTGAGTCATCACCCATGCTTCAGATATCCGGTACTCCATCCGACGTTGCTCAGGTCTCTCCGAACGAAAACATTCAGAAGAAAAGTTTAGATGTGAATTCTTTCCCAGTACAAGAGAACGATTTTGACTTAGTGAGGGTCATAACTAGAAGTCAGAAGACCCAGAAAGAGGCTGGTCTAAAACCGACTCAGTGTATTATGGTGGGATGGTCCAGCGACGAAATACGCCAAGATCAGCTGGAGGATCCCAATATTGCCCCTATCATGGTTCCAGCCGAAGAAGATTCTGGCAGACCTGAGTGGTCAAATATATCAGGCAGTCCAGCAGAGCTGAAGACGTTATGGCGCAGTTGGGATAGGCTACACATGAAAGATGGCGTGCTGTATCGTCAATGGATAAGTGAAGATGGCAAGACCACACATTACCAGCTTGTTGTCCCGACAAAAATGAGGGCAGATGTACTCAAGTACTTCCACGACGGTCATCTGGGTGCAGATAAGACACTTGAGAAAATCAAGCACAGCTTTTACTGGCCAAATATGAGAAGGGAGATAGAAAGCTACTGCACAACCTGCGATAGCTGCGTGGCAAGGAAAACGCCAAAGATATCACGCAAAGCACCATTAGGCCAACATTTAGCTGGAGAGCCAATGGAGCGAGTAGCAATGGATATTTTGGGTCCATTACCTGAGAGTAAAAATGGACACCGATATATCCTTGTCATGTGTGACCTGTTTACAAAATGGACAGAAGCTTATCCATTGCCAGATCAGGAAGCTCAAACAGTTGCAAAAGCATTCGTTGACTGCTTTGTTAGTAGATTTGGCACACCACTTCAAGTACACTCTGATCAGGGGACTAACTTCCAGTCAAAGATATTTCAAGAATTGTGTGATCTTCTTCACATTAAGAAGACGAGGACCACCAGCATGCATCCCCAAGCGAATGGAACAGTGGAGAGATTCAATCGTACTCTCACAGCTATGCTATCAATGTATTGTGAAAAGAATCAACACAGATGGGATGAATATCTCCAACAAGTACTGATGGCCTATAGGTCATCAGTTAACGCCAGTACTGGATTTACACCAAACATGATGACTTTGGGAAGAGAAATTACATTACCAATGAAGGCAGTAATAGGCATTCCGACGGAGTTGAACAACCTGGACACCACTGAAATTGAAAGTGCAGATTATGTCAAAAATCTTCAGTTGAGATTGAAGGAATCACACCACATCGCTCGTACGCATCTTAAAGTCAGCTCCCAATACCAGAAGAAATACTATGATCTAAAGGCAAAGAAAAGGTTATTTGAAGTTGGACAAGCAGTCTGGCTCCATAATCCAGTAAGAAAAATAGGAATCTACCAGAAGTTCATTCCAAAATGGAAAGGACCTTATCTGATCACAAAGAAGATAGACGATTTAACCTATTTAGTAAAGAAATCAAAGAATGAGCCATCAAAAGCATATCACGTTGACCGTCTATTGCAGTATAAAGGAAGGAAGATACCCGTTTGGTTCTACCCACAGAAGTAGACGTATTGCAGATTGAATAGCAGGAACCGTATATGTTAAAATTTGTTATCGAAGGATATAAAGAGTCAAGAGTGGCAATTAAAAGGGCAGCTAAAGAAGTTCCAAGAGTAGGACAAGATTACATGATGGTGGACGGCTTCGTGCAGGCGGGGGGATATTTAATTAGTTTGACTCTGAGGAGTCAAAGCGGGAAGGTAGCGCTACCAATGATTGTTCGGTTTGGGCTAGGTCTGATCAACCTGTGTGCCAAACCACCGGATCCCTGTCCTCTCTGGTTGTAAATAAGTACAACGAGAGGAACCTGCATGGTGAAGTGTCCAATTTATTTGAGTTAACGTTGTGATGAGGTCCTACAGATGGAATATGTTGGGCTGCGGTACAACTGAGTTGATGCAGAAAATAGAATATGATAACTTTTAGTATTGGAAAACATAGTGTTGAGTGTTTCGCTATTCAAGTTGCAATCTGTGGTGGGAAAAAGCAACAGCATTTGAATGACAATATAGTTCGTGGCAGATAGACGAAAATGCTGTTACCAAAGAGAAACAAACATCTCTTTCTTGCTATTGGGAGTTCATCTATAGAAGAATTAACAGTAAGGAAAATGTTGATAATGTATGAAGCAGCAGCTGAAAGGAGGGAAAGAACAACTGACTTTTTGATCGAATTAATCCAAAAGGCCGGAGTCGCCCAAAGACTCGAGAATTAGAATCACCAACAATGAATAGAGTATGTGACCCGGAGGTTCACCAGTTAAGGTGGGGAGGGTGTAATACCATATTGGTACTGTGAATGGAGTTTTGCATACACATTGTCCAGTTAATATTAATGTGTCAAGATTATTTGATGTTCAACGTTGAGATGTTAGATGATGATGAACTATGAGACTTTGGCTTATTTGATCATGTCATTTTTATCTGTCACTGAAAACGGTTATCGTGTGTGAATTACTTCTTCCGTTCCTGAATGTACGCCACCCACCCACCATCATTTAGATCACCGTATGCATCTTTTATAAATATGTATCATGCGTCTTATGCTAAATGTGAGTGTAAAACCTTGCCCTGGTCTGAAGTGTCATGCTGTTATCATGAATATTAACGAATTCGTCGAGGAAGTCATCTAAAGACGTCAACAGTTCTACAAACTGGGACATCAACATTAAGTAGAAAGAAGTTCGCATGTTCGCAGTTATTGTGCCATAGTCATTCCATGTTGAACCATAGGTGTGTCGTGCTGGAATTTGACATGAATAGTTTAGGAAATGAATTATCTTACCTTCCCTGTTTTGGGAATATCAAAGCGAGAAAAATGATGTTAGCCCATAAACTTATGAATTCAGCCATCCGGTGGAGTTTTATTACTGGAACAGCAGAGATGCAGGATATTGACGGAATCAATGTGCCCAGCCGAAGAATCACAGTTTTCTTTGTCAGACTTTTGTTGGACAATAAGTTAGAACTAATGTTACTGTTAATTATTGAAAGTTCTTGGTTATGTAGAAATTGTTGTGTTACTTAGTGTGCAAAATACTTGTAGTATGCAGTTGATAGGGACTATTTCTAACCGTATCACGACTCATTGGATCATCAGTACACACTACTTTGACTCGATTCGCATTGAAATTTACTTGTCCGTTTCTTTCAGTTATACGGAATCATAGGTATGAATATATTTATAAGATTAACAGTAAAAACGCACACCACGGATACTGTGAGGACAACTTAACTCCGTCTAAATTGCACGTTCACAGGGATTTTTCTTACAGTTTGAACAGTTGACTTGGTTACCGCCATGGCTTGCCCTGAGAAGGACAAACATTGATTGGCTAACTAAGGTCATGTGACGTGAATAAGAATCTATAAATACGCGTGCAGACAGTGCATTGGCAGATAGCTGTCAGAGCGGCAAAGTATGCACATCTAAGTAGAAACTAAGTAGAAAAGAATTTCGGCCTTGTATTCTAAAATTATCACTTACGTAATTTTCATAACCGATATTAACTTTGATACTTTAAAATCCAAAACCTGAATCAAATTGTTATAAGAAATATTAAGTAGATTTATTACATGATTTGTATTGAACGTAAATGCCTTATAATTATATAGTGTAATAATCTGTGAAGCCGCTGCTATCTCCCACCACACTGCTCAAGTTCACTAGTACTAAAATCATTATTTTACTGATATCACGCTACTATGCCAGGACGTATTACAGCCTATCTAATAAATTAGGCTATTAATATACACATGAATTAAAGAATACCATTAATTTAACCTAACTATTGTATATTATAACGGTGTCTTTTGACATTTAAATAACCAAGTCTGCTATATATTCTCACAAGTTGATAGTGTTGTGACGGACACTGTGTTTATGTAAAGTCGATTTGCGATATTGAAAAAGCACGTTATATCTCACCTTTATTATTTAATAAAAAGCATTTTTATTCCTAAACTCTTGGTCTTTTCGAAATAACACACGGGGTGTTACAATATCAATCACAATTCCACGTGTTTCTAGACCAACCACATCCACGATATCAATCACAATTCCACGTGTTTCTAGACCAATCATATCCATAATACCAATCACAATTCCAGCTTTATACAACTTATTGCTCAAAGCTGTATGGATCATCTGAAAATCCCCGTATGACGCCAAATTAAGCTACGTGTAGAGCTCTGGCTGGCAGTGACGGAACAAGATGAAATCTCATACCATGGATGTGTATTGCAAAGGAACAGCGTGCTGGCTATGCTAAACGTCAAACGAATATCACAAAGGACTGCCGGATCCGTATTAACTCAAATCAAGATGGATACGATTTGTTCTATTTGTTTATATGTGGATATGGTATTGTATATTTATCACAGGGTGATATCTTCAATGGGCGTTTTGGCATTTGGTTCCAAGCCATCGTTGTGATAACAGAATGGTTTGCTACAATTATTACTAAACATTCTGAAGCATTGTCTTTAAACACTGATGTGAGTAAAGCATATAAATCGTTCATGTATCCAGAGTTTTCTTCACTATATCTTAGCTTATCGACACCAGTATGTTTGTCAGTTTAGCTTTTCTATTTTCTTTTCTTTGGATAATCATTGCGGTTATGAGCTCTGGTATTAAACTCGTCCATAAACACACATATGTGATAGCAATTTAGTATGCATTATAGACACATTTGATAGCAATCTAAGATGCATTAAGACATGCCATATTAATTCAGCATGCATTGAAACACATGTGATAGTAATTTAGGATGTATTAAAATCCATATATGATAGTAACTGAGTATGCATTTTATACTCATATATGATAAATTACTAGTAATTTAAGATAAATTAAAACATATGTAATAGTACTTTATGATGCATTAAAACACATGTGAAAATAATTTAGGATGCATTGAGACACTTGTGTGATAGTAATTTAGGATGCATTAAGACACGTGTGTGATATTAATTCAGGATGCATTAAGACACTTGTGTGATAGTAATTGAGGATGCATTAAGACACTTGTGTGATATTAATTAAGGATGCATTAAGACACTTGTGTGATAGTAATTTAGGATGCATTAAGACACTTGTGTGATAGTAATTAAGGATGCATTAAGACACTTGTGTGATATTAATTAAGGATGCATTAAGACACTTGTGTGATAGTAATTAAGGATGCATTAAGACACTTGTGTGATAGTAATTAAGGATGCATTAAGACACTTGTGTGATAGTAATTAAGGATGCATTAAGACACTCGTGTGATAGTAATTAAGGATGCATTAAGACACTCGTGTGATAGTAATTAAGGATGCATTAAGACACTTGTGTGATAGTAATTAAGGATGCATTAAGACACTCGTGTGATAGTAATTAAGGATGCATTAAGACACTTGTGTGATAGTAATTAAGGATGCATCCAAACGCACAGTTTATAATAGCTTAGGATACAAATGTATAAATTTCATCTGGGGTAAAAATACTAAAATCTGATGGAAGAACATAGACGACTACAACCATAATGTCATCGTCAATTTCAGAAACAGGTTTATCGACTTCAGAGCAGATTAAGTTAACTAATTGAATATTAATTACATTAGAGATCTAACTATTTTGACTGTATCACATTTAGTATTCGTCCAATACTGAGTAATCATGTATGATCGTTTTAGAAGATCTGTCCCTTTAAGTCAAAGTTTGAGATTAAATTGATGCCTGTTCGTACGCAACTCTTGCAGTGACAGAATAGTAGGCGTTGGGCATTACAGTTATGACGTGAGATTTATATGGTTCTGCAGAAAGAATATATATATATATATATATATATATATATATATATATATATATATATATATATATATATATATATATATATATATATATATATATATATAAACGAGTTACCCATGACCGTGTATTACATTATAAAATATGTTCTGCAGACCCCTGTAAGTTTAATCGCAAAAGCGCTCGAAGTGCGAGAAAATTGTAAGCGTATTAGTATCTACGAAACGAATGTGAAATGTGTCTGATATCCAGACAAATCAACATTCCATGTTGACGAAGGGTTATAACAAAGTTATAAATCACTCCAATAATGTTGCCATTCAGTTCCGAATATTACGGTATGCAGAGCATTTCCATTTCCGACAAATTCTAGCAATGCATCGATCTATGTGTGTATGTACATACATCTTTAATCTAACTAGTTGGTGATCATATAAATGTTTCTGGACATTAAGGCCTATCTTTTCAAATAGTGACACTAAATACTCTGTAATGTATGTATGTATGTATGTATGTATGTATGTATGTATGTATGTATGTATGTATGTATGTATGTATGTATGTATGTATGTAGGGGCCCCGAGTGGCAGAGTGGGCTAAAGCACTTTCTGTTACGGATCACTGCCATCTCACTTCTGTTAGGTGTAGAACATGAAAATTGAAATACCAGTTTTTGCAAGTAAATCAAGCTATTTTTCAATGGAAATGCATCCAAGAATGATAAAAATCCAGTCTCAACTGTCTCTGTGATGCAGTGTGGTATTACGTTTGTGACATGAAAGGAGTGAGGGTGAACAATTCTGAAAATGCAATTTTGTCAATTTTTAGAAAAAAACATGGTCCTACTTAATTTCATGATAATTAACAGAGTCTACAACTCTGGATTGTGCTAGAAAACATGTTTATAGCTTCAGTTTTAATTAGGACAAACAGTGAAAGCTATACTAAATCAGACGTGTCATCAGCCTGCTGAGGAATGTATGTACTCTTTTCCCGAACCCATATTTATTTTAATGAAATCTAACACAACTGTATTTCATGTTTGTATAAATTATTTCAACAGAATATTGCCATGCTTAATAAATACTAAAAATCTGGAAATTTGTGAAACAACCCCATATCATTGTTTACATCATTCTTTGTCATTATTTTGAATAGAGCTTTCTATGACTAAATTCATACAGATATAATCTTGCCATGACACCATTCATTTAAAAATGTTTGATACATAATTTGAGTTTGATACATATTTTTTTCCATATATATATATATATATATATATATATATGAAATAACTTCTAGAAGTTATTAAATCTAGTTTTGTACACAAACGCCGTTGACCGACAATGGGGTCAATGCGCTAAATATTTGAGGGTTATTTTTGCCTACGCAACGGTCATTGCAAATATGGCTGAAACGACCAGATAGGACTCCTGAATTGAGACTTCGTTTGGTAAATAGAGGTTACTCAGAAATATGAAATATACATGGATATATTCCAAATTGTTGGAAGCTTAAAACCTACTGTGTTTTTTTAGTATTCTCTCCTCTTAATGTATGAAAATAAAACTTTTAAAATTTTCAACGCTTAGCAAAAATACTTATTTTTTCTTCCAAGGGCCGCTTAATACCATAAACAAGTATCCGAATATGAATTTTGTTGGGTTCCAATGATTTTACATTGAAACGATCCAAATTTATCTCAAAATATGCCCTAACAGCAGACCACTGTTTTGGAACCAAAGCGTCATCAGAAAACGGGAAGCCAGAAGCGGTTATTTCCCCTGTCAGTCCTATACCTACTTCTGTCTGCGTGGGTTCGAGTCTCGGATTCGGCAATTGTGGGTATGTGAGAAAGCTTGCCGGTAGCTACTCGTGGGTCGGTGGTTCTTTTCGGGTTCTTCCTCCACCATTAATACTGGCTTTCATGTATATCCTATATTGTACTGAAAAACGGCATTAGATCCAACAACAATAACAACATGATGCATGAATCTTCTTTCTTTCTCTCTCTCTCTCTCTCTCTCTCTCTCTCTCTCTCTCTCTCTCTCTCTCTCTCTCTCTCTCTCTCTCTCTCATTGATGGAGTACACAACTTAATAAAAGACACTGCAGAACGCTGTTGAACGCCATGCAGGTTTTACGATCGAAACATCACACCGTCCATATCCATCAGATCGTGAAATAACATCCGAAGTAATTGCAGAAATATACATCAGATTTTACGCGTTTGGTGAATCGCCTCTGGTGGAGCACACCACATGTGTTAACACAGCAAAATCAGAGGTCATACAGATTGTGACTTTAACTACTTCCGCCGCCATGTTGTTTGATGATAAAGGATAAAAGTTCCAAATATAGTTCTCAATGGCGACGAATTACATCCGAGCTTTTTTTTCTCGCCTAAACTAAAAAGTTCGAATATGATCCGATTGACAGATTTTGCATCTCAGTATTGTACTCTTGATTTAGAATGTCTGTTCTTCACTATATGGCAATTTTATAACTTATTTAGTATTTTGGACATCTTTGTTCTATACATTGTCTGTCTACAAGTATGTGTCTTACATGTCAAATACGATAACTTAGATCAATATATTATCCATATAAAACCATACAAAGCAATACATCCTCCAAATGATATTAAAGCCGCTATTGTATCTCGCAGGCCGAGTGTATTCTATTGTATCTATTGTATCTCGCAGGCCGAGTGTATTCTATTGTATCTATTGTATCTCGCAGGCCGAGTGTATTCTATTGTATCTATTGTATCTCGCAGGCCGAGTGTATTCTCTAAATAAGGTATTATGTGACTACTCGTTTAAATGGACGTATTTTATCGGTACAAAAGCAGATGAAGAAATCAATCAGAATTTGAGAAAATTAAGACGTCGGAAACAGCTGCTACCTTCCACTGTATCTATATTTATGGAGTTTTCAAGAGAAGAGGTTTCATATTAGATTCTGGATAACCAGATGAAAAATAGCCCACATTTTTATCACATCTTAGTATAGTTGTAAATGTTTGATATGTTGGTTCTGGATACATCGGAAGAAAAACCACGAGCAAGAGTCGGATTGCAATTAGCTGATGGGAGTATAACTAACATTTATTTTCATTGACGAAATTGGCATTGTAGTTGTTTGCATGGTTTCTGCAAAAGCTTAAACACTAATGCGGCTTTACAAGTGAAAAAAATATTCAAGGCATATAACTGTTTACATAAAATTAACAGTTCATGGGAAAATATTTATTTAGTTTCTGAAAGTTAAATTAAAACATTTGTAGAACAACACCTCAAATACCATAGGGATTTCATTTTTGTCATTAAGGATTATTCGATCGGTCTGGTCCTAAACAATTGTGGTTGGGTAGGATTCCCTACATCAGTTAAGCTTGTTTTTAATCTTTGTTTCCATGAGAAAATTCTTTCTGAAACCAGCACAAAAGACAATAAATGAGATCAGCATTTCAGTCCATTAATTGTATTCATCGGCGACATCACAAAGCAAACACACAAGTGTTCCGTGTTGAGGTCCGCGTCTATTTTTTCTTTCTGGCACAAATTGCACAGAATTTAAGAATACGTATTTATACTTATCAGTGTGTTTTTTTGGAACAAATATGCTATATTTATAGTTTTGATAGATGCAATAAAGCCGTATACCATTAATGACACAAAGACAAACATGGAATAAATAAATCGTTCCTATCAGACATATGACAGCAGAACTGTTCGCGGCACGGATGGACACAATAGCTCAAGGCGTAATTAGGCAGCTAGTGAATAAAATTGACATGGAAATTGATTCTTACCCGAGCGTACGAAGAATAATAATTAGAAGCTACAGCCTCAAGCTCGCAGTGCATTAATCTTAAGAAGACAGCGCAGAATAGAGTTCTTGACTGGCAATTGGAACTATTTCCATGTGAGACTGGTCATTAAAGAGACTAAGCGACACTATCATTGAGCAAGGAAGAAAAGAGATGACTGATTGTGAGAAAGGCAAATCAAGTACGCTGCAGAATCTAAAAAGATATGAATGAAAACTGTTATTCAATCAATTACCCAGTAATGCCGAATGTCTGTAGTGGTTTTGTGTAGGATGTGATGAGACGGGGAATATGTTTACAAGCAAATTAAATTCTTTAATGTTCTCTTGAGGCTAGGACTAACAAGATGAAACCGTTCAATTATTAAAGAATCAAGCACACACACACACACACACACACACATTATATATATATATATATATATATATATATATATATATATATATATATATATATATATATATATATATATGTGTGTGTGTGTGTGTGTGTGTGTGTGTTATGCTAAGATAACGGAATTATTTTAACCTTGTACAAAAACATCCGAGTGATAAAGCAAAACTGTTGAATCATAGTAGTATAGTTTCATATGCAATTAGGGAATGTTGGTATTTAATTAGGTTTTGATCATACAATGATCAAGGAGTTTGCTTAAAATATATTTGTGTTTCTATCAGTTAGAAACATGTTTACCAATGAATGGCAAAGCCACATTCATATTATAAATTAGATAAACGTTGTGGCTTTAAAGTCAGCTGAATGTATGTGTTCTTTGATTGTAATGGTCGTCAAAGTGTGTGAAAATACATTTAATGTAGGAAATGAATTTGTCATAATCCATTAAAAATGTAAGTTGGACGCAGCTATCTTTATCCATATTGTTTTATTATTGTCTTTACTAATGTTAGTATAGTTTAACACGTTGAGAATGTTCAAGTGTCTTGTGAAACAACATTTGTAATCACAATACTTACCTTTTTTGTAGACTTTACGTATGCTGGTATCAATCTTTGTTCGTAATATGGCAACGTTATAAAACGTCAGCAAATAAATCTAGTTGTAGTTTCTGTAAGAAATTATTACTCTCTATGAACCCAACGTGAAATGCATACAAAGCATTACCGTAAGAAGTCAATCCATTTGTGTGAGACATAGTGTCATGGTGGCCTCAACTTACAAAGTTAATCTTTGTCACAGCGTTATTTTCCAACCATCACAATGTTCTGAAAAGTAATGACGAATGAAGCAGACAATACAAATCACAAAGCTATAACTTTAGCTAAGTAACATGTGCATCATTTAATAATATACTAACCGGGTGTAAGTGTAAGTGCAAATCGCAACTGAATTCTGCTTTTATTTGCTATATAGTAAGCCAACTACGTGCAATTGAAAGTTACAAAAACTAACTGAACGCAACTATTGTTCTCTAGATTGTTCGGCATTGAATATCATCTGCACAACAAAATGGTCACTGTAGACGAGCGGATATCTTTTATTATGCATTGAAATGTAATAAATGTTTTGCCGTGTCCTGCACGGTATATGTTTTCCATCAATAAATGTTCTTTATTTATCTGTACATAAATGAAATGAAAAACCAGTCAAATATTACCCAGATGCTGAACTTTGACAGAGTTGGATGAGAAAAGAAACAGAATTAAGCCTGCAGAATACGTACGTTAGACAACTGGGACGCAATCAAAACGTATTCAGTTAAGAAGGAACAGCTCCCGTTCTTCAAATATGAATGTGAAGTGTTAGGTCAGACATAGTTAAACTCGGTCGAAGATATTACAATTCTTGAGGATGTAGTTGTGCATTGCTAAGCAAACGATTGATGTAATCAAACATATCGAGCACAGCATTGAGCATTGTAGGGGAATAAGCAAGCCGTTTAGAGAGACATGAAGCCCAACCCCCCCCCCCCCCACAAAAAAAAAAAAAAATTCTGAAGAGAGTTTATGTAAATATCTACATAATAGATACTGACCTTCAAGCGAAGAGGTGATTCTTTAATTGAAAACATTAGTCTTTCAATAATCGTGTTATCTTTCTGTATGTAGAGCTTAAACATCGTTCCTGAGTTAATTTCAATGGTCGTGTAAGGTGTATGCATTTGAGAATGTTGAACTACAAAATGGAGGTTTCAGACGCAAACATATCACCGATAGTGCACGGCTTAACAATGGATTTGTTGTTAATGAAGGACCATAAAAGACGAATATGTCATCAATGTCCTTTATGGACTTCATACTATAGCATTGTGCTGTTGTTGATTTTTGTGTCTTATGTTTCGTGCTAGATCTTACTAATCAACAAAACGTATTATGATTTCCGTAATGCTTGTTGGGACATGATTGGTTTATTAGTTTCTTTTCATATGCTTGATATATGCATTAATGGTGGAATTTCTCTCAAATAGTAGTGTAAAATCAACCGTATATCACACACACACACACACACACACACACACACATACATACATACATACATACATACATACATACATACATACATACATACATACATACATACATACATACATATGTGTGTGTATGTTCTCTGTCTCTCTCTCTCTCTCTTTCTCTCTCTCTCTCTCTCTCTCTCTCTCTCTCTCTCTCTCTCTCTCGCAGAACTTATGTCCTACTGCTTTGGAATTGAATAACTTTGGGATTGGAATTACAGAAGTTTAGCTTTCTATAACTTCGGAATTGCATAATGCTGACAGTGCATAACTTTGGAATTGCATAACATTGGTATTGCATCACAATTTAAATTTAATACAATATTGTAGACATTCTAGGTTGTAAAATGGAAACGTTAAATTTATGATACATTTTGTTTTTCTGTAAGTTTCTAGGGAGAAGAACTATTTCAGTTTTACTCTATTTGTCTGGAGAAGTAATACAATTAACACGAGGCTTAAAGTTTGTTGGTCATGTTTGTCAATAAGTCAAAACAATACTCTTTCGACGCTGCGTGCAGAATCAATAAGATTTATCAGTTGTCTGACAATGGTCGTACATCAGGCGCAAAACAAAATAAATTGTTGTTAATGAACCATGCTATAATGTTTGCTGTGATGCATCTGAGATTAATTGCTGACAATCATGACTTTGGAAACAGTTGCATAAGAAGTTTAGCCGTAATTTCGAATAGCCATCAAAGTCATCGTCATAATTTTATATTGTAAAGTATATTCGTTCATATCATGAAAATAATTCAAATTAGTCATTAGACTAAATTGGAGCCTAGGTAATGAACTTGCTTGGCTGATATTTCAACAATTCAGGTCATTTGATTCTCACAAAGTGCTGATTGACAGATAGCTAGAATATATTGCTAGATTTGGGTTGACTATTTTCACCCGTAAAGTATCATTCCATGTTTTGAAAACGAATGAAGAAAATATATATTGGAAACAGGACATGTAATTAATTGAAATGTCACTTGTGTCAGCAAACATTAATCTTTTAGTCCATACAAGACGTGCGTTATTAATGAGCCGGATAAAGGTTTTGTCGTTTCTAATACTCATTTGAGTATAAAAGTGGAAATCATATTTTCGTTAATTCTATATAATTTGTGTCTCAATTTCAAATATTGACAGATTGCAAATAAACTCAATCCTTCGGAATTGCAACCTCTCACCATCCTTCGCACGCGCTATGATATGAAACATTCACTGATTTTTGAGCATACACATTTGCACGTGTTAAAAATCGGAATATGCATATCGTATTCAGCGTAATACATATGCATAGCTTAATAAATGCACACTCCTATTCGGGTCAAAACTTGCATAGAAACGTTCATGACCCATTTTCAGGTAACACAATAAGCTCGTGTTTCTGATTAGAGGTAAACGCTGATATTGCTTGTTTCCGCAGGTACACATGTTGGTTTGTTTTCGTTTCCAACGGAGTCTTGAGGAACCAGGTACTCATTAAAATGTATACTTAATCAGGTTGCAACAGAAAGGGTTTATCATTTTCCATATTATCCAAACACTGGACATTTGTTATACACACAAAGCCCATACTACTATATAATGTATGGAACGACATATCTTTCTTGACCTAGTTCTCTATGTAAACAACAAAACCAAAAGAATCACTTAGTGATTGTTCACAGCCTTGAATGCGTACTTCCGCATCGGATTCGCAAAGGATATTATAATTGTAACTATGTGCATACGTAGAGATTGTCGTCAATACGTAAGGAGGTTTCGCTTTGATGGTGCACTGCAAATTAAGTGGAGTTATTTTTCTCCCAAAGAGAGAGTAAACAATAAACAATAATGATTTTCCAGTCGCGTGCAAAACTGTTTTTATTAAAAATGCGTTACACAATTCGTATTGTAATGCATACTGTTAAAATATTTTTGTCAGATGTAAATGGTTTCAACCAGCATTTGATGGAGTTCATTAAGTACATGTAACTGGATAGCTCCATTTGTAACTTTAATTAATGACATGAATTAGCCAGAATGAATTAATATTATTCAACGTGCTTGTATATTGGAAAATCAGAATAGCTCGTTTACGGGTTTCTAAGATGTAGATCGAAAATATATTCAGTGTCGAATCATTGCCGATTTTCTCTGAATATGCTTTCATATTACCATTGTGGTTGTCAAACGACCAAATAAAGTTAAGTTCGCATCATCTAAGTTTCGAAATTTTCTGAATATATTATTATTGCTACTACTACTACTGCTACTACTACTACTACTACTACTACTACTACTACTACGCAAATAAGAGTTATCCTTTTATTGTATGCTTGATCTGTTTACCAGGGAAGATTAATAATTTCAGCTAACTATTCTGATTTTCTTACATTTGCAAAAGAGATACTTTTACCAGATTGCATTCGTCTTTTTCGTTTCCTTCTTAAGGTTATTGTTTTTATATCATTAATGCCTTTTGTTTTATATATTCGTTAAGGGAGGGAGTACACGACTAGGAGGGTGTATCAATACCTTGAGCTGCAAAAATATATCAAATTAGAAATCATTCAAATAATACCGAAACTATTGTGAGCATTGATTAAGAAAACGAAAGGTAAATTAAAATTTCTAATACTTGCGAATTCATTTACTTTTTGTAACTTTTAAAGTGTTCATTTAGGAATTAAAAAATGAATATAAAATGCTACTGCATTTCATGTTTTTAAAAAAATATATTTCCAGCAATAACTTTGAACTTTTTGTTGCTTCAAATGACAAGATAACATCTAGGTCAGGTAATACATAATTCATGCTCAGATGCTGACATAGATCCATGTCACCTACAAATTGATTGATAGGAAGTCTACGAGGACCTTTTCTATAAATATTGATGAAAATTGTTCCCGAGTCGGACAGAATAACAATTTATGTTTCTGGCGGAAATGAGGTTCACCTGTTATATATGAAAACACATCATCGCTTAGAGACCAGCATCGATTTATACAAATAGCTTGAAGGACATGATGTTTGGGTATCACGGCAGGTAGATGGCAAAACAAGCAAATGAAGGCAAGACAAAAAATGAACGTGACAGGTGTGGGTTGACCAACATACAGGTATATATTCCAGTTCGACTGTTATTAAATGAGTACAGGTATATGTGAGGTTCTGGCTATTATTTGTATACCTTATAATTTATATATTGCTTCCTTCATTGTTTGAATAATTCATTCTAGCAATTCCGATACGTACAAGCAGTATTAGGTGAAATATGCTATTGGTGTTTGGAAGGTGGATGGCTGGGTGAGTGGCTCATTTGATCAATACTACTCGTGACTTACATGTACTTCTAATAGGCAGAACTGTTGAATCCGAGCTTCAAATGATTAAGTTTAAGGCAACCGTATATTTTAATTACTAAATGAAATCGGTTGCGGTTTTGAAGTTGTCTTATATCGATCTGAATGAATATGTCGTAATCACATCGTAAAAGATAGAGCAATGCTATAATCTTTAAGAAACATATCATGGGAAATAAAGAGTCCGCGTTTTTCTAATCTTTGTTGTCAGGCAGTAATTTGCATATTTAATAAAGTATAAAGCTCAGAAAAGGCCTTTTAATTTCGGTTAATTAATTACATTGAATATCTTCATCAATATTTGTACAAGAGAAAATTTTCAGGACCAAATGTTTCTTTTTCGGTTCATTCTTCTTATCAAATTGGCCACACACACGGTTTGTAAGTCTATGCTGGTAATAATTGACAAATATCATGCAAAATCCGTCTTGTTTGACGTATAAAGCCATACGGCTTTCATAAACTTAATGTACACACGCACTAAATCACCAACTTTAAGTTGTGCCAGCGCACCTGTCTATATTGTGAACAAAACCTCCCGGGACTTAGTTGCAATGCAAATGCATACTACAGATGGCATGGAAAAGGTATCCCAACCCTAGTGAGCAACGAATAAGGAATTAAAACCATATTGTCAAAGTGCGTTAAACTTAGAAAGAATGCGCTGGAGTTGACGGTCCTAAGGTAAAGGAGCACAATTCTTTGTTTAACAGTGGTTAGGATCTGACCGCTCTTTCATTTCCCATAAAACCTTATGTTAACACATAAAAAACAAATTATTTTAGGCATTAGATTGGCATATACACCATAAATGATTTCATTCATTCAAATTAGGGATTTTTTATAAACCTTGAGAAACATGTGTTTCGCAGCATTTTCTTGCGCCTAGAGTTGCTAAACTGGGGACGCACTTGTCTGCATCTAATTAAATAGCATCACACCAAGATCTTGGTTCATACAGTATATTGTCAGTAGGAATTTAAATACAGAATATCAAACATAAAAGTTAATATTTTGTTGTGAACTTATGAAATGTATAATGGGATAAAAGAGAGCAATTTAAAAGCCAGTGGGTGCATCTTTAAATACTTAATGCTTTTTGTATCTATCTCCCCACGAGTTGGCTTTCTAGCTGTAAAATAATTAGGAACCGGACACTTGAAACATATTGTCTATAGATAAACAGACTGTACTCGAAGAATGTAAGACTCGCATCTGTGGTACTTTTGGTAGTATCTAGCGTCCATGGTAAACCGTGATTAAGATGCAAGAAAATGTTGATCTAAAGTGTTATTGACAACGAAATGTTAGCCTCTGTGACGGGGTATACACAAAAGTGTTATTGACAACGAAATGTTAGCCTCTATGACAGGGTATACACAAAAGTGTTATTGACAACGAAATGTTAGCCTCTGTGACAGGGTATACACTAAAGTGTTATTGACGACAAAATGTTAGCCTCTGTGACGGGGTATACACAAAAGTGTTATTGACAACGAAATGTTAGCCTCTGTGACGGGGTATACACAAAAGTGTTATTGACAACGAAATGTTAGCCTCTGTGACAGGGTATACACTAAAGTGTTATTGACAAAGAAATGTTAGCCTCTGTGACGGGGTATACACAAAAGTGTTATTGACCACGAAATGTTAGCCTCTGTGACAGGGTATACACTAAAGTGTTATTGACAACGAAATGTTAGCCTCTGTGACAGGGTATACACAAAAGTGTTATTGACAACGAAATGTTAGCCTCTGTGACGGGGTATACACAAAACTGTTATTGACAACGAAATGTTAGCCTCTGTGACAGGGGATACACTAAAGTGTTATTGACAACGAAATGTTAGCCTCTGTGACGGGGTATACACAAAAGTGTTATTGACAACGAAATGTTAGCCTCTGTGACAGGGTAAACACTAAAGTGTTATTGACAACGAAATGTTAGCCTCTGTGACGGGGTATATACAAAAGTGTTATTGACAACGAAATGTTAGCCTCTGTGACGGGGTATACACTAAAGTGTCATTGACAACGAAATGTTAGCCTCTGTGACAGGGTATACACTAAAGTGTTATTGACAACGAAATTCTGTCCCCTGTGACAGGGTATACATTAAAGTGTTATGGACAAAGAACTATAGACCCCTCTGACAGGGTATACACAAAAGTGTTATTGACAACGAAATGTTAGCCTCTGTGACAGGGTATACACTAAAGTGTTATGGACAAAGAACTGTAGACCCCTCTGACAGGGTATACACTAAAGTGTTATTGGCAACGAAATGTTAGCCTCTGTGACAGGGTATACACAAAAGTGTTATGGACAAAGAACTGTAGACCCCTCTGACAGGGTATACACTAAAGTGTTATTGGCAACGAAATGTTAGCCTCTGTGACGGGGTATACACAAAAGTGTTATTGACAACGAAATGTTAGCCTCTGTGACAGGGTATACACTAAAGTGTTATTGGCAACGAAATGTTAGCCTCTGTGACAGGGTATACACGAAAGTGTTATTGGCAACGAAATGTTAGCCTCTGTGACAGGGTAAACACTAAAATGTTATTGACAACAAAATGTTAGCCTCTGTGACAGGGTATACACTAAAGTGTTATTGGCAACGAAATGTTAGCCTCTGTGACAGGGTATACGCTAAAGTGTTATTGGCAACGAAATGTTAGCCTCTGTGACAGGGTATACACTAAAGTGTTATTGACAACGAAATGTTAGCCTCTGTGACAGGGTATACACAAAAGTGTTATTGACAACGAAATGCTGTCCCCTGTGATAGAGCATACATTAAAGTGTTATAGACAAAGAACTGTAGACCCCTCTGACAGGGTATACACTAAAGTGTTATTGACAACGAAATGTTAGCCTCTGTGACAGGGTATACACTAAAGTGTTATTGGCAACGAAATGTTAGCCTCTGTGACAGGGCATACACTAAAGTTTTACGGACAATGCAATGTGGGCCTTGTGACATTATATACACTAACGTGTTAATTACAAAGAAATTTTGACAAATAAATGATATCTCTTTTGACAGGGCATATAAGACCTAAAGCAAGAAAAAGAACATTTTTATTGGCCTTGATAACAATGAAGAGGTAGCATAGAGAGTTGACAAAAGCAGCATTTTAATTGTTTTTAAAAACATTGTTTTTAAATGTGCTATAGGTTTTACAATTATTGTTCACCCTAGGAATACGATTTTGCTGAATGAATGTCACAGGCTATGATGTAACGTACAGTGACATCCCGAATGAATGAAGGATAATAATAATAATAATAATAATAATAATAATAATAATAATAATAATAATAACAATAATAATAATAATAATATTTTTATTATTATTATTATTATTATTATTATTATTATTATTATTATTATTATTATTACTACAATGAACAACTACTTCTAATAACAAGCTCTCAATGCTATAAAAGTATGTCTGCTTCTTAAATGTGTTGTGTCCTTAGAAATGTATATTAGACCTTTGATAAGGAGTGTCCACCACGGAAAATGTAATTAGACTCATTCATATATCCGAGTTTCAAGGTTGATATTATTTGCCTGATTATACTTCAGTCAAATCACGTGTATTATTTAAATCCGTTAACACTATCGTTTAACTTGATTAACTTAGACAATTCTAAGAACACTAAACTAAGATATACGATCTGTACCTATGTTCCATTGGAAAGACAAATAAGAAATCAAAATTTCTGCTGCATTTAGATGCAATCGATGGGTGGACTAATCAATCGTGGGTACTGTCACGACAAGCCGCGTGTTTATTAGCCATACGTCATGGTTGTATCGATTAAGTTTAGCGCAGCCATTAAACGTTACGATTAAGTATAACCTGTTTTGTAAGGATTATCAAACTGATGCACTTAATGTTTCTAAAAATAAATGAAATCAATCGCGTTGGGGCAAACACTCATCAATTTGAGGTTAGACGTTTTAATTAAGGAATGTTTAATTTGAAATACCGTCCGTACATTTTCAATAAGCAGTATCAACGAGGCTTATTTCCGTACTGCAATCATACATTTTAGATGCGATCTGTGTTTTAGTAGATATTTGTGCATTCGTTAACGGAAGTTAATGTTGTGGAATGCGATTGATACGTATACGTCGCAAAATAACCCAATTTAAGCATTCTACAATAAATCAGATTATATGAGTCCTATGATCACAGATCTACTGAATAACTAATGTCAGAGGTAAATGTTTTGATTGGAAATGAAAACCATTTTTAAAGAATATAAGTGTTTCATGATATATCAACGGTACAATTTCATTTTGTCAAGATTTGAAGATTGGTCAAAGGACTATTTCTGGGGAGAATATATGCGTGCAAATAATAGTTTTCATTGTCATTCGTGCTCAGCGTCTATGCTAACCTTAGCGTTTAAGTGCGACCAAACATCGTACATATGACGCATTACAGGAACAACAATCAAAATAAAATTGAAACACGAACCACATAAATATAATCGCTCCGTTACAGCGTATTTTCCTGTTTAACTTAGAACGAAACACTACCGGAATATATCAGCTGCTATGATTTTCAAGTTTTTAAAGAAAAAAGAATTAATTGCAAAAACATCGAGGAACAGTGTTTCGTATTTAGAGTTATTTTATGAATTCCCATGATGCAAACGCTTATTCAAAATAATAATTGTTTGCATAAATGTGGTCTGGTGCCCTAGGTATTGACATTTTAAAAGATTTATTTGAAAGCATAAAAGTCTCATACGAAAAGAAAACCTCAAGCGAGGGAAAGAGAAAACACTATTCTGGCTAACATATTAATATGATCTTCCTTCGGGAGTCAGTTTTATTCTAAGGATGAAATCTTACAATTTCATTCACCTTTAGGACATGCGGCGTTGTTTATTGTAGGTGACAGACCATACATTGTTTATTAGGAGTTGTATTCATTGTCAGTGATTCTCTTATAAGGTGCTTTATATTCATGCAAATTCCATTCTCATCTAAATCTCAATTTACCGTAGGAACTCATCCGAAAATATAATTATCATATCAAGAAGGAAGGGAGTGCACATATTTCTTTATAACTATTGGCTAAATCACTACTTGTAGAAAAGAACGTTTCGATTGCTACACTTTAATTTTTGTATCGAGACGAGATCGTGTACAAGCACGTTACTCTTCTTCAGCTTCTTCAGCTATTTGTACATTCTATTTTGCTTTCTCCGAAAGCGATGGGGAATGGTAATGCGTAGGATCGCCATATATATCTTTTAGACAGTGTGTCACTGATTCTAAACCAAATATTTATTTAATTTCATAGATCACGTATTGTTTGATGATAGCATTATTATTATTATTATTATTATTATTATTATATATATATATATATATATATATATATATATATATATATATATATATATATATATATATATATATACACACACACACACGCACACACACACACACACATTATATATATATAATTTGAGTAGTCTACCTTCAGTCACCACAATATGTAATTGATTCCTGATTTAGCAAATTATTTAGATGCATAAACAGCATCCACAACAACGTTTATATGCATGAATGAGTTTCCTAACTTTGCAAAATGCACAAAACTGTATAACCACTGTCTGTTCCAAAAGTACTCTTCTGACATTTTGATTCATTGTATAAATAGATGATGTATACAAAATGAACTCCCATTTACACTGTCATATCATAATCTATAATTGGCCTCACGTTTTAAATACGAAAGTTTTCACTTGTAGAGGGACCAATTTGTACGAGGATTGGTTGCTTTCTTTAGGAGTAAAATGTATATTTAATTTGCACTGTGTGAGTGGCCTTATTTGACGATACAAGTATGGGCCTATCCAACACTTTTGTCTCACACTGAATACAGGACTTTTCTTTTCCATTTGGAAATTCCTGGCCTACGCGATGTTTGTCATGTTCATAAGGTAAAAGATCTGACCATTGTTTGCAGCTTTGAATGTTCTGGATATGAACTTTTGACCCTGATGCCGGTCCTCTTATTGTGTCTTAGGTTTTGACAAAAAGGTTATGTACGTCAAAATTAGTCTCTCCTATAATAACGCCTGTGGAGGAATCAGTCTTTTTAT
Organism: Unio delphinus; assembly: GCA_029339505.1. Classification (NCBI taxonomy): domain Eukaryota; kingdom Metazoa; phylum Mollusca; class Bivalvia; order Unionida; family Unionidae; genus Unio; species Unio delphinus. The sequence continues at coordinate 4,306,464 of JAQISU010001253.1, read as the reverse complement.
TGTGTTCTGTTATAATTGAGAGGAATTAACTATTTTTATTATTCAATTAGATCTAACAAATATCGCTCTGAACTTTTTGGACTAAATCACTATTTTGGGATCATTACGAATTCATTTGAAGACATTCTGCATTGTGTCATTGTGATAAACGAAGAATATTTGCACATTACCACATTCCAGGTTTTAATGCATTCGGAATACCACTGAAATTCATTTGGATCACTATATATTATTGGACTTGACTTTTAACCTTTTAGGATTATTTTGGACTTAAATCATAATACTGTACGTTATTTTTATATTTTCAATTTGTATTCTTCGTAAATAAATTATTTCTGACTTTTATTAAAATTTTTGGTTTTCGCTCTTTTCCGTTACTTAATTTAAGAGCAAAAGTTGTTACAGCAGATATTACATTTGTGCTGTTACAATTATACCAATCCAAATTTGTTAAACTTTAAGCCACGTTCCTGGATTGTATGGGCCTTGCAATTATTTTGATAAAACAAATTGTGTATTTTTTGGTTTTGTGCTGTCTTTTCATTTTAATTGCGCTGTGAAATATATGCTTCGGTTAGAACAAGTTATAACCCAGGTACATTCAGGATAAAAATTCAAAATACCTGTTTACTTTGTTCGAGTTTCAGTTCCATTTTAGTGGGTAAAGTAAAGGGATATCACAAACGATACAGTTGTTGTTGTTGTTGTTTTTGAGGGTTCATCGCCATCTTGCAGCACATTATAGGTTGTACATGGTAGCCAGTATAACTGGGGGCTGAAGAACCCGGAAGGATTCTGGGCAGAACCATCGACACACTGAAAGTTACTGTAAAGCTTCCCCACGTCAACGTTGTTTGAGCCGATACTCAGACTGAAGCGGACTGGTGAAAAATGTGAGTGATCCGTTGAAGTAGAACGCCTTAGACCGTTTAGCATCTGCAGTTATATGGTATTCAAGTATATATTTCTGTCACAAAACGTAGTTACCATTTGATATGATTTGATTTCTAAACATTGTATTAAGTTAAATATCTTAAATCCGTTAGTTTCTATTCATTCAAATATGCTATATAATATCGCCAACATATTCTTGTCACCAACACCAATGTAATCTGTAGGTAAAATCACTTCCGTGTTTTGATTCTTGTTACGATAGAAGAATTGCCGTTCCAAATTGGTGCAAATGGCAATACAATTCGGGTACTACCCCGCGCTTCCAATGGTGCACTCGAAATAGGCTGAGGTCCGTATTGGATATCAAGACGATTTTTGTGTGTGTATGACGTTTAGGACTTTGGAGTATTATTATATCTGAGAAAACACAAGATATTCACATGATTGAGAATGGTGGGACTTAGCAAATCAGTTGTTTTGGGGTCGGGTCTTTCTCTGTTGATGCAAACCTTATGACGATTCACCCAAAACAATTGCTGAAGTGTTTACCCTAATTCATCAGGAAGATAAGGTCATGCAGATTGGTGAAAACTTCTTTGAAATTATAAGCATTGAGGTTAAAGACTGGAATTTAGTATATTACCAGTTAGTCTTTTACTGGTTAACTCTTGATGTGGATCACTTGAAACAATCTTCAAGGTGGCTGCTAGTCAGTATTCCAATCGATTGCAAGAAATACCTCGAAAGTCCTTGATTTATAATGTTGCTATTCTACTCCGGTAAAAGTGCTTTTTATTCTAGCAGTGGCTGATAATTCAACCTATTTTTTATTTGTGCAGTGTAAAATATCTAAATCTGCTTAGTTTTCTGGAGAGAAGATGATTCGATGCCATATTTACATGTGCTAAAATAAATTACATTTGAAATTCATAACAACGCATAAAGCATTTTTACAATCCTCCAAGGGTGCTTAAGGGTCAGGTTAACACGAACTTTATTTGCGTTTGTTTTAAACATTATTACTATTATTACCGAGGGTGCGACATGATCGCACGGTTTCATAATCTAGATCACTTAAATAATATAAATGTATTTTCCCAGGCGATTTTGACAAGGAGAATAATGGAATATTAAGTCTTCGCAATTCAGACTAGGCAACCCAAGTATTCCTCTTAGACGCTTCCTGTTACTAGAAATAAAACAGATGCAGACATTCGGAATAATAGGAATGCAAGCAGTATCCTTTCAAACACAGACAATAATAAAGTGTGTCCCATAGACAGGAAAAATATTCAATGAAAAAGCACACGCGCGGGCACACATGCACTCGTCTCTTTCCCTGTCTGTCCGTCCGATTGTCTGTGTCTCTTTCTGTCTCCCACTTTATATATAGAGAGAGAAATCAGCGATGAATTATACGCATATTAATCCTAAAAGATATAAGAAAGTAATGAGAAAAATAATAATAACCACCATATTCTAAATGAATTAAGACTGATACACAATTTTATAAAATACCCATCTGCTTTCACTACTATCTCTTTGATTTCTGTCTCTCATAAATAAAGCCCCAAACCGACGTGGACATCGGTGTAGTGAGTGAGATAAAGAGTTTGAGCTGGACGTGAGTCTATAACAATTTATTATGCATGAGTCTTGGTCGTCCATTGTATATATCTACAGTATTCCATTACCATTGATACATAATCGGTATGGTAAAATAACTCTATATTCCATTCAAGTCTTTTTCATACAAAACACAAGAACCCACTCTCTCGTTGTTTCTCAGCTCTTGGATTGGGTAGGCAGCAGACTAGCCGATCAACTGAGAAACAAAGTTGAACAGTGAGAATAATAATCTGATGGTGCGATTTACACTAAAACGAGAGAGAGAGAGAGAGAGAGAGAGAGAGAGAGAGAGAGAGAGAGAGAGAGAGAGAGAGAGAGACAGACAGAGACAGAGAGAGAGAGAGAGAGAGAGAGAGAGAGAGAGAGAGAGAGAGAGAGATAATTAAACAATGCTATGGTTTATAGTGATGCTAATTAAAGAATAATGTGTGTGTGTGTGTGTGTGTGTGTGTGTGTGTGTGTGTGTGTGTGTGTGTGATTTTGACTTTTGTCATAGCTTGGACAATTTGTCGTCATATCGCTACGATGTCTGCAGTGTCACAGTTTATAGCGATATATATCATACGGCATCATGTCGCATACACGAAGCATGATGTCCCATCCAGTCACATTCTTCTGACATCATGCCTCCAGTAATATCACTAATGTCTTAATGCTGAGCGCCTAGCGATGCAGTTGTTAGTACCATTGTTACGTCTTTGATATAAATCCGGTGGTAAGTAGTTAGAGCGTCCGCTTTGGATACGAGAGGTCGTTGGTTTGACACATTGTTAAGTATATATGCTACACTTGTTTAAATATAGTAGACGGTGACTGAATAGTGTTCAGTGTTCAATAAGTTAATCATGTTATGTTTGTATGTATGTCAATACACAATTTCCTACAGTCAATTTTAACTACATATGTGCATTTGTATGTGATATAAATACAATAGACGTATATATGCTGTACCATTGATATACTACTCGGTGTATCAATTTTTCATCAGAAAGAACCTTGACAATTCTCGTTTATTTCATCCATTTACAAATACTAAAAATCGATTTGTGTACTTGTAGACCATTTGTCACTTTAGAGGGGTCATGATGTCACAGATTAAACTGATCATCAACAATTGCCATGTTCAAGGAACACAATTATTGAGAAAGTAGTCAATTACTTACAAGCGAATGATGTGACGAAGCAAGGATTTTGGAGGCATACCGAAGGGACAATAAACATCTAAATCGGTCTGTACGAACAAACAAAATCTAATTAAATATATAATAAACTATTTTAATGAATAAAATTAATTAATGTTAACAAGTATATATGTATAATTTACAGAGATAGTTGGCTAGACACTGCTTCAGGCCATGAGAACAAAATAAAGCCCATTAAATATTATAAATTATAATAATGAATATAATTAATTACTATTAATAACTAGATTTGCAAAAACCAACAAATTCAGTTGCTTAGATAATGTTTGATACGATTGATTAATTGTGGGGACTTTTAACATGAAGAAGGAAATCATAAAATTAAACTCTGCATTAAGGTCCGGAGAAGTTCTGGTTGTTATACGTGTTATATCTGGAAATTAATTTTGAAAATCTATCGTTATTTTTGTTGACGTCTTAGGATACTTTGACGAGAACTCTTGTCATCAAAATAAGTCCTCTTATTCCATTTTGTTAGACGACTCGATGGGAGAATATCAATAGGGAACGAAAATATAAAGAATTATAAAACAGTTTTAAATATCTGTGACCAACTTCTACTTACATGTTTCCAAAACACTCCTTTGTGTATGCGATGTGCTTTGGAAACAGTTTGGTTCTGAAGATTCTAACATTTTGAGTGCAGAAATTTAACGCAAAAATAAACCATAATCATGCATAAGAAGGTGTAAACAATTCTTAAAATATCAATATTTCATGCATGACGTGCGATGTTATTTTAAAATAAAATTTGATTTTCAGACTCACATACTTCATCACCTAACGGTAACGCGGATAATATACCTTTTTATTTTAGTATATACCTGTCACGTTTATACTCAGGAATGAGCCAGAATTTTACCGTCAACTTTCAAAAGTATGAAAATGATATTGTTGTTGATCTTGTAGGGTTTAACGCCAATTTTCAGCACACAATAGGCTGTACATGGCGCCAGTATTAATGATGGAGGAAGAAGTCAGGAAAAAAAAAACCCGGAAAGAACCACCGACCCACGAGAAGCTACTGGCAAGCTTTCTCACATAATTACATTAGCCGAATCTTAAACTCGAACCCACGCAGACAGAGGTGAGATGGCAGTGATCCGTAACGGAGAGCGCTTTCAACCACTCGGGCACTCAGGGCCCTTAACAAAAATGATACTGTCATTTTCTCATTATATGATTCCATTCTCTCAAACGAGGTTGGAACTAATGTTCAGTCGATAATTCCTGGTTGCAACTGCCCAACTGTTAACACCTATACAAATGAAAATGAGTAACATTCTCTTTAACAAATTTGTATCATCACGTTCTAACAATCTGTTCAATTCCTTTTTAAATAACTGTCAAAATAAATGTCATTTCTATACCAATGGCTCTGTATCGGAGCCTCTTACAAAATTACACCAGAATTAAGTCCGACTAAATCGGTCAGGCACCGAAAAGAGACTTCCCGACATATACGATTGATAATTTACGTGATGCAAATTTTGACTGCAGAACAATAGCTGTAAAACGATATAAATGTTTTCATGTTACCATCATGACGTAATATGATGTTTATGTCAAAATGGATGAAGTCTTGAGCAATTTCTCCTTTTCAGTTACGTTCTTAGCCTATGTTTATTTATCTGAATATTGATATGTATATAACACAAAACAATCATCGTTAATAATTGATTTCGAGATCGTTTCTTGTTAGCACCAGAAAATCCCGATTAGCGTCTCGTAATAATCTCGCTTTTATTATGCCGACAACGCATCATGATATCGCAATCGAGATTGCATTACTTTGGATATATCACTGTAATATGATCAGTAAAAAAAAAATGTAAGAATCTTTTTAAATCTATAAATGTAAACTTTATGATTGAATCCTCAATGATAAGAAAGGAAAAAAGCTGACTATACGGAAAATACTTTATTGGTAGTCATTAGTTGTTAAAACCTTTATCAATAATTATGCTCATTTCTGTATGTCAAATGTTTCAGTTTATAGCGATTGCAAATGACGAGGTATGGCAGAAATGTCAAGCATATACGTTCAAATCGAGCAGAAAATATGCCATATGCTTCAGAGGTAGTCCAATCTTGCTAAAACCTAGGTAAGACGAAACTTCATCAGCTTTAGTTGTAATATATTTACATGCGGTAGTCACGTACTCATAAACTAATCTGTGTACAATTAAAAAAAACAACTCAGAAAATTAAATTTTAGAAGTAACTTAAATTTATAGTTAACACTTAAATCAGCTTCAATGACCATTATTTTCTATAATACCCCTAAACATGGTACTACAAACTAATACTTGCATTACATGTACAGTGTCTATCAATTACGGAACGGACAATAAAGCTGTCAGATCTTCAACGCATTATACAAATTAGTGGCTTTTATGATATCCCCAAAAATGAGAAAGACAAGGTTACTTTGTTTTAACGACTTTTTGTTGGCACAGTTACCAAAATTGTTACCACTTGATGGTCTTAAATTAGGTAAACAAATACTGAAAACAACCCATTTAATAACATCCAACAAATAAGTTATTTCCTACAAAACAAAATGAAAGCATCATAGGAGCTTATAACACTCGTAAAAGCTCTCTCACATGTCTTCAAATATTGAGGATCCTGAATTAATTCCCTTGATGATCCGAATGAATTCCCGTGATGATCCGAATAAATTCCAGTCATAAACACACAAAAAAATGATTTAGTCGAAAACTAACAGTAATTACATTGTTATTCCAATGAAGAAATAAATAAATCCAATCAAACATTAACTGAACACAATAAACGTTCCACAAAAGACTGATGTTACGATAGGAATACATATTTATGATATATACATCTCTACTTGACCTATGTAGCAATTTAAGTTCTGAGAAAACTCCATCAAGTTAATGGAAAATTACGCCACATTTAAAAAAATAATCTCTCTTAGAATCATGCAAAGTTAGAATCAAGGCTAGCTTTTGAACTGGTAGACCGTCGATTAGGGACAAAGGTCAATCACGCAATACAGATTAAATTGGTAAAGCAAAATGGAAAACAGATTGTTTGTTGTACTAAAAAAATTAGTTTAAACCTTTGAACACTTTACCAACATGATAATAATGCATCCAATAGAGGTTTTTACGATCAATTATAAGTTGTCACGATGATATAAAACGGTAATAAGGTTGCTAGTTAAAAACATATCCAGGGATCGACATATTAGTATCAATTGATTTCACATTTTGAATGTAAAGTCATGCTCTTGTTGAGAATATTTATGACTCGACGAAATACATTTTCTTAAAATGTTAAAATGTATTTGAGCAATAAAGCTGTCGACAGTGATCTGTTCAAAACGTTAGCGGAATGTATTTAGGGACAGGTAAATGTTATAGGTAATTAAATAAGGACTTATTCGAACGATATACAGCATTGTCACATATTGTTTTTTTTTTTTTTACAGAGAAATCAAAACACAGAACTGGAAAATTCGAAATATATGACATAAAACGATAATGCAATCAATAAACTTTGATTCAAATCAGACATGCTTAACAATAATGCTAAGTATTGAAATTTCTTTTGTTATCTATATATAATTTATTTGTTTGTTAGTTTCTGTTTTTCTGTTATGCTATGGTAATGTATCTTTGTTTACTGGATTGATATTGTCTAGAACATAGTTCAGTTCTGACTAATTGTTTTTTAATTTTGACGTAAACAATTAATAATAGAAACTTTGTTATATAATGCTGACCTAGTTCCTGACCTCGTTTCAGAAACAGTGGCAGCGCGAATAAATAACGTTTAAAAAAACTAAAAAATTCTTTCCCAGAGTAAGAACCATTGATTTTCAGTTAAGGCCATGGGCATGTAAAAAGCTTCTATTTGGTTCTGGAAGGATGACCATGTGATCCCAATCTGGGAATCTGTTTTATGTCTTAAGGTAGCCTTACAGCAAATGTTTTGTATTGAATTAGTCAGTAGGCTTTACACTTTTGACACGTTAATTTGTGTTGTTGTTAACTGTTTAGGCTGAGATTTTTTTTACTTCAAATATTGGATTTCAAGTGATTATTTTCCTTGGAAAAACTAAAGTGCTCTATACAAATTAGTGCTTTAGAAATTTATACAGAATTGAAAAGCTGGAAATATATTTTCTGTGATTCAACTAGAGACTGTTGACGCTGCAACTCTTGGCTGACCATTAATGACGTCATCGTCTTCCATTTTGAATTTCATTCGGATTCGAAATCAGTTTCATACAGGACGTTTTAGTACTTGGACTTCTTTTTTTAATTCTTGGGTTGATATTGGATTTGATTCGTAAAACCGTAAGTTTGTTTTATTCTCATTTTCTCCTGATATTCTAATGAAATAAGTTACTTGTTAAATTCTACAAAGCGTGTTGTCTTCACATGTTCCTGTTTTTTTAGTAAGAGTCTAGACTCGTAACACTTTATCTACTTAGTTAGACAGACACTGATTTGTACCCTTACTTATGTGAAACAATATTTGAAAACTAAGGCTATTTCGAGAAAAAACATTTAGTCAAAATCCATCTCAGTTAATTTAAATGAACTGAAAATCGCAGGAAAGCCATAGAGTCAATTACAGGACGGCCAAAGTATTGTCCGAATAGCAAAGTTAGCCAGTTACAACTTGATGTACCTAAAGGTCAAACTTTTAACGATGAGACATGTTTACATCCGTGTTTTCGCCAGAGGTACACACTGCTCAGTCTCGCTCGAGAAGTTGCATTTAGTTATTACAATATGAACATAGGTGCATCAATCATGTGGAGGAGGAAAATGTCTAAAATAAAAAAATACAACCAGAAGGTGTTCAATCATTAATTTTAAGTATAAACCTGATGTAGGATAAATAAAATTCTTGGAAAAAGGAAGAGAGCATCTACGCGCGTTGAAATCTCGTCAATAGACGATATGTACAATGCTTGTCATCTGCAGAATACATGATCAAAATGGGAATGATACCATTTTGACGAAGATTATTTCAGAGGTAGGTAACGAAATTGTGTGGCCATATGCCATTTCGACTCGGAAATTTATTGCTGATGCCAGTTTTGTTTTTACGGAGTGAAAATGGATCTCCTCGAACTGCTGTTAACGCCTTCTTTGCATTCAACAAGAAGCAAATAATTGGTGTAGTAAACTTCGTAACAACGACGACAACGACGACTCTAGGAGCAATATCTACTAATTCACAGTCTAGACAATACTTTTTAGATGCATATTCCTGATAGTAAATTAGAACCTTATTCAGCCTAACAAATATATTGAATGTCTGTTTTACTCTTTGATCATCTGAAACATGACATCGCTTTGTTATATACTCTGCATATTAGGAATCGCATCACAATTAGTATTTCCAGTTCAGTACCCAGGAAGTTCTAGTCTATTTTTAGAACATTCTTTCCTCTCTCATTTTGGTGGTAATAGAAGAGTTATATTGATGCATTTATGGTAGGGATATAAGGATACGTGTTTATTCCTGAGAATATGAGCTCAGAGAGTGGTTGTCTCTGTGTATTTTGGCGACAGTGCACATTTGAGTAATTAGGCCTTTGGTCCGGAAGTGAAATCTGTGTAATATTTGCATGCTGCTATGTTTACAGTGCAGCCTCTCAAATAAATGCCAGTGCATCTTTGACAAGAACTTCACCGTGAAGTCATCTTTGGAGGTATGTTAGATTAACATATGATTTGTATTGATTGTTACAGAGTGGAACGGTCAGTACTGAGAAATATATGTAGAAAACATGTAGTAAAAATAATTGTGATGTATGTCCATATGTTTACCTTGGAATTCATCCAGCACATCACCTGAAAATACTTGATTGGTTAAATATCTTCTATTTTCTAAATATTATAAAATTTCCATATGCATTTCATTGTTCACTTAACCATAGCATACACTGCTGAAGAGCTAGATCAGTTTAGACCCAGAGCTACATTTTAGATCGAGGTAAAAGGACCTACTACATCAAGCGAGATTTGGTTTGCTATGCAATATGAACATGTCATTGACCTGGAGTTAAATCCAAAAGGAGATGAATCAGAAAAGACTGTCAAGCCAAATAAAGAACGGACCATGTACATAATTCGGATTGGTAAATAATTTTCCGAGATCGAAGAATTTAATAAGGTGTCGTTACATCACAGTCAAGATACAAAAGAGACCGCGTATTTGAAGTATAACTTACCAAACTGGCATTGCGATAACGAGTATTTAAAGTATAACGTACCAAACTGGCATTGCGATAACGAGTATTTGAAGTATTACTTACCAAGCTGGCATTGCGATAACGCGTATTTAATGTATTACTTACCAAACTGGCATTGAGATAACGCGTATTTGAAGTATTACTTACCAAACTGGCATTGCGATAACGCGTATTTCTAATATTACGTACCAAACTGGCATTGAGATAACGCGTATTTGAAGTATTACCTACCAAACTGCCACTGATATAACGTGTCAGGGAGCCTACCAGCGATATTATCAGTGTTTGTAAACGACAGAAAAATACTTTGCACCGCTCCGTTAGCTACGTAGTTAAAGCGTCCTCAGCGGAAGCGTTATGACACGGGTTCGAACTCTGACCGAATTATTTCAAAGACTTTTATAAAATGGCACTAGCAACTGCCTCGCTATGCGCTCCACATTAAGAGGTTAGTGTTAGGGCTGGTCACACACACACACACACACACACACACACACACACACACACAGAACGATTGCGTTTCGTTTTCACTGTATCTGCATATAAACCTGCCTTTCCTCACTGACTCGTCACAAGAGTAACTTATATATCCGAATGTATTATGAACATATCATAGATGGAATAATGTCACAAATCTTTAGAAGTAATGGTTTCCTTGAGGGTATACCGTGTGGGCTGAGTTTGTAATCAAACAGAAATAGGATTGTTTCATTGAACATCCATGCGTCCACATTGTTTGCGAAAAACAATATTAACCGAAGACATTGACGTTTATAATGCTACGTTATATGAAAGTAGTACTTCACCAGGACATGCCATACACACCTCCAAACTAATCGCATGTGAATAAACAAATGTAACTTATATGTAAACGTTTTTCTATGTAAATAAATGGGGATATATTGGCAAACAGTTTTGATTTGCGTTGATATATCAGAATCTTTTGTCGCTTCCAGAGGTTTGGATTTTAAAATGTGTGCAAGAGGTTACAAAGGAATGCACGCATGCACTACTGCACATACGCACACCAAGATGTACAGCATCACACAATCTCCTCTTTTTTTTCTTTGGAAAGCATGAAGGTAATAACTTTACTACCGGTAACAATCCTGTTGACAGTAGTTGGTTTTGTTATCAATTGATTATGTGGATGTGAAGGTAGACTGAATGACAATTCTGCACACCACTGCTTAGTTAGTTTCAGGACATACCCAAGGTCATAACGGTCGATTTACAAATGTCATTACAGAACATTGCTAGTAATATTTACACGTTACCAGAAAGATTTGATGAACTGTTTTGATTAGATCTCACATGTTGATTAACCTCTGATAATTGGTAAGTTTAATAATGTTATAAAGCTGGAAACTCGGTGTCGTTGACTTAATTTTTGCCATTCTGATGGCATCCAATAACAAGGAATTCGAATTCTAAGTATTACATTCGATAAAACAATCATCTTAAGATTACTTTTCCGCCAACAAACTTATTTTGGCTCGGCAGTCCTTACCGTATATATCATTCAAAATTTTAGTTACAGCATGCTTAAACCAAAACCAGTGGTTAGGATATGAACAATCACGTGACAAGGAAGAGACAACAAAACAATACGTAATTCATAGACATGCGTGTTTATGGTATCATACTATTTCCGTATATAAACTCTATACACCAATTTAACAGGGGTCAATATAATTGCATCAGACGGGTTGATGGGCGCCATGATCCGTATGCATAACTCGATACTGACGTGTTTATTAACACAAATCTGATTTGCTTAAGCGACAACTAAATGAGGCTCCCTGTTGTTGAAATGCAATCGGGAACAAGGTGTAATTGTCCAAGAATTCCTTCCCGGCATCAGTTTCCAATAAATGTCAGCTCATATTTAGGTATCTGTAGAGACGATTCCGAGTCAGTGACAAGTGTCAGTAATTGGTCGAGGCTGAATCACGTATGTTCCTTTGCTGACTGAAATCGTGTTTAAGCAGACGTTTTATAACCCGAAGGATATCCTGCCAGTGGAGTTGTTTTATTATGTATGTGGTATCCCCAAAAACTTGAAACTCTCTTCTTTGTAGAAACGGAAAACCTACCTAGCGAAGCATACCACTTGAGTGAGGATCCGAACAGAACACGCTGAATATGAGAAAATGGTTATTATAAAGAAAAATAGAAGAAGAAAAACATAGGAGGCAGGTAGAATCCAAGTAAATGGAGACGTAATTTTATCTTTTTGTTCTGCGCATAAAAAATGTGAAATCGAATGTGGTGTAGAAAGGGATCCATGCTCAAATACCGGTCATAGTTTTTAAGCGTTTAACATAGTTAAAGATGATTATAGATGAATGTTGAATGTAATAAATAAAAGATGTCGATTGATAGGACGGCGTTTGTTCTAGATATAAATGAAAAGTAAAATTACTTCCTGTAATAGCTTTGAAACATTTTTAGACAAGCTTTTAATCTGAAAATATTTGTAAAATATGAAAACAAATTGATACTAACATTATGATTAAAAATGTCTTTTAACTATGAGCATTTGGTTTTCATCAAAATGATTATTATTTGTCATAACGATGAAGCTGATGGTATTGATGATGACGATTCATCATGCTGCTGCTTCTGCCGTTGTCCACGACGATGCTTGTTTATCACATCGAAGCTAATGACGAAGCACATTATGTTGATGATAACGATCGTCACCATTATCAACGTCATAATATTACAATACACCAGATAATCTAATGCACGATAGATCAAATGCTCAAAAGATAATTAGAATCTACCCTCCTCCGCCCTGAAAATTAAATGGCCGGTTACTTAAAGTAAATGAATTTGCTCCGGATTTGTTTATATTGTATATCATGCAGACTAAAACTGTAACTAAAGTGTGATCGTTAAGATTGCATGATATCTGAATCCCTGTGAAAGAAATTGTGCTGCCATTAGAGAGCTTGTTGAATGTTGTGACTGAAGTCTGTAATTTATACTGTTGATATAATAGGCAGGGAAAGTTTAATTGTTTGTCAACACACGGTCAAAATATTTACCAGAAAGAGCCTGCAAACATAAAACACACTTACTCAACAAGTGATACAGTATTTAGTAGACTTGAACTGAAAACAGCCGATCTCCTGTCCTGAACATCTTAAGACGGTTCACAGTCGTGAAAAGATATAATATGTTCTTATCACATTAGATGCGCTTGAAAAAGCTAACAAGACGTTTCCTTTAATCCAAATTGTTTTTCAAAAGTTTTATTTGGCTCGAATATATTTCACAACTTCCCATTTTGGCCACCATGTTGACATATGTAATACTTGTGAAGCGCATAATTTTGTTCATAATGCTCACAATTAATTTTTGACAAAATATCTGCTTTGTTGCGAATACACAGATACAATCAGATCAGCAGTTGCTATGAGTATATGCAAATTAATTCATATACTTCTTAACAGGACGAAACCGACTATAAGCGACGTGTCACTAACATAAAACGAAGTGACACAGCTATATTCCATGCGAAAGTAACCTGGCAGATATGGCGTATAATGTGCTTTCCGTAAGGGGAAATTATCAATTATTTACGCTGTTAGTTATGTGCGAAAAATGATCATTATCAAGCAGTTGTACAAAAATATTCTGCTGTCAAAGCAACTGCCGGAAAGCAATAAATCAAAAACAAATTGAATATTCTAAACGAAGTAGACAAAAAATAAGGAAAGTCAGCTTGTATGGAAGTAGAATGATAATATTTGTGTTACTATTATACGATGTATGATCAACGAACTTGTCAGCTATTCATCAGGTAACTTCCTCATTTTCCGCTTCATTTTGCCTAGATGGTTATTGTGAAACTTAAAGTGTGCTTATTTTCTGATTCCCTTACCAGCAATATGAAAATGTAACTTTCTGTTCCCTGTTTTGAATAATGTGACATATCGCCTTATTTTACTTCTGTACGCAGTGAATATGGAAATAAACAAATATCAAAGGAAAAAGGAACGGAGGTATGAGTATTAAAAAATTCAATTTATGTTTAAAAAAAACTTGTGTTTGCTTGTTGCTTTTAACAAATTAAACTCAAGGGTAAGAGTGAGAAAATATAGACTATCTGAGTTATATAATTACATATACTATTTCTGTTTCATAACTTGGAATGACATATAACACAAGGGAAAATAATTTTCTATGAAAGGTTTTAAACTGTATTAACAAAATATAGTCTGACCGAGTCTTTCTTATGTCATACCATTTTGTGTCATACACTTTAAAGCTATATAGTTTCGTGGCAAATGTCATATCACTTTTAATAATGGGATGATTTATTTATATTTGTTCACAACCCTTGACCTGGACGATTTATTAATTTTAATTCACACCTCTTTACCTTATTGCAAAATTTACTTATGTTTATTCACACCTATTTATCTTAGAGTTATTGGCTACTGCATTTGTATCGGAGAATATAATCGAGGTTTTCAGATGGATATACTGCACGACCTTGGACGAAAGGAGTTCATATTTTCCCATAGAAATACAGTAACCTTTTTATTATAACATCACTTATTCTACATGAGGCTGAATAAAATAAACAAAAACAAAATACAAGAAAGAAATAAAGTAACTGAATTTATACCGTATTCCAAACTATATAGACAAACATCAGAACGCAACAACATTACTAATGCAAGCATAACTCCGCCCAGACAAAATGGAACTTAGTCGCGAGCTAGACATCACTTTCTAAAAAAAAGGCGTTTTGGTCTACTTTAAAATTGAAATTCAGATTCATATTGACCCCTCCTGTGGCCTAATGGTTAGAGCGTCCGCCTCGGAAGCGGAAGGTCATGGGTTCAATCCCCGGCCGAGTCATACCAAAGACTTACAAATATGGTACTAACAGCTACCTCGATTGACGCTCAGCATTAAGAGGTAAGTGTTATGACATGTCGGCCTGGTGTCAGGATAATGTGACTGGGTGGGACATCATGCTACATGTCTGCGGCATGATGCTCCAGTTCCAGACATCACTAGAAACTTTGTCACTGCAGACATCATAGCGATATGACTGAAATTGTTTGAAAGCTACGTTACAAAATCCTAATCAAACAGATTCATATTGTGAATGAATGCGCATTGCAACAACTTTTCCATTTAGTCTGGAATAAATTGATGTTTGTACTTTTGTCGATTTTGCTTAAGTTCGTGAAAATGACTGGATTTATCTGTGCCAATTCTACATTCTATTTTCGTCCTCACCACGTTACCTTACCGGAGGATTTATTTTCATTCATATCTCTTTTCCTATTGTATGATTATATGTCTAATATTTGTGCTTCATGACTCGTAATTTAGACTGTATACTTCAAGATTAATAGCACTAATATATATAAAGAGCACATACAAGACTGGGTGGGGATGTGGTTCTCATTCCGTAGCATTCCAGGAGCAATTAATAAGCAGCTGTACGTGCATAAAGCCGTGGTACACGCTCAATACAAGCGCACCACGTTAATCCATTAAATCAATCAATCAAACATTCCACAAATCACGGAAGCATGAATATAGAAACGTATATGTAAGTTTTACTAAAGTCTTTATTTCCATGCAGATCGCGTAGTTATTTTGATAGCGCTATGGCAGTGAATATATTATATACGTTCAATTGTTTTATAAGACGCTGCTCGAAGCATTAGCAGAAATTGTAACCCATTTATTGTTGGCTCAAGAAACATGGATGCTATTCAATATAAACTTGTACACGTGTACGAACGTTCAAACTTCTAAATCAACGAAAGTGTATCGTATTTTCAAAAAGTTTTTGCATTATATAGATAAACAAAGAAATAACAAATTCTCCTATGAGCCCTTATACAGATACCGTGTGTACTAGATTTCAGCTGCAAAATGAGCCAGCAGATCTGGGTCTGTTCAGCTCGTTAGGAGTAATGAGCAGAACGAACAACATAGACCTTGATCAGCAGGGGCGTATCAGAATCGCCATTTGACTCATAAGCCAGTTCAGACTGTAATCAATGACTGTATCACGCGCCATCAAATTCAAAGCAGGAATCGTCTTATATTTGCCTGTGCTGCTTCGAAATGAGGTATAACGTTGGGGGTGGGTGGTGCGTGGGGGTGATTAATTTAAGTGCTTCAGCCACGAGGGGTCTTTTAGCACTATTTTATCCAGCAAATGCTGGTTATTTGATTTTTCCTGAGGGTGGGAATGGTGCCGCCTCCCTCAGGCGTTTATGTGTTCAGAGAACACTATTTGATTTGGTCATCATATCGGAGTCGCTATTTAGCAACTATCGATATGAATGGTAGGCCGAGGTGAGTGGGAATGGACCCAGCACACACTCACTCTAGTTCATTCGATGCCTGTTGGATAATGGTCGTGCCCTGCACGTGTAATTGTTGATGATGTCCGGTCGTGGGAAAGGTGGAAAGGTGGATCGGCAAGGCTGGAGCGTAGGTCGGTCAGTGCTGCATTCTTTTCCATGGTATCTTGATCTAAATTTTCCTTATTAATTTTGATAGACTCTGTGCTGTTTTGAATCTATAGAGTATTCAGCTTCGTATCACAGCCTATTTTGCGGTTTTAGATTCCGCTGCCCTGATGGTTCGTGGTTCGATACCACCTTATATTTCTTAAGTTTATTGGTTAAGGTTTGCCTAATTGTATTGTTTGGTGCAGTATTGTGCTGCTGTGTCTGATGGCCATGGAGTTTTGGTCACCTTATATTTGCTGTTTGGGGCCCTAGGAAGCTTTATCTTGTTGTTAAGTGCAGCCTTGTGCTGATGGGCCTGATAGTCTTGTTTTTTTTTTACTGCCTTATATTTTCTAATTTGGGGATTTGTATTATTTTTATATAAGATTAGGTCTGCGACCTTGTGTCGCGGGACCTGATAGTCTTAGGTATAACATGATGTACATACTGTGTTTTATAATTGCTGTTAACTGAATGAAAGGCGATGTTTATTTGCATTCTTTACGCTTCTTCTGGTGTACAACAAATCAAGCATTTCCTGGTATATACTAATTGGACGCTATATAGTGATTTATGTACCGATTAGAATCGTTATAAGAAGGTTTTAACACAATCCGGTACTTGCCGTAATATTTATTACGCATGCACCATGCATGGCTTCATTTTTGGGGTCTGAGTTTATTTAAAAACCTTGATAAACGACTATCCAGCTTTCTAAACTATTGTGTTTCACGGTTCAGTTGTTTCACCCAACCAAGACTATGATTATACACTATATTGCCAAGACGAAATCTGTATGCAGATATGAATTCAGTAGCACGATTCCCTATGACGGAAGATTACCTTTCATCCATTGTAACTGTCAATTGTTAAAAATTTTATTTGTCAGACATACGTAGTTAGTATCTTTTCTATTCATTTGTTTTCTAGGGAACAAACGTGGTTGCAAAAAATGTCTATTTTCAAATTTTGAATGCTTTCTTTTCAAACGTGGCTTGAAATTATGGTTGCTATTTACAAAAGAAGTTAAATTGCCATCAGTCACAATTTACACATTATGTACAATGTTAGAATTCAAACACTTGCTATTTACACTTTTTAGGGGTGGTGGTGGTGGTTGTAAAACCTCTAATTTCACAATATAATATACAACACAAACATATTTAACAACTTAAGTAAATTCTGCAAAGTTTAATTTTAAAGGGATCAATTTATTATAGAAATCTATTAACAAAATAGATCTGGGAATATATGGAGTACGTCGGTCGAAGTTTCAATGGCATAACAATATCCAATTAATTAGTGTGACACAGTAATACTACATATCAAATCAATTAGTGTGGCACAGTAATACTACATATCTAATCAATTAGTGTGGATGTAAAATATACTCTCCGCAATGATGCTGCATACACGAATTATACTGATTCTTGATTTATTAGTTTCTTTATCTCAAATCATAAATATCAATTTTTCGATTCACTATTTTCTGATAATGTCTCAGGAATTAAAACGCATATTTTGAATCCTGGACTTCATTACTATATTTTCCAATTCGTTTGTCTTCTAGAAATCATTCCTAGTATAATAAATTGCCGTTTGGTCCAAAGTAATGTTGACAAATGGAAATTATATTCTGCGTGAACAAAACAATCAGTACATTATTATTGACGTGGAAATCTTCTCGTCAGACACATGTTACATCAACTACTCATTCTAGTAGATAATAATGTATTCTCTTCCCATCAGTCAAAAAACGGAGTGGATATATCTATCTATCAAAAATATATTTACTTTATTTAGCAAGAAATACATCTCAATTTGTAATGTCTTTAAATTAAAATCAACAGATGTTGTGAAAGGGATTGAAATTGTGTTTCAGACGGTCTAATAAATTAATATGATATTTTAGTCTTATTCTTTTGTCAGTTTATTAATGGGGCCCCGAGTGGCCGAGTGGTCTAAAGCGCTCTCCGTTACGGATCACTGCCATCTCACCTCTTCGAGTTTCAGATTCAGCCAATGTGGGTATGTGAGAAAGCTTGCCAGTTGCTTCTCTTGGGTCGGTGGTTCTTTCCGGGGTTTTCCCGGGGTCTTCCTCCACCAATAATACTGGTCACCATGTATAGCCTGTCGTATGCTGCAAAATGGCGTTAAACCCAAACAACAACAACAACAGTTTATGAATAGAACTGAAAACATAAGTGACATGGTTCATCAGGCGAATATGCTTAGAATATTTATATTGGATTCATAATGTCAATATTTCTTTCTTGTCCTTTGTCCGGCAAAGGATTAATCTTTCCATATATTTCTGCTGTCATACATATATCTAAAAATTCAATTTCCAAATAGATTGAGGCAGAAAAATCAATATGACACGTCAGAGAAAGAGTTCACTGGCACTTGACCTGAGGAAGGACATATGTCCGAAATATAGTAAGCGTAGGTGATATAATAGTGACTTTTGTTATTGTTACCTTAGTAGATATACTATCGGATAATAGTTTTAGCATAATTTAAGATTCAATATATTAAGAAGCAATTCAACATACTTTATCTGAAGACTTAATTAAAACTTTAATTTTAATTATTTAAATCGTTTCATACATAAAGTGACAAGCATTTGGACTCGACTGTGATTCTACACAAATATTACAACAGTACGTATTCATTACTATGGTTTGTGCAACTTTGATAACCTTGTAAAAGGAGATGTATAACTCAGGAACTGACAAGGGTGTGCTTTGTTTAAGCCATTCCTTGTTTTAGTCTGAAAGTCCTTTGTAAGATGTTATAAAGGTCACAACTGTGTGAAATTGGTTTAAGTTCATACTATTTCAGGCAGAGGCAAGGGGCGAAAACTCTGAAGATGGATAATCTTCCCTGACGATGGTGATGGATAAAAATTGATAGTGACGACTGCGCCATTTCATTTTCTTGCATTCGGTCTCGTAAAGTTAGATTATCAGGGATTAATGTGATTAAGAATTAAATCATGGCTTGTAACCTACGATAATAGACTCATCAAAGTTATGAAAACAAGTAATCCTCGGAATCTTATTACTGACCTTGATAAAACACTCAGCTTTCAACGTCCTATATACATGTATAATAGAGATAACTGAGTAGTTCATGTCTTGACAATGACACTAAAGTTGGAAAAGCACCATCATATTTTTAAAACAAACAAATAAAACAAAAACAACAACAAAACTCGCATGCACCAACTTTGAAGCATTGATCATTCAATGAAAAAGAATCCTTTCACAATGAAATAGTTTTCATCGAAATTCTTAATATCCACCACGAAATATGCATAATAAATAACAGAACAATGTCGCTCTCTCACAAATATCTCGCAATATTTCTCACTACATCTTTGTTGGAAGTGTAGCATACAATAATATCAATTTCGTGCAGATGTTGCTGATGAGAGAGTTAGTTGCAGGAATAAATTATCCAAAAATAAAGGTCAGTCTGTATGAAATTCTTATTACTTTCTAAAACCTGAAAGATCTTATTGTTCTTTGTGAAAACTTGCCAAGACTAATTTAGGGCGTGCTGGACTAAACACTTTTGACATTAATGAGTGTAGTAGTTGTACAGAGTGCTTTTCACAGAGAGCGATAATATCATTGACGACTTTGGTAGGAAATACGTTCAAAAGTGATATTCAATTAGCAATAGAAATCGTATGAATGTCTGCAATACAAAATGATCAGTTTTACATTAAAGTGTCCGACAGGTGCACGTTAGGCTGCATATGAAATCTGTCATTTGTTGAAGATAGTTGAATTCATAGTCACTTTTGTAAAGAAAGCACTGAATCAGTTAAATGTTGCATCCCTAGCTGTATGCTCAATTGCAATGGTATTTATTAAAGCCCATCTAGATATACACCTTTGCATCATGTTTAATTTCTTTCTCACTTCACTGGTCTTGTTGAAGACTGTTTACACCAACAAATAAACTGGTATTATTGTCGCATAATGAGCGTCATTTTCCATGTCGAGCATTGTTGATGTCTATACTACTGTTCTGTAAGGTTCAAAATCATTGATTATTATAGAAGATGTTAACTACAGAGTAGATCAGGTTCTCTCGAAATTCAAAAACATAATCGAAATCAAGATATGTTTAAACTTTGCAACTTTTGTTTTGTAGATATTGTACTCCATGATTATATGTGTATCCGTTAATAAATGATGCATGTGCAAGCAATTAGGCTAATTGCTTGGAGTTTATTTCAGTCTTATTGAATGTTCTTATTGCAGCTTGTATCAGAAAACTATTAGTTGTCAACACGTCTCATTCTTCCGTCTGTCACAATTTTGAATTGGCGTCTATCATCTCCTTTGAACTGGCAACTGATATCGTGGGGCAATTTAATCCCACGTCGTAGGGCGATGAGTTGGACATAGGAGAATGGGCAAAATCAACCTTTAACTGAAACTGCATTTATCTTTTTAAGCAAGTGCAGGAACCGTGTTCCTTGCGTGCCATTTAGATATTTGCTAGAAGATTACATGTTAAGTGTTTTATTGTAATACTTTGGTTTTTGTTTCAGATGGAAAACAAAGAAAGAAAGAAAATATTTTATAAGAAATAAGTTGGCATTAAACCCTAAGATAAATGTGTCCATTTGTGTTAAGAAAAGATGAAGATGTTGAGCACAAACGACATTTGTTATCATAAGCTATGTATACCAAATATGTAGCACCATTTTGTTGACATGATATTACTTTTATCAGATATGGAGCGTATGAAATATTATTTGCATTACTGCAGGAAACCATTTGTAATCTGGAGTGCATTTTCATATCATGCAGTATCATATGGCGAAACAGTACTGGTGCTCCTCATGGTACGAATTATAGTCGTGGTACATTACACAAAATGGGTTAACCAAATGTAGCATTTCAGCGTTAGTAATCAACCGTTCGTATTACTTATATAACCTACACTGATGACTTCACTGCTGATTTCAAAGTAGTGTTACATTGTCGAGTGCGTCTCTCTCTCTCTCTCTCTCTCTCTCTCTCTCTCTCTCTCTCTCTCTCTCTCTCTCTCTCACTGGTGTGGCAATATTTTTTTCAAGGACCAATCCTGTTAACAATTAAATACTAATGAAAACACGGCCGAGAAATCCTAGTAAATATAATATACATTGTTTTGTTCAAACTACACGTAATACGTATGCAGAAACATAATATTGTAATGACCATGGTTAGAGTCACTGATACGGATAAGATGTTCAGTCTTTGGTTCTATTAAGTTGTTTTTATAAATATGGTACATATGAATATGAATATGAATTATAATATTCACTTACAAGGCATATCAACAATATTTATCGATAAACTCACAGCCAATCTTGGCAAAGTACCTAATTTCGAGGTAGAGATTCTTTCGTTTAAACGTCTTTGAAAGTCTGTCATAAATTTTTCAGTGAGTACTATTTAGCTTATCTGATACACATATTATGATTGGATGATATTATTATGTGTAATTTATGTAAAATACATACAACATCATGACGAGAAAAGTCCACGTATATGACTATCACGATGTCCACCATTTTGGATTTGCATGAGTTTCGTATTTCGAGATTCTATACTCTGGCATTTGAGATTTCGACTAATGACAGTAGGGTACTAATAATAAAGTAAGTTGCATGTTTTACTGATAACATCATTGCAATACCTTTGTATCGATGTATGCGATTCATTGTTTGATGTGACAATAGCGTTCGTCTGCATAAATTGCAGAACCCGCGTCTACATGAATCGATTCTATTATTCAAGACTAGAGTTATCATCATACATTTTAATTTCACATAAACGTGAGATCATAAATTGTAAATAAACAAGCTCTACAGTATTCAAGTATTTAATGTTATGAAATTTATATGTTTGTAAAGTTGACATTGTATACCATACAAAACTGTATTGTTTACAATGCAATACTTTGCACGCCATACAAGACATTGATTGGCTACATGGATTGCAGTGCATTCTGTGATTGGCTGAATTGTCTCATGTGGTGTCTGGGGAAGGTTATAAATAGGGGAGTGCTGTCATTGTTGACCAGACAACTGACGAATACAGTCGACGCCAGAATTCAAAGTGTCAGATAAAACGTCGAGTGAGTACATTTTGGATATTTCAAAATAGCACACTACAACATCGAATAAACAAGAATAATAGATTTGTCCATCAAAAATAGATTGTAACAGTTGTCTCCCACCACACCTGACAGCCAACCCCGCCCCCACCCAGTCTGTTATATTAAAATTACAGAATCTGGTTATTCACTATAACTATAGTTCTTTCCTATTTATTTTTTTATATTTAGAATTCATTAAACATTGTCAAATTGTTCTCGCTTTTATATTAATGATATAAGCCCCCTTCCATCACATCACTCTTGTCCTATGTACAAAATATGTGTAGCATCCTTAAGGACTAAGAAGGGCCTTACGATATTATGTATTACGGCATAGTAATACTGATTATATGGGATTGGGCCATTCGATAATTTAATTCCAAGTATTTTTTCGGAAAGAGATCAGTAATCAAAATATTTCAGTAATGAATTTACAATCAAACTTTACTGCATTAATGTTATGGACAATGTGCATGCATTTAATCAGGCAAGTAAAACTATCACCAGCGGATAACTTTGAATCAAACCAAAGACAAACTGGCACGCTCTCAGGTTTAGAATCAGACCAATATAGATAGAACCACCATCGCACCAGTCACCAGAACTCACGGTCCGAGAAAGCAGACCGGACATAATCTAAATTTGTGAAAACATTGTGCATCTATCAAATCTTGCTCTGATTAATTTTCGATATTGAAAATGTCTTTTTTGACAGCGGTGTTCAGAAATTTTGCATGCCCCGCTAATTCGAACTATTTTCGTTCTCCATGTTTATCGTTTGTTGCTTACATGTGATATTTAACTAGTTTGAGCGATGGTGGGCTAATTATAATTGGAGACGGTGAAGAGAATTAGAAAATCCGACGAAGTTGAATTTGCACATCATTAACTATGAGTCCTTGGTATTGTAATAAACTTGAGATATGTGCATTTGATAGCGCTCCGTTTTAAGGAATTTTAGATTTGTATGATTGCTTGTGTGAATAATGGGAATATCCTTAGCTGGAAATATGTAGCAATTACTAGGAGGAAACGTCACACAGTAAAGTATTAGTGAGTTTCCATTATGACAGGATTGACTAGTAGTGAAGCCAGGCCAAAACCGAATGAATGTCCCTGTCGTAACGTAGTCAATATTAAAATCGGGTGGGGTACATTGGTGATGTGACTTCAATGGCATGATATACGGTAGGAAACCGGTAAAGTACTCATAGGAATAAATAAAATGGGACTCGCCATCAGGGTGGTAAATATGATGCAGTTATATGGCGAAATAAGCCTGTAAAAGATATGTTGACTGGCCAAATTGGGCGGAGTGAAACTAGTTTCCTGAAAACGATTAGTATACGTTAATCGTCTCAAATGACGTCACATCATGTTTGTATGGATGAGACCTAACAAATTCGCGGCAGGGTCTTTTAGTTTGACCTCGGAACACAGGACAGTAAATGTTATGAAATGTAAGTGCAAATACAATAGATGCACACAAAAAGTAATCGGGACAGATTATATACAGAAACTACTATATAACTGTCTATTTACAATAAAGTTATGCAAATCCAGGTCTTTTTCTTTTTCTTTTTTTTTTTTTTTTTGGGAGAGGTGTCTTTCCTCTGATCTTCACAGACCATTTAAAGGAAAGGCTCTCCTTTTTATTATTTTTTTGTTGTGTGCTATATTATATTTCTTTCTTTATCATTCATTTTGTAATATAATTTTTTTTTGTTTTTCTTTAATATTTTTTTTTGGTTCCAAATTTATAACAGGCATTCATCGAAATACAATCCTTTTTGTCTTTCAATTTGGTCTTTTCTTTCTCTTCTTCTTTTTTCCCTTCTCCTTTGCTTCCTCCCTTCTAGAAAGATTTCTTCTGCTGACTTATCCATTATCATTTCATCATTATAAAGATTTTCCCTTTCTTCTGTTTGTTGTTCCCCCGCTGTCATTTCATCATTATATAAAAAGTCCCATTTTTCTTGTTCTTCTCTTTTTCTTTCTCTTGAAAATATTTCCATTTGTTCCACTATTTCATCTTCTGTGATTAATACTGGTTGTTCATTTGCCGCTATTTTCTGTTTCTCTTTTTCTTGTGGTTTAATAGTTTTCTGTGCTGTTTCTTTTCCTATCCAGTTTCCGTCTCTTTTCCAATTGTTTTGTTGTTAGTGGTTGTTGTTGTTCTTGTTTTGTTGTTTGTTGCTTTGGTTGTTCATCCGGTTGTATTATTTCTTGTTGTTTTTGTAGTCCTTGTTGTTCTTTCTCGTCTTTATCATGGGCTGTGGTTTGCCTTAGTAGTGATTTTCGGGGCCTTGGTTGTGGTTTGTTAGGCATTTGTTTTTCCCTGTATTCCTGATCTTGTTTCTCTTTATTATTCCTTGTCTGGTTGGTTGTTACTTGAGGATTTGTAGTATCTTTGTTCAGGATGAGTTGCAGTACTTCTAGGTTCCTCTTTTCTGTTGTTGTTTGTTCTATTTCTATCTTGCAATTTCTTGGTGTATGCCCTGTTTTCCCGCACTTGCTGCATTTTCTATAATAAATACATCCTTTGTACCAAGTTGTGATCATAAATCCCCGTAGGAAGCACCTTCTTTTTCTTGTCCTTAGTTTTGTTCTTTCAATTTCTAATATCCTTGTTTCGGTGAAAATTTCGAAACCCGGTATTTTCCCTAAGCGAGAATTTTCCACCTTAATGCCGAATTTTTCCTCTGCCCATTTTACTACAATTTCAGTTGGAATTTCCATAGGTATGCCATTTACGTGCAGTTCCCCCGTTTGTTTCTTTATTTTCCGCATGATTGGTTTTGGACTTTGAATTATTGCTCTTTGTCCGCATATTGTAGTTTCTCCGTATTTCAAAGCTGGTATATTTCCTCTATATCTGATGTTGTATCCGTTTGCTGCATAATTTATAGAGTATATTTTGGATAGAATTTCTTCATCTGTGATTTTAAAGTGTATCAATACTGATGTTATGCCTGGTATTTCTCTGTTGTTTAGATCTGGAAATATTATTTGCTGCGTACCTTTTTGTACTTGCACTCTATATAGTCTCCCTCATCTAGTGTCACTCTCTTTGTTCTAAAATATTTTTGAAGTTCTGTCATGGTTCTTCTCGCCGACGCCATTTTTTCTCGTACTGTCCGTTTGTTTCCGTCTGAGTTCAACTCACTTTTCTCCTTGGTTTTTATCTTCTTCTTTCCTTAAGTTATTCCTTGTTTTTTTTTGTCTTCTTCTTTCATTTAGTTATTCCTTTTGATTCATTGTAATAGTCATCTATTTTGTTTTGTTCTGTTCCAAAGCAGACCGCATTTAAATCAACATCCCGTTGATTTGCGTGCCGTCTGTTTTGTGCGTGCCATGACAATAATAACGAGTACCTAGACTTCTCAACTACAAGTTTTTTCCCCCCTTTAAGGGAGAGTTGTATAGTTTATACGGCGTGAACTGCTGGCTGTACGGAAACAGGATGACGATAAACCATGCAGATGTGTGATTTATATATATTGGGCATACTAGAGATATGCGGTCTTGCATAAATTGGAGTACAATTTATGTATTGAACGGACACGTCGGGCTTTCTAGTTTACAACTTTAGTATGACTTCTAACGGGCTACGCCCCAGTGTTTCACAACCGCTCGGTCAGTTAAAGACCCTTGTCTGGTAACAGTATCTTATAAGTCTGGTATCTTCGTTTTCTTAAAGACTTAGTGCTATCAGATGTAAATCGAATGTAAGACATAATCTAATTCTAGTATTTTATTTGTCATATAATAATTGTCAATGCAATCAATGTAGCATATTTAGTAGATATAATACAGAAGCATAAGAAAAAGTCATACACGATCTATAGTTATGGTAGAAAGAGCTTTCCAAAAGGTGGCTACTTAAGAGGCATATTCATGTAATAATTCCATTCAGATCATGCTTAATTTTCTGTATTGGTTTATCTGTCTAAATTTGCCTAGATGCCCGTAAACATTTCCAACACATAGAAATATTGGAAACTATATCTGGGCAAGTAAGATTCTGCAAGAAACCGGAAGGCAGCTATTAGACGTATGCATTATCTTCCATTATGAATAAGAGAAGAGAATTACGGGACGTTCCTTCTCTTTTTTTTTTTAGACTAACAGGAAAGTGGAGTTGTAGCATTGTCTTAAACCTATGTCTGGAATTGCTGTGCAGGCAACCCGAACTCTTCCATCCGGTGCCATACCTATCGTATGAAGTCATATTGCTTCTTTGCTGTATGCGAAATCAATATGTGTAATAGTTGTTTGATATCAGGGGAGAGCAACATAATTACAGTCGACCAACAATTCCCAAGGCTTTGATTGTGACTAAACCCAATTCGGTGCTAAAATCTGTTGTGTCTGAAAGATTTGCATTATTTTTTAACATTAAATTCTAACCATCTAGCACACTGATAGAAAGGTATGCACATGTCATCAAATATCGCGTGGATTCGTGAAGATCAACATGACTGATATTGACTTCTATTCAATCATTGACCTCTTTATGGTGCTGATAAGCACGACCTACAAAAGGTATCCCTTGGCTTACTTGTTAATCTATCAATCTATCATAGAGCTGGCTATTGCTATGTCCAAATCAATGTAATACTGCTATAATTGAAATTAAGAACATTATATATATATATATATATATATATATATATATATATATATATATATATATATATATATATATATATGTATGTCTGTATGTCTGTCTGTGTAATTGTCATTTGAAGCAATAACTAAAATAACTAAACCAGGAGCTAAACATCGTCAAATTCAAGTTAAATGTATGTATTTGGTTATTTTTTATTTATATGTGTTCTTGAATATTAATCTTACAATTTGTTTCCTCAGATATTTAAAATGTATTCAGTTTTTTTTAGTAGTGTAGTCTAATCGTTTCATAATTCTCCATGACCTGAATGATTGTACCCCAAAACAAGCCTTGGTGGCACGGCTATATGTTTGCCAGACTTTTAATCGGGAGGTTGTGGGTGTAAGTCCTATCTGAACAGGTTTAGGTCGGCTATATCAGGGTCTGGGCAAAGTACTTTGTTCCCATTACTCTACCCCTATTAGGCATGCACATTATGATGTCCAGTTAAACGAAATCAATCAATCAATCAATCAATCAATCAATCGATTTTACATCGCATTTGTGTTGTTTATGATGTTGTTGTACGTTTACTTGTGGAATTGTCACGTTGTAAGGGACAAAATAACCAGATTGCAACATGTATGTGATAGACTCTGAGGCTAATAATTCCGCTTTATAAATGTAGGAAGGCCAGTCATGCGAACAACGCGGTGTCAAGTCCGTTATTTAAAAGGGTCATAGGAACTCTTGACTGGCGCATTGTTTTTAGCCAAACCAGTTGTATAACATGGCCATAACATGGTTCACAGGTAAGGGACAATACTGATCGAATTACATTACATTATCAAATATTATAACTAATGATTTTACGGATGACCTTTAGATAATCGATATGATGCTTTTGTCGCACCACTGATATAAAACATACAGCATTGCCTTTCTACTACTTCTATAAACCTTTGCATAATACAAGTGGACAGTTCAGTTACAACATGCTCGGCTGGATGATCTTAAAAAAGAAGGTGAATATGAAACTTCTGACATGCAAATTACAAGACAAGGGTCGGACAGATCATAACCTGCTGATACTGCTATCCCATACTAAGTATTTGTATTCCTTTACCTGTCGCTGACTGTCAACAATATGCGTTCTTTTGTGCCTTCATTAAATTGTTGATGTAAAAAATTGTGTCATCGATATACTAATATATTCGCTCTCTACTTTGAACATATTGTTAAGTATCGAATTTTTAATAAGCAGTTAAATCTAAATGCACTAACATTGAGATTTTATCACCTTTCGACCAGGGGAGTATTCGAGAAGGGTCATTTCGACCTTAATTTTAATTTTTGCCATGTCAGTGGTACAACTTCAAAGGGGCCAGTGTTCCTATTCAATGAAATTGACCGGATATCTTAAACCGGGGTTGAGAAAGAGACAGCTGAACCTATGATTCGTGTCAAATAGTCTTCTTCAAAGGAAAAGGTTATATAACTTAGTTCAGAGATACTGACTGACGAAACAAATGATTGTGTTATGAAAAATGCATATAAGTGGCTGAGTGAAATTAAGGAGTATATATTAGAAATAATAGGCATTTAAATTGACAGCCTTGATCGAAATTCTTTAGTTAGAAATTTCCTGCCAGAGGTTTTCTCCACGGGAAGCACAAGAAAAGAAAAGTGATTGACCAGGTGTCTGCCTTGTGATAAAGACGTGATTTAGTGCTGGATGCACAAGTTCTAAAGTTAACAGCAATAGGGTACGCAGTTGTACATTGACGTAATATTCTATTTGTTTGTTTGTTGTATGTGGCTTGTTGATATAAATAGGTTACATTATATGTATTTTTTATATTAAATTTGATGGAAATGTGTTTATGCATGAGTTGTTAAACAAATTATCTTATTCAATTTCATGGATATGTGTTGATGCTAGAGTTGCTATGCAATTTATATTTTAGTTAAAGGTATTAGTTCATTAGCAGGATTGATTGCACGCGATCTAAATGTTCATATGTGCAAGATTTATAGGGTTATATGGATACATATGAAATAATTTCCTTTGTCTGTTAGGACGCTACCGAATATCGTGAGTAAACGATAATTGCCTACTATATTTGCTTTTGTATTATTTAAAGAATCTAGAAGTGAGTAATAATCTGTGAATTTTATGCAATATTAATCGAAAATGTAATATCATACGGTAAATCTCGATAGAGAGGTGACTTGGTAATTTATGGCAAGATACTACTGCTGGTTGGGTTTTGGCAGTGTCTGGATAGTATTTTGAGTAACATAAATCAAGGATTGTTAAATACATCTAGAAAGTGGTACATATAGCGCTTTATGGATAATTTTGTCCCTTACAGAAAGGTTTTAGAGGAAGACTTTCTCAACAGTCCTGAAACGGAGTCCAAAACCAATGCAAGAAAAGGGAGAAGAGATGAATGAGTGAATGAGGTCCGATCAGGGAAATTTACGAGTAGAGACAGTCGGAAAAGAAAGGCTCGGGGAAATTGGAAGCGTTGGAACGCAGTCGAGAGGAAGGTAATGCAATACGTTTTGGACATTGCTCTCTTTTCACCACTTGTTATCATGAGGAAATAAGTTCCCATTGGACACTACTATTAAATTCGGTTGATATGTAAGTTGAATTGAAAGTACCACAATTCATTTGTTTGATTACATTTGTTATTTTTCGTGTCTATGGGGGCTCGTATTACATTATTTCTTCCAAATAATCTTGCTCAGTTCTCTGTTGATACTCTATCATTAACTCACACCGGGTCATACTAACGATGGAGGTCATTCCCTAGATAACGTAGCTAAATTATCTTAACTGACCTTCTTAGTACGAGAGAGACGTTTACAATGCTGCAACAGCAATACTACAAAGAATCGTACAATGGATATCAGTCACACATGAATGGCGATCAGGTCAGACGAGAATGTAATTTATCCAGACAGGCTCCTTGTTTATCACACAAAACATATAACTGCATATCACAATAATAATATTGCTGACTGGTTCGTAACATTGACCCAATATGTATGTATTTAGTGCAGTTGTTTTTGGGAAGTTATAGCCTCACTGACAAAATGGTAATAAAACACAAACATATAAAATGTAGAGATAAATGGGCGATAGGGTGTATACTCCTTAACTTCTCGTATTAAAAAAATGCAGACACACTGACATATTGTTAGGATAAGAGTATTGAGGAGACAGACGTACATATGCACATACCCATGTACACGAGATGCGTTTGCAAATTCTATTTCCACAATGTTGTTTTCGTTAGGTGTCATGACAAAAGAGCATTAAGGTGTACGATCACTGTACATTTATTGACCATTATTAAATGAGATACGAAGTTTCATGACCCAGTAAATTGTATTTAGACCGATTGCGATGTCGATGTGGTGGGGTTTTCTGGTTCTTATTCATAAAACTTCCTACTTACTCAACGAAAGGTCTGTAATTAGTTTTTTTTAATATGATTTGGGGTAAAACATTACAATATATCTTGTTAAAGAATAATGAAAATGTAATTTTATCTGCAAGGCGCAAGAAATATAATGTAAGTCCTGTCTTTACATTAAAGTTAATGCCCTGACAGCAATGTGTTATTATTTATTACTCTACCGTTGCTGTAGATATTGTTTTTTTTCCTGTTTTAAATCAGAACGTAATAAAATGTTCATTTATTGATATAAATGAACAACAATAACAAATCGTATCTTGGATGGCTTCGTAAGTTAATAAATATCATTTCATTTACGATAATTGTTGTATCAAACGGCACAAGATATTCAATTGGAATTGTATTCGATTAAATTTGACGCAGCCATAAATAATAGAAATTCTATTATAGATGGAATATGCACATCTAGTTGAAACATGATCACACATAGTGTTCCGTATTCAATATAATTTATTGTCACTAAAATACTACCGACAGATGCAATAAAACTGTAATCAGCTCCCGCAGGTTACATATATTAATGTCATGTCAGTAATTTTGGACTACGGTCCGTTCAATTTTAAATCGCCTTTTGTATATTTTGGTAATGAAATATTAAAATATAAATCCACCAATATTTAACCATTCATAAAATAATATCGATTTTACTATGTTTTTGATTTACCCTTTACTGTAGAATCAGCGCTTCATATTGAAAGCGACACCATCTTGAAAATAGACGTGTTCCCAAATCATTTCATATTGAAAGCGACACCATCTTGAAAATAGACGTGTTCCCAAATCATTTCATATTGAAAGCGACACCATCTTGAAAATAGACGTGTTCCCAAATCATTTCATATTGAAAGCGACACCATCTTGAAAATAGACGTGTTCCCAAATCATTTCATATTGAAAGCGACACCATCTTGAAAATAGACGTGTTCCCAAATCATTTCATATTGAAAGCGACACCATCATGAAAATAGACGTGTTCCCAAATCATTTCGTATAAACATAAGCACATCAAGCAAAACATATCACCAGATTACTGATAAACAAATATCAGTGAAATGAACTTAAGATTGGAAATAATAAAAATGGATATCTTCTTTCGCAGTTTTAAATATATTTCTCAACTGATCTTTGCCATGTTCCAATATAACTAAGTTACTAAGATGTATATTCTATACCATCGTGTCAATTCAATTTTATCTTGTGAAAAATATAATTTAATATCACCTAAAGCTAGTTTAATATATGTTCTGATTAGATCCAATAAAACATCCTGTCCACAAAGCCAAACGTGTCCTACGGATGCATCCGAAAACGAGCTGGCATCAGGATAAAAAGTTGGACAAATAGAATGCATACACTATGAACAATAAAATATATATAATTCTTATGAGATTCAAAACATTTATTATTATATAGTTAAAACTCTAGTAACTGACAAATATTTATTGTATCTACTTTAGATCTTTACATGATCAACTTGCATTGTTTAGTCTATACAAAATGCTTTAGACATAATATAAGCGTGATAATACAAACTTTTTGTAATTAAATTAGTTATTCTGTGTTAGCTATGAGTTTAAGACTCCACAAACTCGGCACCAGTTTATGTCTAGGTAATGCAAACGTATTGACTACAATAACCTATGGAATCCGAAAGCAAATCCAATATGGCTGTAGAAGACACTTCCAAACCGTATCAAGCATCTGATGACCTCGAAGGCTTCTGCCAAGCGTCATTATCACTGGGATTTCCGCAGTGAGCACAGCCCCAGTTACCACAACCGCATATATACACACGTGTCCTCCTCCCCACAATGAGACCCAAGGATATTGGACAAATTTTCAAACCCGTCAGTGCCTATTTATTGATAATAGCCTTCGTATTATCCTGAGATTCAAATCGAGAGGCAAACATAAACCTGAAAATGCATTGGGATAACGAGAATAACAAGCAAAACATTGGATACTAATACAACGAGTTTGATAATTGTGCAAAAGAAGGGTGCAATAAAATTATGCTGATACAAAAATACTATGAAAATAGATACTCCAACACCAATGAGAGAGGTTGACATTTAGGCGTTTGATGTTCCGAGTTTTGCTAAAGGCAATACATACCATGGCTGGAGTATTATTGATACTTCTCAGGGTTATGTTAAATAGTCGCATTGAAAATACTAAATATTGGTTTTTAGATCGAACCATTATCCGGCTTTTCCATCACACACACACATCTATATACACACCACTGATCAACATATTTATTAGATGGTGACTGCATTCTAAAAAGGGTTTACTGTGGACGAGGGCGTGCTGTTATATTGTATCACTGAGCGTTTGTATTTTCTATGTATCAGTATGTAGTAGTATTTCCGATCCATTGCCGACACAATTTAGACCAATTTAACTCTTAACAATGTTGCTTGGCGTTATTAAACCAAATGCGTTTTGGAGGTTCTACAATATCGTTTGCCCGTGTCCGTAATATGGAATCGAAGACTTATCTTTGGCGTAATCTGTTCGACAATTTACCTCACAAAAGGCTTTTGTTTTGGGTGACAATATTGTTTCGAAAAGGGTGAGGTTTCGTGCTTCCCTTTGCCCATCCATTCGGTCTGACGATGTTATATCTCATAATAATTCTCAGACTGAAATATCTCTTTAAATGAAGTAATACAAAATAAATTACTTTCGAGATACCTTTGAAGAGAATGAAGTATTTGTATCCGTTTGTATCGAAATTATATTTGACTGTCTGAGAAGAGAAAAATGACACAAATTTCCAAAGGTTCCTTATTATCATGCTCCACTATCTATTACTATGCATTGCGTGTCAGAACCACATACTTTCCATTCTGCGTTCTAATTAGTTTCAGAATTTAAAGTCCATTAAGTCAAAAGCTTTTAAAGTGAATAATTCATAGAACAATATTTTTTAATGAGATTATATAGTGTCAAACTATGTTTGCTTTTGTAAAAAAAATATATATTTAGGATGCAAATGAGAATATAAAAACTGCATTTGCCATCTAATTGTTTAAATGGCCACTTGTATCAGAAGAAAACGCTTCACTTCAATCCTGACATGTCTAATGATGTGATTGTATAATGGGTGTTCCACATACCGTGGAGTTTTGGTACGTCCAAAATTCATCAATGGACAACATCTTTACCGATGCGACTAGTTCGATGCGAACGATACACGATTTGTTCTTTACTATTAAATAAATGTAACGTGAAAGGAGGAATATTTTGAAACAGAAATAAGATACATAACACATTAGAAAGTTTATCAAAAGCTTGATTTCATTTCTATATATAATATTGTCCTTAAATAGCTTTGTTTTCCTAACAAAATTGATTGTTGTCATTAAATCATTCTGATGCATGTGATTTGTCAAGCCGTTTCACAGCTAAGGCTTAATATATGTCCTAATATCATTATATATATATATATATATATATATATATATATATATATATATATATATATATATATATATATATATATATATAATGACGAAATGATATGTTTCCATTCATACGGTTTCAATCTCCGCAGGTCATGCTTTGCTCCTGTTCTGTAGATCCTTTTGACTACATACATGTACTTTTTTATATGCATGTACATTTTAGAAAACTCGTATCTCACAGATAAAAACTTATATAGTTAGAAAGTGAAGCTTAGAACATTTCACCTAACCGTGGTAAAAGTCAGTTGGTATGAAAGCTAAAGACAGGCAGTTTTATTGATTTAGTATAAAATGATTTCTTTAAAGCATCCATCATGATTCGTACAGCTAATTCAACTTTGAGTGATGTTTTGAATCTAAGATGGCGAATTCCCCGACAAAACATATACAACATTCAATTATATTTATCCAGCATGGGCACGGTGCATAAAATCTGTCAAGCGAAGGTAGATTGATATATGTGATTCAGGATGTAACCATTATTGTAGTACAACTGGGGATCTAGTAATAAAATATTTGTCAAACTTTCTCGCTGATTATGTATAGGAAGATAAGCAAACATTAATTAAATATTGCAACGAACACATTCAAACAAAAGAACTAAAACTGGTATGAATTTCAGCCAGTTTTCCGGTCATTCCGTACAGTATGGTACTTCATAATCGTCAACATTACATTACTTCGTACACTGATGTATTTGCTCATGTGCTTATTCTATGTTTTAAAAAAACATATACAGAGTGACGAATCTATTTGCCTCGCATATGATCAATTACTTTGATGGTTTAGTTGGTGCATATCTGACAAAGATATATAGATAGCACAACCGCTTTAAAACGTCTACGAACGGACTGATCCGAAATTGATTTGATGTTAAAGAAAAATGTGGACAATATGTGCGAGAATAATCCTCTAAAAATATGACATTCGAGATAAAACGCTAGAAGACTATTTATGGCAAATGTTCATGTACCAAACTAAATTTAGGGATCAGGGTGCAATCAAGAAATGTATAATCATTAAAAAAAATATTTTTAAAACTTAATGCATTGGGATTGTTTGTTCACGTCTGCAAACGCTTGAATAGGAATATCAGGCAAATGATTTGCGTACAATATTAAAACAAACACGTCTGAAGAGGACAACATAAGACTACGTAAGACACAGTACATAGATACATACGTGCAGGAATGCACGCACACAAACACACACACACACACACACACACATGCACATGCACATGAATACATACATACATACATAAGCCGAGCAACAGCCTGGGTAAGAAAATGTCTTGCAGGTATTCCGCTTAACTCATCTGAGTGTTACAAAGTTTAAAGCCTAAACTATACATCTAAACACTTACAATGATAGATAAAAGCCAGCGTTAATTAGCATATAGAAAAGACAATACATGTTATTTTAATTGCGATGGAGAGTGATGTGACCCCGAATAAACACATGGGCAATCCTGGCAGGTGGAATTTGGATAAGCACAGTCAATAGTTTGGTAAGTATTAGTGAAACCACAGAGGACGAGTACGACATTTCAATTAACATTTACATCAATTAACATTTACATCAATTAAAATTTACATCAATTAACATTTACATCAAATTTAATAAGAACAAAGATCTAGACAAACAATATCTGAAAAGACAGAACAGAAAGACAAAACAAAGCATATTTAGAGGTAGACAAAGCGATACAGATAAAATCATGTTGATACGATAACAATTTAAGAAGTTCTGAGAGTTATGAGGTAAAAATTTTAAGCAATGTTGGCATTTAAAAACAACCATTAACATGAAGGAGGTAACATCATTAGCTGGAGATTAATATTTGCATGACATATATTTGAATTACTCATGAATTTTCAAAGTGCTACCCGTTGATTCCTTAAAAAATTGTATAAGGGTACACTGATGTCATGAATATATAAATATAACAGTGAAGAAAGAAAATGGAAGTCATGTACAGAATAATGCACAGAGCAGGTATACAATTGCAAAAAATAACCAACAACAGTTATATTGAACTCTTGGATCAAAACAATTGGATGACTAAATATATTGATTGCAATTCCAATCTGAGATAAAACGAATCAAGTGATTGTAGTAGTGAACAAAGGAAGACCAACACGGTCAGTCTTTAACAATAGAGAGTTAAAAAAAAAAAAACATTTGTAGGGAACGTATCATGACACAAACAGATATACATCTTATCAAAACTATTAAATCATTCAAGAGATTAAAAGATTAAAACCGGAAGCAGTTATGTCAAGCAAGCTCATGTCCGTAAGATTCACTACATTTGACTTTAGCACATTTCTAGCGCATCGGTTATGCTATATCGTGAAGCCTATATATGTGGATAAAGTGAAATATATATATATATATATATATATATATATATATATATATATATATATATATATATATATATATATATATATATATATATATATATATTCTGGCATTTAATATTATGTTCTACATAACAACATTATATAATGTTAAAATGATGCGACGGAATGCTAGACAGGTTTTGTACTTCCGACTATGCTGCAAGCAATAAGTATGGTCTGGTCATGGTTGAGACAATCAGAATCAGTCAAGCTCCAAACAACGGATATACTACTGAAGACGTACTCACAAAAAACAAAAAGGTTTGTGGAGATAGGTGGAGAACAGCAAACGCCCTTGCATATATAACAGTGAACGTGCAATGATTGAGGAAACTTAAATACGTAACCTAAACCATAGTTGACGATTAATATATTAACGAATCCCTCAGTAAATATTATGACGTTATACATTTCACGAATGGTAATAGCAACAAAAGAAGTTGCTCTCTCTCTCTCTCTCTCTCTCTCTCTCTCTCTCTCTCTCTCTCTCTCTCTCTCTCTCTCTCTCTCTCTTTGTTGTGCATGCGAAGAGTTCCGGAAATTATAGCGTATTTTAAAAAAGAGACACTTCACTGTAGATAAACGGGTTGACTCAATAAAACAAGTGAAAACCACACAGCAGAACCAAAAACTCAACACAAAATAAATGTGAGACGAACGATCTGTCAAAATAAACCTAACATAATCCAAGTTAAGTAACTGTGATGCGATAACAAACAGAAAGCATAACATTTGTTCGGTAAGATAAGGTCTTCATTTGCTTATATCTGGATCTCTTGAATATTTTCTAATATAGTATAAAAATCAAGCGCAAAGCACCAGTAAAAAGTAATCCCAAATTAATATTGTTATGATTTTCCAAAGGTAATCAAAAAAATTACTATATAATACTGCATTTAAAATAGTTGTTTAAGTAAGTTTAAACGATTTATTCACCATTGACACGCAATGGCATTTTCTGACCGTAAATCAAGTCTTTGTTTGTTAACGTAATAGTTATGCACACATTGTATTTGTATGGATTTCATTGCTGGCAAATATATTCGTACATAAGAATAGACTAGACTTGATTTTATAAACCAAAAACATCGTCTTTAACCACAATTGCGAGCTTTATTTTTGTCAGGTAATCATCCTAAGGCACGAAACAATAACTAAAATAGGCGTAAGACATGCTACACTTTTTTAACATCCAAGTTGCGATATTTTGTTCTCTTAAGCAGTTGTACCGGCCAAATATTACTCATAGCTCAGAAATTAAATGTATGTTTTCGTTAAAGCGACCTCATTAATATATATATATATATATATATATATATATATATATATATATATATATATATATATATATATATATATATATATATATATATATATATATATATATATATATATATATATATATATACAGACAGAAGGACGAACAGACAGGTATATGGGTTCAAATGTGTTTCATCTAAGGTTCTATGTCAAAATCTTGTGAATTTGTGATGATAATTTATCAATGTTATTATTATTATTAGTATTTTATTATTATTATTATTATTATTATTATTATTATTATTATTATTATTATTATCTACTATTAATACTACTACCACCACTACCACTATTATTATTATTATTATTATTAGTATTATTATTATTATTATTATTATTATTATTATTATTATTATTATTATTATTATTATTACTACTACTACTACTATTAATACTACTACCACTACTACCACTATTATTATTATTATTATTATTATTATTATTATTATTATTATTATTATTATTATTATTATTATTATTTTGCGATAACATTTAATAAAGTAATCTACCATTTGGAAATGTTTTCGTTCCGAGTTTGCTCTGAGGTGTATAAATGTGTCATTTCTAGTATACTGTATCTAAAATGTATATATGTATCATTCCTAGTATACAATGTATCTAAAATTTATAAACGTTTCATTCCGAGTATGCTATATATTTAGAGTTATAACTATATCATTCCGAGCACGCAGTTTCTACGATTTATAAATATATCATTCCTAGCACGCAGTATCTAAGATTTATAAATATATCATTCGTAGCACGCTGTATCTGAGGAATATGTGTCATTCCTAGCACGCTGTATCTAAGGAATATGTGTGATTCCTAGCACGCTGTATCTAAGGAATATGTGTCATTCCTAGCACGCTGTATCTAAAGAATATGTGTCATTCCTAGTTCGCTCTAAGTCATTCTAAGCATGATGTATTTGTGATGTTCTTAACTCGGAGTATGTAATGTTTATAAATATATCATTCCTAGCACCTCCGTATATGTCATTCCTAGCAAGCAGTATACGTATAATTTCTAACATACTGTATCTAAGGTGTATACATGTGTCATTCATAGCGTGGAGTATCCCTTTCATTTCTAACATACTGTGTCTAACGTGTATAAATGTGTCATCACGAGCAGGCCGTATCTTTCATTCTTGGAATGTTTTTTTCCATAAATATGTCATTAACAGTACGCTGCGTAAAACGTTCATACAGTTTTCATTCCATGCAATGCCTTTTTTGTCCTTCTTAGCCTGCAGTATCTAAGGTACATACGTATGTCATTCCTAGTATCTTGACGAACATTTATAAATTGATAATACTCCTCAAAATTGGGCACGTACATTGTCTTGCTTTTTTTCAAAATGAGCTAAATTTGTGTTATTTATATGTATAAATCTGCACATATAACGATTTTAACGCATCCAGTCTCATTTTCGAAAACTGCAGTACAGCGGATACTGCATAGGACGAATTTGAAATTAAACAGTTATTAATTTGGTGTTATTAAGACCGCACTCTGCGATCAGCTAAAACAGGCTGGCCAGAATTACTAGCATAATTAATTATGTCACCTCAAAAGCAAATTTCACTGGGAGGTTCATACAAATACATTTATCGAGTCTCTTGCGGATATACAATTAAAATTAAATGAGATGATTCATTAGACTGATCATACTGATGTCTGCAGTGTTAAGCAGTTTGGCGTCGGTGATATTATTAATGTTCTTGGTATTATTATTTTATATTGCTGATGCTTTTGTTAATATAAATGGTAGCAGAGGCGATGGTTGCAGTAATTATGGTAATCGAACAGGCGGTGTTGTTCTTCGTGCTACCTCTGTTGATGACATTCATGATTTCAAATTAGTAAATTAAGAATGAGCTTTTCTCAATCCTGACTGATGCTGATGCTTCTCTCTCTCTCTCTCTCTCTCTCTCTCTCTCTCTCTCTCTCTCTCTCTCTCTCTCTCTCTCTCTCTCTATATATATATATATATATATATATATATATATATATATATATATATATATATATATATATATATATACGTATCATCCAAATCAACCTATTGCTACTCAAGACATTGGTACATTAATTTAGGTTATGTTATATTTATTACATTCGTATTGCGCACTAATTTCAGCACCTTTTTAACAGCAGCATAGACTATGCTGCACAATGTAAATATCGGTTGCATTTTAATGACTTTTGGGCCTTTTTGAAATCAGAAGAGTCATTCATGCTTGCAGTGTTAACATACGCAATATCTGAGACGTTCAAGAAACGTGTTTATTCCACACACGTTTTAATGTACTCATAATTCGAATGCACATGAAATTCTATACTAGTTATCCAGTCTCCAAAAATAATAATGAATTTCGTATCTTTAACAACACAGTATAGCGACAGCTGATTGGCTCATTTGATGAAGTGATACCTTTATTATCACCAAAATCACAGGAGAGGAACTATGAACAGAATAGAGTCAACATTTAATATAACAGAAACAAATACAATGAGAGAATACCGGACGACCTGTTTATTCAATGATCTGAGCTCTCGATGCAGAGTGCAGGGTTAGTAATATTACTTCTAGCAAATGGATGGAGCATTGTAATCCACACATAATGCCGGATATAGGAGTTCTTTATTAACCTCAATTTTATTACCTGAATCGACATTCGAATGTAATTTCCTTTTTGTTGCCGAGGAAACGCGTGCAGGCAGCAATTGTTCAAGGATTTTGTCCTCCGCATCAGTTTCCAATAAACGTTTACTCGTACTGAAGTCTTCGCGACAAGACCCAGAAGCGGTAGCAAGAATTCGTAATTGCAAAGGAGCAGAAATGTATCTGCCTTGCTCCCGGTCGAACATTACGGCGTGAGAATATATTTTGTTTGTTTTGAATGAAATTCATTAATTAGTCTTTAAGTTCATTAAGACTTGTTCTACACTGTCTGTTCCTGGTGTGATAGGAGCAATTACTTTGTAAATTATGCAACATTCTGGAAAACCTAATAATAAGGAATGTTGAGCCACACAAGCTGGGTGTAGACTTGTGGGCAAACACAAGGAAACTAATAAGCGAAACCTGTGTAGGCTGAGGTTGGGGTAATCGACTTTTTTTACAGTAAGGTGCAAAAATGGCTTTTCTGTTTCTAAACTTTATATATTCAGTAAATATGGAGAACTAAATGACGTTCAGTGTAGTTTCTTGTCATGATTAAAGTAACATTTGTTCTTGGGTTGTAAAATAAGTTATACTAACATCAATTAAATATAAAGATTAAGTAAGTTTGTTGATTTGGTGTTGAAATGTTCAGGAAAAGAAGAAGGTGCATTTAGTGCTATCGTAGTTGGAGTAAAAGACCTTGATCAAGGGCAGACCATGAATAGCTGACCCATGCAGGTCTGATGGTTGGTTTCGAACTCGCATTCTTTTGTCGCGAATCAAGCACACAAACCACTGAGAAAACGCGCCTCTGTTTGTTAATTAAGAATATTCCATTATTCAGATATATGAAAACGGTTATTATATTCATTTTGGAGGATAATTATTTACATCTCCATCCACGTATCTAATGTTATACATATCAGATTTATATGAACAATGTAGAATATTCGTCGTTTTGATAGTGAAATTTGTCAGTCATCGTATTTATTATCATCATCATTATACAAATTCAAGTTAGATCGAAGACATACAAGAAGGTTTGAAAACATCGTTACAATGCCAGGTTAAATTTGGAGTTTTGAAAGATGATAAAAACTTGAGAAAGCTGTAGATGAGGGCAAATATTTGGACATAATAACAGAATTAAATTTACAGAGCAAAACACAAATACAATTAGACTATTCAAGAATGTACATAGAGTACATGTAATTATAGGGTACGTCTGATAGCAGAAGTAAGTGTTACATAAATGACTAACTTCGCTCGCTGTGCTTAGTAAGAAGCTACATTTGAGTAGCTTCTCTCCATCTGCCAATATTAGCCCATCGGAAAGTATTAGGAACTACCTGACACCAATGCAGAACATTCTGTACGTACTGTTAAATAAAATTGTTTGCCGTTAGGTTTAGCTTTGAGAATTTCTATACAAAAACAATTATAATTTCCATGAGTGTAGTACAAATCTTATCTACAGTGTATATCATAAATTTTTGTAAACTGTATACATTTTTGGTTCCATTGAATAATTTGTGCGCATGACCGAAAATCGGATGAGACACGCTTTTCTGATGCAATTAGCGAAGATACGTTTGGACCAAATGGATTTGCTAGCACAATATATGTCGTGTACAATATAGAAGAATATATTCTGTTTGATATTTATGAACATAGTATGAAAGCTTGAAAATATCATAAAATATTATTTTTCACAAAAGCCCAAGCTCATAATTTGAAATTATAGATATTGAAAAGTTGGGACGGACATAATAAAAAAAAAAACAACAGCCATGTGGATTCAAAACTACTAACCAACAGTCCAATAAATGAACCTGAATGTTCGGAGGATAAGGTTTACCTTAATATGATGCTTGATGCAATAGTGAGATGCCTTAAAGGGATCCTAATGTTTCAGAATGGGTCGTCAGTGTCCTTTTTGCTTATCCATTTATAGAGTAAACATTTTTCACCAACTATGTAATAAATTCAAAGAACAAATGGGGGGCTTGCGTAAGAGTTACAACAAAGCTATTAAAACTTTGATTACTTCAGTTACCGAATTAAGATAAACTTCAAAGCATTTCGTGAGCAATCTTAAGACTTCAAGCAACATTCCAAAAATAAAAAACAGCTTAAGGATTGTTAACATACAAGAGTCACAGCATGGAGAGAAAAACCTGATAATAACTTTGTCATAACTTTGCTTCGATCAAAAAATTGTTATTAAATATTTATTCAGAAGAAACGGATCGGAAATATAAAATTGTCCGAGCGAAATTAAATAGACCAAAGGATGCAAATTTTCCCATACATTTATTTCACATAGGAATAGAAAGTTTGTGGCAAAGCACCGGAGATGACTCACTTATAATCGATCCAATCATTTTAAACTAGGAGATTTATCATTGAAGAGTTAACATACACCAGAAATGACAGACATGTCTAAACAACAATCACACTTTCAAAATTTCATTCTGTGTGCAATACCAAATGACAACTAGTCCATAAAACTAGCGTAGAAGGTGAGCGTAGGATGTTACATATGTGAATAGCTTAAACCGTTATAGTAACCGCGAATACAATAATAAACAACAGCAAAATTAATACACTTCACTTACTTTACTTTATAGTACATTACAGGTGTAATATAAACATTAATTTGTTCGTTGGAAACAGAGGTAACAGATCTGTATCAAACTTCAGCATTTACTATCAAAATAATGTGTTTTCTTATTGAGCTTGCTCTATAATGTTGACCAGAGGCGAGGTAAACACTATGGCATCATTGTTGTCGTTTTGTTTTCATCCAGTAGTTCATTTTGCTCTCTTGTTTATACAATTCTAATAAACATGTTTATTAATGTTTAATTATGTGTATTGGTCATGGATATATATATATATATATATATATATATATATATATATATATATATATATATATATATATATATATATATATATATATAATGTGTATGTGAATATACAAGGATTGATAATATATATATATATATATATATATATATATATATATATATATATATATATATATATATATATATATATATATATATATATATATAATTGTGCCATGCTTGCATATTTAAATTGTTCTACAAGCCTTTATCAAGTGCTTCTTATTGTTCCTTCCATTCCTTTGACTGTTGTTTTTCTGTTTTATCTTGCCTTATGCAAATGATTTTACTTTCAATCTGGGTGAGACTGGCTTGTTGTTTTGTTTTTAAATATATAGAGCACAGTAAATGACAAAATAAAAATGCCTCAGTATTTGGCCTTACCACCAAGTATGGTAATGCTTTGAAGTATGTGTTTTAAATCAATATATTCCTTCCGAAAAAAAAAATACCAATTGGATAATGGTGCCAGATAGCTCACATTACGTCGATTTAAGAAACAATTCTCAATCCACACCATGAATTAAGCTGAATATTCACTGCTTTTTGTCGTTTCGGGCTCAGCCAATGTGGGTATGTGAAAAAACTTGAAAGTAGCTTCACTTGGGTCGGTGGTTCTTTCAGGGCGTTTTCCGGGTTCCTACTCCACCATTAATACTAGGCCGCCATATATAGTCTATATTTTTGCTGAAGAATGGCGCCAAACCATATAGCAGCAACAACAACAACAACAACACAATAGCAATATTTTTATATTCTCACCCATTGGAAAGAGTAGTAAATACTGTGCTGGTATGTCACTTTTACACAGGAAGTCTGATGAACCTACACCACCTGCATTACACTATATAAATCTAACAATTCTGT
Source organism: Unio delphinus (assembly GCA_029339505.1). Classification (NCBI taxonomy): domain Eukaryota; kingdom Metazoa; phylum Mollusca; class Bivalvia; order Unionida; family Unionidae; genus Unio; species Unio delphinus. The sequence continues at coordinate 4,262,076 of JAQISU010001253.1, read as the reverse complement.
AGGCAAGTAGAAATGACACCAGTATGTTTACTAAATTAATATCTCCTTTCGTTCCAACTGTACACCTGTTAATACCATAACGAGCATATTTTAATCTCAATATCACATATTCAATTTACTTTTCTCTTTTCATTAATTTGTCTTTTCGTTCCAGCTGTACGACGTTTTGCTGTCAGATGTATTTACTATGCAAAATGATCACTGTATATTGTATTTTTTTGTCATTTTAAATTATCGATACAAATTAATCACCTCATCAATATTTTTAATAGAATTCCTTAGGTTTGTGACATACTATATACCTTGGATTAAAGTTCATTTTAAATTAACCGTAATTCGTTAGATTAAGTCAGCTGCGTTGGAACTCTTTGACAGCATATAATAAGATTTAGTTGACGAATGATATCCCCTTACGATGGCTACACAGCTGTATCTGTTCTTATTATTTCTCCATCCCGTCTACTTTTGCTGTTTATCCTTAAAGTTCCAAGAGGACTATTGTTTCACTAAAGCATTTGATTTATGTGAGTATGTGAATGCCATAGCGAGCCAATTTATAATATATAATCCGTTCATCTGTGACACACTTGATATGAGATGCTGCTTTGGTTTGCTTGATCCCGCTTCGGCACTTCCTCTGTAATTCTCCACCGATGTATTGTACGGATGCAATCCTCTGTGAAATCATCACAGGACTTAGTGTTGGTACTGAAGTGTTTGAATGAAGACTTGGTGGGAATCTTTGAAGCGTTTCCTCTGACGAGCATGACAACCTGACTTCTGACGACCATGACAACCTGACTTCTGATGACCATGACAACATGACTTCTGACGTCCCTGAGATCGACTTTTTCTCCTTCAGCTCATAGAAGATCTATTTTGGTAGTCGGTCTTCTGACATCATGGTAACGCGGCCTGCCTATCGTACTGAAGACTCAGATTCTGCTAATGCTGTATGGTTATCAACATTTATAAAGTATGCTTTCCCAAGGTTAATGCATTCATACCGCGTACTTAAATTTTACATTTTCAAATCTATGTTCATTCTGTTACATGCTCTGTTTGTTACTCTTGGTTCTAACGGCACTTTTTGGACATTAATGACTGCCGAAGAAATGGGGTCAAAGTACCCTTCCAAAGGACACACGAAACGGTCAGGTTTGGGTGGGTATCGTCAAGCATATTTATGACATACTCTACTCCACTTCACTCAGCTACTTGTTAAATCACCCCAAAAACTCCTCTTGGGCTTACATGCAATTCCTTCTCTTCTCTGGATTCTAAATCCATGCTTTATCTGATATGACTGTCTCCCGAAATAGTCATGACTCCCATTTAAGGGAAATTAAACATTTTTGGACTTTTTCTTAATTTTAATTAAAATAAATAAGTAAAGGCCGGACAAATTGAGACAGGAGCTGTACAGCCAAATAAATTTGTACAGTTTCTGTCTCAAGGAAAATGGACCAATCCAAATAACAAACTAGATAAATTGAGACACATATAATCCTTGTAAATAATGTACCTCAATTTACACCAAATTCTAAATTTAAAAAATTTAAATTTAAATCATTAAAATTATTAAATTAAAATTTAATATTTATCTTCCATATTGGTGAAGATAATGACAAAATAAGACAACTTGTATGATTTGGAGAGAGACATGGCTATCCTGAACACATACACAAGTATAGAATATACTTGTTATAGCAACCACACAAATAGCACCATACATATAGCATACACCAGGATAAAAAGAGACCACTAGCCATGGTCAACAAAATTAAAAGTAGCTTACTAGAGTGGGTAGATCAAATCCCAACTAGAAAGGACTACTTAAAATACACTAGGGAAATAAAAAATACCCCTTGTCAAACTATATTATAACCCCGATGGGGAAAAAAAATGGGGACTTTAGAAGTAAGGAATAAATAAAAAAACAACATAAAAACACTTGGGGGAACACACATACATATAAACTTTTTTAAAAATTTTTTTGATTGGGGGGGGGGGGGCATCTGTCTGGTGCCCCAAAGAGAAACAAAAAGCAATTCCTTCCCAAAAACATACCATTTTACGCAGCAAATTGTATAACAAGAGGCTAATTGATTTTAATGGATTTACCATTTTACTATTTTAATGCAAAGATTATCTGAAACCCTCTTTCTATTCACTTTGTTATGGCGTGCTGTGTTGGGGTTAAACTGTTCCCATGGGTATTGGACCCGTGCTATGCCAAATTTTGGTCATCATAATGTCGAATACAATAACAATCACGTGTTAAGATTAAACATGCATTGATTACGTTATCATGTCCTTTAAAATTAAATCATACATTATTATATTGGTATTAAGTAATGAAAGATCCTGGAGATGTTAAAGATTAATTTGTTTTCGATTCTCCTATCAAGTCCATTTAGTTTTTCCTTTTTCTTTCCGTAAATTAGTCTTATTTAGTGTGTGTGTGTAGATATCTCGTATCCAAGAAGTTAACTCATTCCTATTTACTGTAACCATAGTTTATCATATGAACCATGCGCATAGGAGGGTGTATTTACATGAATCGCATAAGGACAATCCCATTTAATAAACCGCCCAATAAATAAATAGATAAATACATTTGTTAAAAACGGATGGATAAGTGTATATATATTTAGGTGGGTTGTTGGATGAATGGATTGCTAGCCATATATATAGAAATAAAATCAGCTAACATTAAAAACGTACGCCATATACTTATAATCCTGTTTCATCGCTTTTAGAATTTCTCATTTCATTAATAATATCACTGAAAACAGCAGGGTAAGATCCAGGAGCCACTACGCTTCTTTAGACAGTAAATATAAAATTACTTTATAGAAGTCGTAATGAGTATTTTTAAATATTGTACTTTGGACATAGTACTGGCACAAAATGAAATCCAATTGTTGAAAATTGCATAAAATATGCAAGTGAACAAGGGCGCCCACACATAGGTGTATGGGGGCGGGGATGGTGCACTCTCCACTCCCGGATTTCATGTTTGCCTCCACCCCCATCCGAACAAACGTGTGCAGGGCACTGGTAGTGAAGATAATTATTAGTTCGAGAATGTTACAAGCAAGAACGTTTGATGGATTTCGGAAACCTATAAGAGAAATGTTTATAAACTATGCATTGAATTTTTTCCTTAGCAAGAAAAAAAATAATTAAAAAAAATAAAAAAAACAATAAAATCAGTAGGAATACCTAATTTATAAGGAACAACTATATTCTCTACTTCCGGTTTATCTATACATTTCGATTCTTTTACTACTGCCGAACCGATTGTGGTATAGAAAACACCCATAGATACACCATCAATCTGTGTTATGATCACATTTCCTTCCTGATCCAATTTAGACGCAACATGTCGTGAAAATAAATCAAACCAATAAACACATCATAGTTATTGTGGACGAAGTTTGATAACTGCTGGGATTATGATGTCATCACAAGACGCGCACTGTAAGAACAAACTACCCATAATTGACGCTGCTGGTTCATGCTAGCGAAGAAAACGGCAAACTTGTATGACACAAGTTTGTGAAGTCAAGTTCATATATAATGGATGAAAATGAATACACCTCCTGATCAGGCTAGCATTAAAATAATATACATAATGTAATTTTTAAAACAGTTGTAGTGATTTTAAATTAGTTGCTACGCAGGTTTTAACAAATCAGAAATCTACTTCTTGTTTCCGTTTTTCTTTACGTATTGGACTATTTTTTAAGTTACAAACACATTTCATTCTTCCTACGGAATCAGCACGCTCGCTATCGTCCTGTGCGAATTTTCTGTTTCTTATATTGTGAGCCTTTAGTAAATTAAAACTTTATGACTCAGTTGATAAATATTTTGGAAACTTTATTAAGATTTGCATGGGTTTATATCAATTTAACAATGGCGGTGTCATGTAAAGTTTGTTTTGGCGTTGTATTTTAGTTTGTTCTAAAGCGTTTTCATTTTGAAATGGGTTCTTATCTTGAGCAAAGCTAGATTTCTTTATCAACTGCCTTTTCGGATGCAGAAAGAGTGCTAACACTGCCTCAAGAATTTATTATTGAGCCTAAGTATGTTAAGCACCCATTAAACAAACTAGAAAGGAAATGGGATTTTTTGGTTATTAGTATTTCATGTATAATCAATAATAGCGTCCTTCTGTTTTCAATCTAATGCTGCTTTCATATTAGCGCCATTACGTCAATCCAAGAAGAGCGATAGAATCTATTCGACAACTTACATCGTTACTCACATTCAAATGAAGCGTATTTTTCAATGTCTTTCGTGTCTTTGGAATATAATTCCTTTAAAATATCACAGTTGTCCAAGACGCAACGTAAATAAGGCAATAATTTATTTTATGCCAGCCACACCAATGTTATAAAAAGACGTTGATTGTGATACTTATAAAGGTTAAAGACTCCATTGCAATGTTTTTTGCAATTGTAATTCTTTAGAATAGTTATGTTCGGTTTAGGGTAGGATTTTGGTTCAATTCTTAGACGTGTAAATTAACTAGGTTCCTACAAAACCTTTTTTATCCAATGAAAAACATTGTCAAAATGTATGACACAGTAGATGCAAGATGTTGCTTCAGGTGTAAATCTAAGGTTTTCAGTCAATCCTTATCAATGTACAATAAATACAATCTTTAAGTTAATTTCAAATCGTGACATAATAACAGGAGTGTTCGGGACAAATATATTGTTTTTCTACATAGAAATGTGGACAAAGTGGTTTAAATCAAACCTGGCAACACTGCTGAATGCCCTCTGCATGTATATAATAAGTGCGAATGAGAATAAAATAATGCGACTTTCAACAACAGACACAAGGGCAATGTTGAGGAAAATGTTTTATAAGAAACGAAAACTTTTTAACGGAATTTGAGAGCCGGTAACAGTAAATTAAAAAAAAATGCTTGACAGGAAATAGTAAAGAAAATATAAATAACAACAACGACAATAATAATAATAATAATAATAATAATAATAATAATAATAATAATAATAACAATAATAATAATAATAAAATACAACAACTACTACTACTACTACTAATACTACTACTACTACTACTAAGAAGAAGAAGAAGAAGAAGAAGAATTATACAAGTTTACGTAAGACAAGAAGAAAAATAAAGTCTAGCCTTACTTATCTAAGTTTTTTTTAATGTTTTTTATTGTTCAACGCCATTTTCAGCACAACATAGGCTATATATGGCGGCCAGTATTAATGGTGGAGGAAGAACCCGGACAACCCCCGGAATAAACCACCGACCCACGAGAAGTTACTGGCAAGTTTTCTCACATAACTATATTAGTCGAATCTTAGACTCGAACCCACGCAGACAGAGGTGAGATGGCAGTGGTCCATAACGGCCACTCGGCCACTTGGGGCCCCTCTTACTGACCTAAAACAATTTGAGGAAAATGCAGGAAATGTATAACCGTGTAAGTCATTGTTTTCCATTATGCGTTGCTGTATTTATGATCATGACAAAATAACTTGCTATTTGTGATTTCGCTCTATATTTGATGACAATTTGGACATTTGGAAACATAACGAAATCGCACTAAAACTTTTTTTTTTTTACATTAAATAACAACCTAAAATCACTCGGAGATGTATTTATATAACAGTTGTAATTATACAATTTGTTTTTTTCATCATTCTAGAATAAAAAGCGGCTCTTCTTTCTTCGATGTTTGCAAATGTAAAAAGGCATACAAGTCTATGTATATATCCAATACATTTATTTTACATCATGTCGGTGGGTGGCCGAATTCATGTGTCATGTGTCCAACAATTTGGTGAAATTCCAATTTAATATCATTGCTTCGTTTGCTTGAAAACTGTTCCAAACAATAACAAGTTCTTTCGTCTAACCGGTTTACGAAGATGGCATACTTCGATTTCGTATAACAAATAAGGGATATATTTGGTATCTAATCATAAATAAAATGACGTGCATATGACAGCATGTTGTGAGTCATAATACATAGCGACTTCCAAACATTCAGCTTCCATTCGTAAAATTATTTTCGAATCATTATTACCACAATTATTTTTAACAAAAACAAAGTTGTTGAAACTATGGAATATACTCATGGTTTCTCCCCAAAATAAATTTGCACAAATCGAAATTACCTCAGGACTAAATATTTATGCAAAAGCGTATGTGCATCGTATGTCTGACTAAATCTAAGAAGTATGTGCATCGTATGTCTGACTAAATCTAAGAAGTATGTGCTTAGTTAAAGGTCTCATTCATTATCTCTACCCCAAGTGATTGTTTTGCAATAATCGGAATGTGTCATTTATCCGGGATTAATATTTAGCATCTTAAGGGCTAAAACAACATATTGGATATTGTGATGATAATGCTCGTATCTCATATATAAGCATTACACGAATACTATTTAAAAGTGTGACAAATTAAAGAACAATAACTTGTTGCAGATGCTTCTAAACGTAAAAAGGACTTATAAGCGGCAGTAGTGTATTATAACCAGATGTACTTTATTTGGTTTCGCCTACCGCTAGAAGCCACTCGCGTATTAAAATTTGCGAAGTCTCTAGTCTGACTTGATAGGTAGAATGTTTGGTCACCGAGGCTGAAAGCAAAGACAGGCAGATCTGTTATGCAAGCGTATGCCTCTGGACTGAATGCAAGGCGTCCATAGTAAACGATTTCATCATCATCAGGCTTATGTTTTGATTGCCTCTGAAATAGTCAAAACTGCACGAATGTCGACAGCCCAAAATTTGTCGAACGGAACATAATGCGTCTGTCTGGCAGTCTTAATTTGGAAGCATCAAAACACATCATATTCATCAGTTCGTTGTCATTACTTTATTAGAATTTTGAATGTCTTTTCTTGCCATGTAATTGATTTGTTTAAGTCCAAGTATGAAAGAACGTCGTCTCTCTTTTTTATTATTTGCATAATATTATTATTATTCGAAATATGAATATTAATATTGATATTAATATTAATATTAATATTAATATTAATATTAATATTCGAAAGTGAGACCAAATAAACAAAATAATGTGTCAGATGCGACCATACACTACGTTATGTAACACTCAATAGACAGATGTTAAATACATGTCAAAGTCAAATTCCGCTTTTAATAAACGAACATTGAAAATATATGCCGATGAGTACTTTACTTAATATTTCTGACCCCCAAGTTTCTGGAAATGAAAAGTAATAGAGGTAACATATAAATATTCTAAATATTACAATTATAAATGTTCCAAAATTGGTGAAATCTTTAATGTGGAAATGTAGCCACTACAGTGTACATGATTCTTTGAAATAACCTATTGTCTTTGGTCAGATCAATCATCGGAAATTAACCGTTCTTACACAAAAAGTATTTATTTAAAGAGACTTTTACAAGAATACAATCAACTCGTACAACGAATTATTTTTAGCATGTTTTAATTTGTAAACTAAAGTTTAGACCAACCATCATTGCATCTGTTGCCTACATTAAAAGCAAGGTACATATAACATTTTTTCAAATGTAGAATTATGAAAAAAATTTCAATCTCCTCTTGTAAATTAGTGTAACCCAAAGAAAGAATCTCGTGCAAACGGTAATTGATTCCACTTTAAAATTTCAGTTCCAAAAAATATAGTAATATATGCCAGTAGTAACAAAACAAGTCTGATGGGGTCCGACACAATACGTTTCATTTTACTTCGTACCCTGTTAGTAATATGCGATGGTCTATATACTTTGAAAAAGTCATCGGCCATCAATGTGTAGAAAGGATCACGGAGCTTTAGTTATTATAAAATTTTCAATGTTAGTTTATAAATCCTACACATTCAGCTATTGTGCCATTACTGGTAAATTTTACCAGCAAATCTGGAGAATAAACACAAATACATTGATAATCAGACAGAAGGGACAGATTGACTGAAAGACTACCCGACGGATGCCAGTCGAAGAGCAAATGTCACAAGACTCACAACCATGTATATATATGTGTGTGTGTGTGTGTGTGTATGTGTGTGTGTGTGTGTGTGTATGTACGGTACGTTAAACGATAAATCGTATTGCAAAACATACACATAGTACTTCTTTATTTTATGTATTTAACGTTCTAACATTGAATTCATGCCATACACTCTAAGGTTAAATACAAGACTGTTATGTCTTAAACGTCTTGTAAAGTCTTCCTGAATGTTAAGGGAGAACCTCTTCATTTATACATTTAATAATTATATCACTTTACCATGTAGTGATTTGTAAACAGTTTACTTCCAGTTCGAAAGTGAACATGTGTGTTTTCATTTCAATATTTAATCATGAAAGATTGCACACTCTTGATAGATAATTACATTGTATACACTGCTTTGACTTAAAAAAAACAATAGCCTACTTTGAATGCGGTAATTACACTATATCGATACTTAAGGCAAATATATTAAACACTTTTTTATCTGAAAGCGGTAATTACACTGTACTGACACTAACGACAATATATTAAAGAAGCATGTTTTTCAGATAGGTAATACACTGCATAGATATTAACGACACTATATCAAACAACTGTCTTTGAAAGCAACGACACTTTATCAAACACTGTCGAATATGTCTCTAAAAGTGGTAATTACATTGTATAGATACTTTAAGTCGATAGCAAACATAACATACACAGGTGCTTTTGAAGGTTGTACTTACACTATGTCAATATTTAAAAACAATATCAAATATTTACAGGTGTCTTTCAAAGTGTTAATTAAACTGTATTGATAAATTTAGTCGAGATCAAACATACACATGTGTCTTTTAAATTGTTAATTTTAATATATCGATAGTTAATCACAACTGTAAAGATCCAATGCCGCCGTTTTTCATAAATTTCACCGTTCTTCAAATCAATCCAAAGTTTAGAAGGAAGGAAACGATTTGTTTACAAAGTCTGACACTGAATTCTTTGAACTAATGAAGATGTTAGGTGTAAAACACATTATGAAGTTAGAATTAAAAAGTGCAGTCGCACAAGTCGCTCGTACTTAAATTCATTTCGGGGAGTGCTTCAAACGTTTTGATGGGAGCAGCAGAGAGGGTGAGCCGGACAACATTTTTAGACAAGTATTCACTGAAATCACGCTTAAAATCAATGAAACCAATGACATCAGACCCAAAAGTCAATGACATCAGGTCTCAAATATGTGTGTGTTTCATGGATTAGGTCCAAAAAAAAAAATATGAAAAAATCAATGAAATTAATGAAATCAAAAACTTTTCAACTATTACATTTTTTGGGAAAAAGGGACTACAACGTCGTTGTCACTCACTCTCTCTGCTGCTATGGGTTAACCGAATATTTGATCCAGTCCGATACGATATCGTGTTCGAGGGTCATGTAAATCACTACGACGAAAATCCTCTTAGGATTTCACAAATAGACTAATTTGTAAAACCTCCTCTTGTAAATCAATCAGATTATTAGACTGATCTGTGAGTTTGAAATTAATTCTGGTTAATGAATTATTATGACATCGCATATAGACTGGATTCACCGGAGACTCAATTATTAAAAACCCTGGAGGAGCTGTTGGTGCAAATGAATACAAAATATATCCTTGCTGAGCTTGATTTGATCGTTCTAAATTTATTTGATAGCTTCCTTCGATCACATCACATACTAAATTGAGCGCAATCACCGTTGAAATATTCACATTGAACGGAGCAATATGCCTGCCAACACCATCTGGGTCATTATTATGGGTCAGGATAGTTGTTTGTGGTTGTGATGATGTTTTTTTCCACGTATCATGGATTTTTTTGAAACCTTCATTGATGGCATCATCGAGAGATTTTTGTAGTTCTAAGAGATTATATCCTGGAAGTTTGACTGTTGGAATATCCTTGACCGGGATATTTAAGTTCGATGCAAATGCTGTTCTCGATGTGGGGATATTGTCACCTAATACTTCTTGAATAATTTGTGAATGAAATGTTTCCATGTCATTGATGATTTTGTTACATGTTTCTATGACGCTGATAAATTCATCTCGGGTGAGAGTACCGGATTTAAGGGATAATAACAACAGTGAAATATCGTTATTGAAAGTTGTGAAATTTTCAGTGATTTTATCCCAGTTAGCAGAATGATAAATAATTTGGCCCTTCTCATCTTCTACTCTAATGAAAAAATTCAATTTGTCATAATCTCTATAACTCTTTAATGGATTATCAGATTTTGTCCTGTCGGTGATATAATCAGTTTTTTGTGGTTCTGGTAATTTAACGGGTTTTCCTCCGGGTGGTAATTCCTAGTACGGTTCTTATTGAGCTTTGATAGATATCTACGACGTATCCTTCTGTGCTTATTTCAATGGCAGATGATAGTGTCGGCACATGAACTGTTATAGCTATTTTTGATTCTTTTCCAGTAATCGATTTTATTCTACGCGCGAATTCATCATTGATTTGTTCAATTTGATATGATCCGGTTGGTATGGAAACAACGTTCCAGTCTGGGGTACCGTCGGGTTTATTCTTATTTGCAAATACCAGTGAATTATTCGGTTGTTGACCACCAAATGGTTTTGACCTAATATTTGGCCAGCTGTGGTATACTCGTAATTTTGCTAGCGCGATTTCCTTCACTGGGACCGGAGAGGGGAAATTCACACTGAATTCTGGATTCGTTGAGGTTATTGAGATCATGCTTGTTTGTACTGGTTTTGTGTTCTCCACTATTTGTTGAAGTAATTCCATCTGTGTTGTCATTGTTATTATACTCATGTTGTATTTCTAATTTTGACATCGCAGAATCATATATATCTACCATCGCTGAAAACTCACTCTCTGATATAATTGTATCATCGAGCGATGACGATATCAATGAGGATAATTGCGAGTATGCAGTGGACACAACATGAAATTGAATTATGTAGTCTTGTAGTTTCCGTTGGCTGCATGAGGATATTTTTTTTGTGATTATTGAAATTATTCCAGCGATTGTTGTTGCCGCAGAAATGCAAATTGGAACAGCTATCGGAGCCATCATTGTCACTGAAGACAGTATAATACCAGCTCCGGTGATTACACCACTCACAGCGTACACAGTAACATCAATTGCGGTAATTCTCCTGCGATATTTTTTAATTTTCAATTCATACTCCTCAGACAAGGTTTTGAGTCTAGTTTGATACTCTCTGACCTGATCATAGCGATATTGCGATGATGAAATCATTTTTTATTTTAAATACGCTAGCGTTTTCAATTGAAACCGTTAGTGAAATTGCTTTGCAATTTTCAACTTAAATCCGCTACGAATTCCACATACCACGTTGTTGTAACCCTAACCAAATTTTTATCAGTAGCTATTAACGTGAACTGTTCAGTTGTATTCTTGTCGATGATCGTTGAAATCGTATTATTGACCCCGGATGAACTGGACGATGAAATATTAAATTGAGTCGTTCTCACTATTGTTAATCGATAAATACCCTTAACGGTTGCAGTGATATCTAATGTGTTGTTTTCAGGTGTCCACACAAATGATCCATGTTGGATTGTGTATACTACGTTGTTGGTTTTCTTATGAGGAATTTTTGTTTTTTCAATGGCTGTTATCATCCTCGAAAGATCACCTTTGATGTCTTCGATGGAAGTTTTCGTCTCATCAATGGATTTTTTAATATCAGGGAGTTTTAGTTCAATTTTATCTAACGGGGTTCCAATAAATGTATCAATGGCGTCGGTTGTTGTTTTTGTTGCTTCGTTGATAACCTTTTGATCATCAACAAACATTTTAATTTCAGCGATAGATGGTGTAACTACAATCGGAGATCCAAAGAACTTATGAACGACATTTCTACGGAAACTATTGTAGTTTCTTAAATGATCTTCAAATTCTTTATCGTGGTTTGTAAATCGATCTGTAATCGTCGAAAAAAGTGCACCCGGTTTGAGTTTACCCTGATCGGAAAATAACGCAACGGTGTTCTCGATTGCATTTTGTTGTTTAACTAAAATATCATCCAGAGAAATATTACTAGATTTCAATTTACCCTGTTTGTCTTGAAATACAACTATTTCATTCGGGTCAACACTTGTTAAGTTCAACGTCTCAGCGATTTCATCTTTAATTTTTTTTTGTATATCCTTGATAGAATCAGAGGTTGCAGTGTCATCGGGTTTGGGTTTCAGAGGTCTTCCCCAAATATCAATCATGATATTTTATATATCTCTCTCTAAAAAGCGATTACTAGTGTAGTCATTAACAACAATATGAGGTGGTTTTCCCCTTGGGTTACCCAAGGAGTTAGAAATAGCATCAAGGACATTTAATACTTCACTGCCGCATATTGGTGGGTCATTGATTTGTTGTGTTGGTAGCGTAGAATACCAAGTCTTCATTGGAAGGGTTTTTATATACCGCATAAACTCTTTTGGTGGGGCTAATCCATATGAATCAAAATAGACAATCCCACGTGGATCAATAGCGTATGCAACCCAGTGAGTTCCAGGTCCGGTGCTGTTATCGAGATTAATAATACCTGTTTCAGTTTTGTTTGGTTGATGTGGTAATTGATCTTTCATAAAAACACCTCTGAAATTTTTAATCACTAGTTTTTTAGCAGCATCCATTAAATCAAAATTGGACATAGGAACTATCGAAGATTTCTGAATTAATAAACCGTTCCTGGTAGTCTCAGGCCTGATCCGTGAACGGATCTCCCGCTGTACCAAGAATACGGGGTTCCTGGTAGTCTTAGACCCAATCCTTGAACGGATCGTCTCTTTTTTTTATATCCTTGTCCAGCTGCCTTCTTAAGTGCCATTCCTGCTGCAGTACCAACGGCTCCTAACGCTGCTGCTTTAGCCACCGCTGGGGCTGCTGCTGCAATCAATGCTGGTAACGCAGCAAACAATGGAAATATACCACCCGTTTTCATCATATTTTTAATAGCAGCCGCAGAGAGAGTAATCTGAACTCCCTTTTTATCCTTGAAGGCATCATTGAAATGTTTCACTTGACGAGTTGTCAGCGATAATTTATTTTCACCACCAGTCATTTGATTAGGTTTCAACGTGATTGTGGTTCCACATTTTTTAGCCGATTCTGATTGCAATTTTTTGATTTGACCAGGAGTTAACGTAACACTAATAACACTATATGACATTATATATAATTGATTGATTCTAATTCAATGAAAAATCATTCAAAGATTTTCTACTGGGGCATCTACCACTCTCATTCGTCCACCAACACCTTCAAGTAGCATTGATTTATCACTGAGAATGACAGCAACCGCTCTATAATCAGCAATAGCACCAGCACCAGCAACAGGACGATTCACATTAGCTCTAAAGTGTATATCAACAACTGACTGTCTTGTCAAATCGAGATGTTCCAGTGAGAAGTAATAGATCGGATACAGATTTTTAAAATCAAATTGTGATATTTGCAAACCAGTATCGACATTTTGATCGCGTGCCATAAATGACAACAGACGATGATAAACTCGTGCAATATGATTTTCTGTGTAATTAAGTTGTATATCCTCAGATGGTTCCTGCTGGCCGTTTATTCTCAGTGAGACGTCTTTCACACCTAATTGATCAAATATCATATGACTGGAGAGTTGATTGCCAACTCGTGTGTTATCTTGGAACGCAATAAATATATGACGTGGCGCAGAAACGCCTTGTTTTGATGCTAGGTTCCAAGTGAATAACCCGTTGATAGTTGATTGTTTAACATCTGTACTCACGGTTAGCCAACTCAACAACGACTTTCCTCCTTGGTCCATAAATGATAGTAATCGTTGTTCTGCGGTGATTGCTGGAGTCAACACTGGCATCCACAATGATATTTTTGTTAATTTGACTTTACCGGCATCAGCATTGGGATTTACAGCATCTGCTGGAATCCTCCAAATTGCGTCGTTATCATCACCCTTTCGTACAAGCGATACTGTATGCTTCGCCCCGTAGATAACTTTTCTGACGTTTCTACAGAATCCAAATATGTGATGCAGTGGAATCGCGCATGAAAATGATTTACTATCTCCTTGCAACATTGCGTTTCGTGTTGCGGCTCCTAGATTGAAATTAGGATCGTTGTTTATAATCATATTCTCGACCTCAGAATCACTATTATCACGTTTTTTTGGTCGTCTTATAATAAATGGATTTCCACCAGCGGTATTCTTACCATCTTTTGCAAACATCATAGAGGGACCCGCTGATCTTGTATAATCATCAGAATATCTCGCTAACCCTATGATTGTGGTGGCCACATCAACATCACGATCTATGGACTCAATTTCTTTTCCATCAATGAGATATCTAGCACTCTCAAATAGCGCCATAATACCATTATTGACAAAACCGACTTGAGTACCAGCTGGATACGATGCTCCAGCAGCTGTTACAATTTCTCCTTCTACTTCAATAAATGCTTCACAGGGGAAAAAGTATTTACTGGTATCATGAACTTGAAGATCAATTCTAGTTGAGTCTATGGCATGATAGGCGTAATATTGATAATCGCGTACAGAATCATCCTTGCCAACTGGGGCGTCTATATCAAACGCTGGATCATGTGACTTTTTGAACATTTTATTCTATTTATCAGAGTCTAAATAGTGAAATCGTAAACGATTTTTCCATTTTCATCGACGTAGTTTTTTAAGGCCACTTCCCGCTATCATGTTTGCAATATTACTTTGGTCTCCTTGATTTACCATCGACGCTAGTTTTTCATCTACTGCGTTATTTATAATTTTACTAACACTTGCAGGCATTTCTTCTGTAGACGGTAACGTTTTCTTTTTTCGCCCCACTAATGATGTTATTTTATCCTTCGCAGTTGAAAACGCTTTCCCGGCAAGATTTCCAACAGTACTAATACCCTTATCACGAATAACATCAATGGCTTTCATTGATAACTGTTTAGCTAACGGCATCACTTTGGGGGCCATTCTTGAAAAGAATCCTAAAATGGTATTGCCGAGGCCATCTCCGTAGTATGCTCTATAAACTGGAAACCGTGAATTAACTACATAGACTGGGGTTGGTTTATCATGATTGTAATGGATGATCATTATTATAAAAACAATAGTGTTTTCAATTGTTATTTAATCGCTATGATACCCATTTGCTAACTCGTCAATGAAATCTCGATAGGTTTTGATATCCATGATACCGCCGGCAAATAACCGTCTACAGATATCAGCTGCTTCATTAATTATTTCTGGAGAGTTATTTCCAGCTCGTTTTCCTACGATGAGAACATCTAATCGTGATATATCATTGATAACACTATCAGGACAAATGTTTCCAATCCTTGGATTTCCTAATCCACTTCCGCTATAACCAGCTGCTTCATCTAGTTTTTCTAAATCCGTAGTTTGTAAATAATCATCATCATCATCATCAGGTGGTAGTTGTTGTTTTTTTGGTCTCCGTGTTGGTGTTTGATGTCGTTCTTCTAAATCATCATCATCATCAGGTGGTAGTTGTTGTTTTTTTTGTCTTCTTGTTTGTCTACGTGTTGGTGTTTGACGTTTTAGTTCTTGCCGTTCTTCTATTTCTCGTTGTCGTTCTTCTATTTGTTCCCTTTTATAATTACTAATTCCCTTTTTAAATTCCTTGTATCCTATCTCATCCTTATTCAAACGACCAATCCCTTTATTTAGTTTATACAAATTATCGAACCAATCATTACTTGATATTCTATCATTTTTATACTCGTCCTTTAAAAAATCTTTTTTTGAATTATAGCTTTGAGCAGCAAAATTACCAAAGGCTTGATAATCCTTTAATTTCAATAAACTAGGTTTTTTTATTACTATTTTAGCATGATCAGTAAATTTATTCAACAGAGAAACAGTCGTTTTTTTCGGATCAGTTTGTTCAGTTTGTTCAGTTTTCGCTGCTATTTTTTCGAGTTCACCAATAACAGATTTCCCCGTCTCGGGACCATCTCCCAGTAAAGCACGCTCTACCCCCTTCGTTGCTGTGGTTACTGGTTTAAACAACTCTTCAGACCCCAGAGCAAAATCAGTTTGTAAACTCTGTCGTTGTTGCAGTTTATTTCTTACAGAGTCGCGAATTGGTACAAATCTCTTAATTGCATCCAGTCGTTCACGAGCCAATCGGGTTGTTAATGCTTCATTGACCATTATTTGAAATCGCAAACTATTTTTCAATTGTAAAACACTTTCTCCACTTTTTTGACATGTCGGATGATTTTTGATACGGTCATGGAAGTGTTATTTCATTCTATAACAGCTTCTATCATTGATGAGGAAAGTGTGGAAATTGTATATAAAATAATTAATACCACAGTTTCCTCACTTTTGTTACATGTCGGATGATTTTTGATACGGTCATGGAAGTGTTATTTGATTGTTTTGACAGCTCTATCATTGATGTTGAAAGTATCAAAATTGTATATAAATAAAATAATACTGATAGTTTCCTCACTTTTGTTACATGTCGGATGATTTTTGATACGGTCATGGAAGTGTTATTTCATCGTGAGACACCTTCTATCAATGATGAGGAAAGTGTCCAAATTGTATATAAAATAAATAATACTGACAGTTTCCTCACTTTTGTTACATGTCGGATGATTTTTTATATGGTCATGGAAGTGTTATTTCATCGTGAGACACCTTCTATCAGTGATGTTGAAAGTATCAAAATTGTATATAAATAAAATAATACTGATAGTTTCAACATTCTAGTTTTGACCAATCTGACACATCCTCCATCGATTTTTGACATCCCCCTTGAGGGTCGGCTAAAAAAAATGAGGGTCGGAATGATATGGTCGGGCAATCAAAAAATGATAATGGTCGGGCAATCAAAATTGTTCATTTTCTTGAATTAATGCTCGTAGGTTTCTAATTTTAGAGTTGACTTCTTTTTTCAATTCGTATTCGTTACCTAATTCCTTTCGTATTCCCTCTACGATAGTATACAACGGAACGAACACACTGATGTCACTGGAAAATGAAAGAGAGTCTTTAATAGAATTCTGAACTTTTTTGATGAGTGCATATTTCTTGGGTAGCATATATTTATTGTTGTTAACCCCGTATTCTATATCCTGAAAATCAGACACAATTTGGTCAGGATTTAATCCATCTGATAGTTTGATATCCTGATTTTTCAATTTTGCTATTTCAACTATGATGCTATTCATGTTTTCAGAATTCATTATTCTATAAGTATGACATATCTCTAATTGGAAATTATGACGCATTAGACATAACTAAATTGAACTTTTTGTCCCGTCTTTTTTGAAATAGCCGATCGATAAATCCCCTCTGCAACGAATCGTACAGAAGTCGGACAGATATTGAAATATTTTCCGGCTTCATTCATAGATGAAAATATTTTTTCTTCATTAGTTATTGTATTCAAAGATGTCACAGGTCTCTTCCCAACCGTTTTGCAAGTGCCAGTCTTTCCTTGTTTGGAATTCTCACTCAGTGTGATAGCCTGCAGATTGGATACAGAATTATTCTTTGGATTAGAATCCTTGTGATAAATAACAAAACCATCTTTGATCAATCCATTAAAACATTCAAATATGAAACGATGAATGAGATAATTTTTCGTTTCTTTTCCTCCGCCAACAGTAAACCTCAAATACCCTTGATTAGTCACAAAACCAACTGATTTTTTCAGTCTACGGTTTCTGACAGTACCATCACTGGATGCTTCATATTTTGTAATCACTGGATGTGGTCTGAATTCTTGGTCCATATATACTATTCTATTGTTTGTCTAATTCAGTGTTTGGTTCAATAATTACATCACTGGAAAATCTTTCGATATAGTCTTGCGGGGTTCTTATGATTTTATCCTTGATGTTGTCAGGGTCAAGGGCCTTTTCAGGGTCAAAATTTCTGATAGATTGTCCATTTTTTATTCTTTTATCATAATAACGCTTCAATTCCCTATATCGCTTACCACCACAATCACTACACAATTGTGATCTTCCCTTAACCCCAACCCCACATCGAATACAGGGTAACGGACCAAGACTTCCACGTCGAAAACTTTGCATATGATACCTACAGTATTCATTTTTTCTGCATGATTTGTTACACGGGGTTACATTTCCCATCATGAGCCATTTGCAGTGATTCATTATACATAAAACTTTCATTTAAATGTTTGTTTTTTATATAGCATGAAGGAGTTCAAGAGATTGACTTCGAAAAATGCTAAATTCAATGCCGATAGAGAGTTCAAGAGATTATTGAAAATCAATCCTAGATTTAATCTCGATAGACCAAAAAAACGTCAAAAACGTCCAAGAGACGGAAACATGAAAGAGTTTAAGAGATTATTGAAAATCAATCCTAGATTTAATCTCGATAGACCCAAAAAACGTCCAATAGACGGAAACAAACGTAACAAACGTCCAACAGACGGAAACAAACGTAACAAACGTCCAAGAGACGGAAACATGAAAGAGTTTAAGAGATTATTGAAAATCAATCCTAGATTTAATCGCGATAGACCCAAAAAGCGTAACAAACGCACAATAGACGGAAACATGAAAGAGTTTAAGAGATTATTAAAAATCAATCCTAGATTTAATCGCGATAGACCCAAAAAACGTAACAAACGTCCAAGAGACGGAAACATGAGATCATCATGGAAGGATGCTCAATTCAATCTTGATATAGTTTCTAATACACCCAAGAATAAAATTCTTGATAAACCCATCAGAGACTGTTTTAATGAATTCAAGCGTGATGGAGCATCTTATTGTTGGTCAACATTTCGAATTGATGGTGTTGTTGACGCTACCATGAATGATGAAAAGGCAGCAGTGATCATTTCACGTGTTGGGGAAAAAAGACATTTTTTCCGAATCAAATTCGTTATCCGTGAGAATGGCAAATGGATTATTAAGGATAAATTTGAACCCATTCTCAAGGGCAAAAAAACTATCACCGTGAATCAGGATTCCAAACCGGGAATTTTGACCGGAATTGATAAACCCTACTACGAAAGATCTTATCCTGTCACAGCAGTTGTTTACGGGATCTATCCGCTCAATGAAAAACCTGATATTTCAAAACTAGCACCCATGAAATATTCGACAGGGCTCAATTGTGTAGCAGAACGAATAATAGAACACTTCACAAATGCATCCCGGGGGAATAAACTCACTGATCTAAGACGAAAAAGAATAACCGAGTGGGAGTTCACGGTAAAAGAGCATGGAGCAACAATTCAGGATATAGCCAAATTAGAAACATCATTAAGATTTCCAATATCGGTAAGAACAATCACCGGTGAAGTATTATACGAATCGAAATATCAATCAAAAGGAACCCCCATTGAAATTATTGATCATAACGCGCACGCGTGGTCATCTGCAGTAACAATATTTCCACGGGATAGAACCGTAAAATATCTATCCCCAGCAGGGTTGGGACCTGAAGAATGTTTTACCGAGCAGAAATTATTTGATGCTATTTACCATTTGAGTAAAAACGATCCTGTGTCAGCGTGGCTATTTCATAGTAATTCAGACGAGGAATGCAGATTTGATCAGTTTGTAAGGCCTAACGGAGAATTATACCGTACTGAAGAACTGCAGAATCAAATGAAACAACTAGCTAGTGAGTTTTCTGAGGACGGAGAAGAAGACGATCAATTATTAGCAAACTGTTTTACAGTACCATCCATTGCAGCACATTTTGCTAGAAAGAAAAACGCGTGGAAACCAACACGAAGTGAGTTTTTATCAGATGTCAAATTGTCCTGTCTTGAATACAGCCACGGCGGATTATGGAACACAAAATACACCTCTGATTCCGTTATTTCAGTTGATATGATTGCGTGTTATCCAGGAAGTTTTCTTGGGTATGGAGAATGCGAGAAATATTTCAAACGATTTGGACACCCTACACACGAAATGACCCGTGTTGCTATTAATGGACCACTTCCTGATTTTGATTTAACCGGATTCGCTTGTGTAGTATCATTTGAAATGGCTACAGGACTTCATCCGTGTAGTTATCTTTGGATTGGTAAACACATGTCTGAAAAACACTGGATGCCAATAGTGTTACTACGGTATATGCTTGATTGTAAAATGTTAAAATCATTAATTGTCAGTGAAGCAATTATATCCTATCGGGCACAGAAATCAGTCTGGTTACCACAACCTGATCTAGAAAAAATAATTAGCGAAGAGCGAAAACTGTTTCCTGATTTTAATGAACAACAAATCATGGATTGGTCCAGACAGTTATTTGAAATCAGAAACAATGAAGCAAAAAATCTTGGACGAAGAATAATCGGTAAATTTACCCAAGGTGGCAAAGATGATAATACGAAATATTCTTCACGATTGATTATAGACAACGCTGAATACGATTTTGTAATGGCGGATTTAACGAATAAGGGCCTATATGTCAATCGTAAGGACGCATTTATGTCCGATGGAACCAAATTGGGTACAATTGTTACCTACAATGATGGATACCATCCGCAGTACACACATTTGAGAGCTTCTATGCTCGGTTATGCTTCTATTAATCTGTTTTCGATGATCAATAAATTTCCTACCACCGCAGTTAGAGTTGCCACTGATTCATTTTACATAAATAGCAAAATGGCTGATTTTAAGGCTACTGGCAACGAGAAATGGGGGACATGGAGAATTAAGAAAGAAATGATTCATGATTATATTCAATCAGCAGATGTTACCATTGAAAATAATTACTTAGAAAGCAATCAGTGTTCAGAATTTTCTAGTGCACCACCGATTTCTGATCCAATCTGTAGATATAAAACAGTTTATTTAAACGGCTGTGGTGGGTCAGGAAAAACAACCCGGGTAATTGAGTTATTCCGTCGTGGAAACGCTAGCGTTTCTAACATGATTGTGCTAACACCGACTCACAGACTTGCAAGAGAAATGATACAGAGAGGGGTAAATGCTTGCACTTATCACAGCTTTTTCCGATGGAAGGGAGATAAATGGACTCCTGAGCGCATGGGAGAGAAATTTATTCCTGAAATAATCATTTGGGATGAAATAGACACAGTGTCCGAAGATGTCTTAAAAATATTTCTTGAGTGGTTGTTATTGAAGAATACAAAAGTCGTCATGTGCGGTGATCACGGGCAACCACCACCATTTGTCGGTGCATCCCCCCATGAATGGCTAAAGGGTTTTGTAGACTATTATGAAGAAATTGATACCGATCACAGATCACTTGATAATGAATTAAAAGAATTGAAGAAACTAATTAGATTACAACCGGATAGAATCCAGTGTGAAATAACCCGTGAAATAATTTCGGAAACTCCCATGAATGAGTTTTGGGAAGCGTGGAGACCAAATGATTTAATCATTGCAAGTAGAAAAATAGTCAGGGACACACTTCAGATGAAGTTATTTGAATTGCATAAACAGAAATTTGCAACACTTCCAGTACCGTTATGTTATAGGCCATCGGATACACGAAAACAGAACATCGAAGTTGATATTCCAGGGCAAAGTGAAAAACAGAATTTAGTATTAAATGATATTGTGCTGGTTGATATCAATGTTGTTGAAGATGCATTGCGTGCCAATAAATCCCCGTGGACGCTAGGATACGCAGCAACAATACACTCTTCACAGGGATTGACTATATCGGATACAACTCTTTGGATGGTAGATAATCGCATAGAATGGTCGAATTTAGTCTATCTCGCAGTGTCTAGAGTACGAAAAATAAATCAACTTCGAAGAATTGTCTTCGATGATGAAATCATTGGCGATGATGAAATCATTGGTGACGATAATGATATTATTGATAAAAAACTCTCCGGTTACAAACAACAGGACAAAAAAAAAACAACGAGAATTTGATATTGATGCTGAATTAATAATCACTTTGAAGAAACAACAGAATAATCACTGCGCGAGTTGCAATTGTATAATGCGTTGGCAGTATTCGGATAAGGATCCTCGCCAATTCACCGTAGACAGAAAAAATAACAATCTCGGTCATGTCAGAAATAATGTGATGTTGACTTGTCTTGAGTGCAATAGACGCAAGGGTGCTAGTTAAGCCCATGGGGTGGCAATTGAGTATCCTCGGGTATCACTTGTAATTGTTGTCTAGTAAAAACCCGTTGAGGGGCAGTTGAATCCAGTTTATAGATTGGAGGTCTACCCGTAGATCGTGTTATACTAGATATCTTATGCGTAGTGACGCTCCAAATAGGATCAGTAGCCCTTTTTCTATCCCCTTCAAGCTCTCCTGGTTCATATAAATACCTCACAATGACATTACTACCAAGAATTGGTTGGGAAACGCTAGCGTTTCTAGGGAAATCTTTTTGTGGTTTTTCAGGTATCGACTTCTTTTTAATCGCGTTGATAGGTTTCATGTTGATGGTTCTAGTAATCTCGTTATTCAGTGCGGTAACTACACCTGGTAATCTCTTCACCCATTCACGGGATCTTTTTTCTTGGATGAATTCTTTTGCATATTGATATCCAAATAACCGCTCAGCAAGGGTTTTATTAAACCGTTCTACAATGGCCTGATCACGATGCAGTGCAGTATGCCCTCGTCTGATAGCGACATTGTGATATTTCATTGTAGATAACACTGCACCCTGAAATTCCTTGCCCGGGTCAACTTGTAACAGATTTGGCCAGTGCAGAGGACCTCGTCGATAAATCCTTTCAAATGCAGAAGCGACTTCAGTGGCCGATTTTGTTTTTAACGGTTCTGCTTCTTTGTATCGACTTGCAATATCAACTACAGTTAACGCATATTTGTAACCACGATCATGTGGCAGAAATAATAGATCAGCCTGATGAACTTCATTGGGTCCGGTTACATCAAAATGCGAGAATTGAATTTGTTTAGGCGGTGGTAGATAAATTTGCCATAGTGCCTGTTTGGATAACCAATGAGCCGCAGTGGTTTTTTTCACTTTTGCGGCGCTAGCGAGTTTACTGATTGCAGCGTTACCCTTCCAGTATCCTCTTGGGGAATAGTAAATAGATTCCATGTTGCTATTAATTACCAGCACCTAACATCAATTTACTTTTCATTGCCGATTTTATCAAAAAGGAGGCCAATTTTTCTTTGAAGGATTTATCAGTGATAGAATTCAACGCATGAATTAATTTCACATCTGCTAGATGCCTGTGTTGCAAATTGCTGCTTTTATAAGCAACATCATGAAGGTGACAGGCCTTATCAATAGCGTTTATTGGTTCCTCACCGGGTCGGGGCTGATTTTGATCATTGAGTCTGATATCAAGTCTTGTTCCCGGTCCACAATAACTATACCCTGGAAGGTGTTTTTCTCCGGGGTATTTTGCCCATGGGGTTCCAGGGAGTTTTGCTAATTTAGCTGCGATATCACCTCCTCGTTTTTTTTTAAAGGTTCCTTGGGTTCCTTGGGTTTAGAAACAAATCTAAATTTCTTTGTACTACATTGTACGCATTTACCAGAAAGCGCTGATCGGTTATTTTTAGTTGTAATCGTCGTCAAGTCATCTGTGCCAGTACGCGCCTTACACTTCACGCAATATAGATCCATAATTTATGTATAGAGATATGAATATAATTGATTTTTCAGCGACTAAAACAAGGGAACCAGTGAAGCATCATGCAGCGCTACCAAACTCTATCCGCGCAATTATAATCGGACCATCTGGATCCGGTAAAACGCAATTGTTGCTCAATTTAATAATGAGATGGATGAAGTGGGATAAATTGTATTTAATTGCCCCTAGCGTAGACGACCAACGATGCTATGAAGTGCTAAAAGATTTTAATGAAAACGCTTCAGAGATTGCCGGCGAGGATGTTATTGAATTTATAACCGATATTGACGAGGCGCCATCCGTGAATGACCTCGATGGAAGTATCAACAATTTAGTTGTATACGACGATGTCATGTTAGATAATCAAAAAAATCCTGCTAGAATATTTTCCCGAGGCAGGCATAAAAACACGGATGTGATCTATGTCACTCAACGCTACACTCAGATTCCAAAAGTGATTAGAGATAACTGTAATATGCTTGCTGTATTCAACGGCGTTGATACACATACGCTACGAAATATTTGGCAGACATGGTGTTCTGATATGGACTTCAATCAATTTAGAAATTTCTTTAGTCATGCTCAGTCTGCCCCACACGGATTTGTAACAATAAATTTACATGACCCTCGAACACGATATCGTATCGGACTGGATCAAATATTCGGTTAACCCTGAACTGAAAGTTCCAACAGCAGAGAGAGTGAGTGACAACGACGTTGTAGTCACTTTTTCCCAAAAAATGTAATAGTTGAAAAGTTTTTGATTTCATTAATTTCATTGATTTTTTCATATTTTTTTTTTGGACCTAATCCATGAAACACACACATATTTGAGACCTGATGTCATTGACTTTTGGGTCTGATGTCATTGGTTTCATTGATTTTAAGCGTGATTTCAGTGAATACTTGTCTAAAAATGTTGTCCGGCTCACCCTCTCTGCTGCTATGGGACACATTCGATGAAATCCGATAGTGACTAATCTAATTACAAAACATTCGCAGGTGGCAGACAAAGCGATTCTAGAGGAAATGAAAAGAGCTGTAACAGTCTTTAAAAAAAAGCTGATCTGAGAAGATAAAGCGTGCTTTAGATATAAAAGAAGACTCATGTTAAGATTGGTAATATTTTAGGGTTCTGAAATACATTGATGTTTGAACTTGGGCTGAAGCCAAACCAAGCTGATGTGGGTTCCAAATTAATTTGTAAGCATACGGCATCGTTGTGCGAAACCTAATGTCCTCCAGTGATGCCTTTCAAGAAAAATATTACTCGTAAATGCTATGTCGAGTACTGCATCATATCAAATGATTAACTACCGTATCCGTCTTAGCGTGCTTTTGGCTTCTTTCTATACAACAGTGGCGTTATCAAATCGGGTGCTGACGACTTCAACTGAAGTTGGTTGACCCATGTACGTCGCATATCAACTTCGGAATACATAACATTAAATGGCAGATATTGTAATGAAACGCTGATGTTATCTAGTTTCAATGGCACACATCAATGTTTAGGATCAATATCTTGCAAGATTCATTATTAATTAGATGATTAGCATATGCGACTTCCTGCACGTAACGGCGGCATTTGGGGCTTTGAACAGAAATATAATATATTTTATGGTGGTAATTACAATGTGCAGATACTTAAGGAACATATAAAATTGCTATAAAATCGTATTTAAAAGTGATACTTAAAAAACATTACCTCATGAAAATGTTGCAAACTAATAATGTGACTGGGATGCTACATGCAAGAGGCATGATGCTCCAGTGCTAGACATCGCTATAAACCGCCACAATAAAGACATTGTGTTGATATGACTAAACCAAATATGTTTAAAGCAACGTTTAAATTCAAAATCACACACGAACACAAATGACGTCTTAGGATGCACTCACTGAAACAAACGGTTCTTATTTACCAATACAAAAAGGTTACTAAACCACTCTACTGAAATCACGACTCTTCGCCTTGTTACGAAAACCAGGAACTGGCTATTTAGGTGTAATAGAAACATTAATTTGTTCGTTGGAAACAGAGGTAACAGATCTGTATCAAACTTCAGCATTTACTATCAAAATAATGTGTTTTCTTATTGAGCTTGCTCTATAATGTTGACCAGAGGCAAGGTAAACACTATGGCATCATTGTTGTCGTTTTGTTTTCATCCATTAGTTCTCTTTGCTCTCTTGTTTATACAATTCTAATAAACATGTTTATTAATGTTTAATTATGTGTATTGGTCATGGAGATATATGCATCGTGATTTGTACAACTTTAATTTAAATTTAGTGCAAATAAATCTTATAGTATGTGCAGTATTTATTGTCTTACGATGCTTTAACTTTATATATATTTTATTATATTATTTGTTTTTCTTTCTGTTTTCGTTTCAAGTCCAGCGTTTTTTTTAATAGTCTCGAGATGGTCAGAATACTTTGTTAAGATCTTTAGGTTTTAGTAAAAGAAATATATCGTTTGGATCTTATGTTATTCCGTTTTCTTTAGCAACGTTTGTCATTGGTCATGAATTCCAGATAATGTGAAATGACCTACAAACTAAAGTGTCTACATCAACGCTATATCGTGAGGGTACTGAAAACCCAGTCCGGACGTTTTTTAATTGATAGTTAAACTACAAGTTATAAATACATGTTGACTCGGGCAAAATATCAAACCTGAAATGCATAGATTAGACACAGTATAATGTACGTTCTAATCGAACTTGACTTGTCTAAATAACCAACATGTGAAATCAGTATCGGACTATTATATATATATTCGTATATTTGTTTTAGTAAGACAATAGTCATAGCCCAAAGTAAAACCATTGTGTAGTTTTGATATGAAACTGACATATATTGTCTTTTAACAGACTCGAGTAGTTTGTAACGTTTTCTAGTAATTAACATAACATTCTCGGGTTTTCTATAACGTAGTCGGGTAGTATGTAACGTCATGTTGTTCATAACGTTATCGGGTATGCTGTAACGTACTCGATCAGCTTGTAATGTTCAACGGTAGACTACATCATACTTGGGTAGTCTATGTAACATTGTCTGTTAGTTTATATCGTTCTTGTCTACTTTATTGTTAACATTATAAGGTGGTTGGTAGCTTACAAGGGTAGCTTATAACCTACTAAATAATAAGTTATTCCAAATTAGCTTTAACCGCTCCAGTGGCCTAAAGGTAAGAGCGTCCGCCGCGGAAGCGGGAAGTCGTGGGTTCGGTCTCCGGCCGAGTTATACCGAATGCTTATAAAAATGGTACTAACAGCTGCCTCGCTTGGCACTAAGCATTAACAGGCTCAATGCAGACATCGTAGCGATATGACTGAAACATTGTTAAAGCTACCGTACAAATCCTAATATAAACCAACAAACAAACGAATCTGGCTTGCAATGTTCACGCTTAGAGCAATATTATGGGCTTGAAACGTGCTATAAAAAGTGTGTATGTATCTGGTATAAATTTCATCACACTTATCTAAAATAGCAACTAAAAATATAATCCACTTCAAAAGATGTGTATTGAAGATCGACTAAACTGATCTATTTTCAATTCAATTCCTATTAAGTTTTCTTCGATTCATTAAAATGGGATATGTATTATAAAGTAACATCTGAAAAATGTAATATGCTGAAATTGCCAAAAATCTAGAAAAACTTCAAAATAACTACTTTAAGAATTTATTTAGTACTTTTGTTTGCACTAGTTTATCTACGGACAACTGACTAGATCCAGTAGCCCTTATGTAACTACGTTTAGGAGTAAAGCACCCTACATTTTTCGCTATCTTACGAATGTTTTAAAGAAGGCATGGTACCATTCTACACAAATTTGTGACGAAGTCCATTCAAAATGGCGGATGGGCCGTAATAATTTCGTTCACTCATGGAGATTGAGCCATGGATAATCTAGTTATTCCCATGGTATCTACATGAACAACATTCAACATTCAATAGTAGCTGTAGAAGGATCAAATTAATTCTGCTTGTCAAATATCGATTACGATTACTTATATATGCAAATTATTATCGACTAATAAGTGTTAATGATTGCTGTTCTTGCATTATTTATATGTACTAGCCACTTTAGGCTGTACAGACTGAGTGAAGTAATGCAACAAGCAATCGATATATATATATATATATATATATATATATATATATATATATATATATATATATATATATATATATATATATATATATATATATATATATAGGCAATTTCGATTGAAACATACATTAAACTGTGACTATGTTTCTAATTTTGTATTCAAGGTTTGCTTTTTTTGTCCGTAGACAAAATTGTGCAAGCAAAGTACTAAATAAATCGACGAAGTCTGTGTTCCTAAATATATTTGTCTTTTTCAAGATACATTGTGAAATTGTCATGTTCCTACTGTGCAGTTTGATGAGGAACTTAGTTTACAAGATTGTTTGTTTAAGGTTGGTGTGCAGTGGTGTGTATTATACGCATCGTTAGTCCCTTTTCCGTTTCTCCATGGAGATATGCGAAGCCTACCACAGTACCTAAAGACGGCCCTTGAAATGTTTAGAAAGGTTACGCTTTATCATTAAACAATGCATTACATAGCTTAACATGTATTGAGCTCTGTTACAATTTTGTTACCTCTTAATTCAATGGGTTACAATCCATCTAAGATTTTCTCAGCGTTCGCCTAAATAGACGTATGTTATATGTAGATGCAGTTTAAAAGATCGACATGATTAAATCAGCAACGGAAGGATAAAGGTTTGTTCCGAATTTAGAACTCTCAGCTTGGACACATTGTTTGCTTATTTTAGAGTGTCACAAGAGGAAAAGAGAAAGAAAAAAAACCAGAAAAAGCCGTGATCATGCAAAAGTATGTAGAATAATTTCTGTTAAATATTTTCATCATACATTATGTCATGGTCAGCGTGACATGTAAACATTAAGATTGATGTATTTACTAGGCTTGCTTTAGCTTGGCAACTTGTAATAACTAACGTTTCCTATTTGGAAGTATGAGTGCATTTTAATTTTAATTAGGTGTCGCTCGGTTAACGGTTCAGGTAAATGTGAAATATTAACGGAAGGTCAACAGGTGTCAATCCTATAATTTCAAGAATTTTTATAAATATAGGAGGTTAATGGAAGATTGTTGTGCTTTTATTGGATAGATACAGATTTTTGGCGGTTAAAGACGTAATCCTGATTATCAAAACTAAACGAAGTGTGCGTGCTACTCGGCGGAATTCGGAGCGTTAAAGTGCTCTTTATGCATTAGTATGCCCGAGTTCTTTTGCTGAAAGGGAATTATTGCATTCAAATCAGCAGAAAGTGCTCTTCTCGTTACTTAAAAAGTGCAAGAGACAAGGATGGTCTGGAAATTTAACTCACCCTGAACTAGAAGAGAGAGAGAGAGAGAGAGAGAGAGAGAGAGAGAGAGAGAGAGAGAGAGAGAGAGAGAGAGAGAGAGAGAGAGAGATTCTTTGATGATAAGTGAGCTACAGTTCGGCAAGGCACAAAGGTAGTGTCACAATTTCGTACAATATATGTTTAATAATGTATGTTTGTAATTAGATGTTGCATTTATTCATGTTAAATTCTACTTAAATGTTTCCTTGAGTTCGGAAAAAAATGGTACATATTATATAATTCATATATTGTAAGAATGTCAGGAAGTATATCGTTTTGTGAACGAGGCCAGCTTTAGTTGATTTATATATGACACAAATCATGTCGCGTAAGATTTCATGCATTTCTAGCGACACGAATTGTGAAGAGTAAATTGTCTGTCTTAAGTGGTTTGTTTCATGAATGCAGATAGCTGATTTTGCTATATATTTACTAATGAATTGCTTATTAGCAAGGTAACTTAGTCACAGCAATGGGTGAAGTCGGTTCATTCGTGTGAAATTAAAATTGTCAATTCTCGTCAACCCATAATCAAAGAGTGGTGCCGACTGGCATAGTTCAGCTAGAAATGTAAAGCCACAAGGGCACTTATTGTATCTGAGAAGGAGAGTTCTGCTATGGTATTAGTAGTAGGAATGCAAGAGCTGCAAGACAAGACATACATTCATGATAATAGGGTTGTCAGCATTTATTAGGTCGAGAAATGACCATATCTAATTATGTTAAATTCGATAGACGATATCTAACTAGAACACAGTGTTAATATATTTGCAGAAAGAAATACTGAAACGCTGACCTATTACCAGCAGTGATTTGGAAAGAACAGGAAGCGCTAGGTGATGATGTCATACCGGTAATTTTCTGAGTTCACTTTTATTAAGAAAGTTGTTACAGCAGTAGAACAGAACGGCTGATTGAATTTCGCATCAGTTTTGTAAATATTTCTGAGCGATAGCGAACCATCCAAAGATCATGTTCAATTTCATCTAATTTGCGTAATTGATTAAATTGTTATATTATGGATACGGAGGATTCTTGTTTTTCTATTGTATACCTCTACTCGGGTCGTTGTTAATCCATTCGTTAATTTCATGTTTAAGTCTTTTGTTTACTCGATCCAGCCCACATCACTCCTAGATAATGTAACAGCCATTTCCTGACTAAATAGATTCTTCCAACACAGTAACTTTGAAATGTAATTAACTAAGCACATGCGGAAATTATGTACATTTGAATTTCGTAATACATGTATTATGGAAGCTTCCTTGCAAATAAGAAGATTCATTACGTATAGAGAATGCATGAAGCACCATTAATTAGCTTTGACGTCAACGTAATCACAATTTAAATCTAAATAACGTCTACACATTTAAAAGAGTATCAGGCTCTTTATTTGTACGTTATAGTCCAGACTGTGACGTAGCAGAAGATTCATTTGCCTGTTGACTGATAGATTTCATTTATGCCAGAATAATTTGTTTGCATGCTACATTTTTCTAGCAAATGTTGTATTCTATAGGCAAACCTGAAATGACATTCACAGTGAATACTGTGTCAATGATGTAGGTAATAGACACGGGAGAAGCTTAAATAATGTGTGACAATTATAAGCAAAAGACATATTAGCTTTAATCTATAATTAATACAGCAATACAAATATGGGATCTTATGTGCAAGGGACATCTGCGTAGGAAATATTTGACTCAATCCAGAGTATTAATTATTATATGCAAAATAGCTAAAAATTTACATTTTGAAGTTTTGTATTACGTAAAAAACCATATGCAACAGCATGTAATCAGCATACAAACTTCAGCTGGCATGCTATATCGTCTACAAAACCGTTGTAACATATTTTAAAAGTGGGCGGCTTTCAAAGATAATTTGGATTCATAACAAACCTCGATCTTGATAATTACATAATTTCCTAATAATTAAATGAGATATTGATAATTAACTGATTTCCAAATTACATGTTATCTTGATAATTTCACGATTTATTGATAATTATATGAGTTCTTTATAATCACATGATTTATTAATACCTACATGTTATATGAATAATTACATGTTATCTTGATAATTTCATGTCATTTTAATAATTACACGATTTATTAATAATTACTACATGATTACTTGATAATTATATATCTTGATAATTAAATGACGTATTGATAATTGCATATTATATTGCAAATTATATGATTTCTGGATAATTACATAGCTTGATAATTATATGATAACTTAATAATTACATTATATGAACCACAATTACAGTGGTTACCTAAGTATTCTTTATCTGAGTGAACTTTTTATGACGTTTGAGTAAATACTTTGGAAAATGCCTTATATCGGTTATAACAGTAACCATATGGAATGAGATCATGGGGAGAGGATCATAGAAACCGGTGATACCAGTCACCCATTCAGATAAGCGATTGAGCTATGGGTGTGCAAAAATAATGCATCTTAAATACTACGACTTCCTGTAAGTGGCATATTACATATGTACATTGACGTGGACTAATTTTTGACGACTCAATCACAGTATTCTGACGATACAATCACAGTGACATTTATTAAAACCAAAGAAACAAACTGCATACTGAAAGAGTCGCTATCTACGTTCGTACAGGGAACTAACTTATCATGATTTATTCAGTCACGTTAAGAAACGTTCATTATTATTTTTCGATTGGTTCTTATAAAACATGAAAGCATCATGCGCTATGGCGACTTTGTGACGTGGTGCATATCTGAACTCCGCTAAGCATCAAAGTAAATGAATATATTGATCTTGGCGGAAGCCTTCACCATGACGTTAGTATGTATTCATGGTCGCCTTTTGTAATAGCGCAACAACAGTGATTAACACAAACGGCACTGTAACAGTGGTGTAACATCATTTGTATGGTCGAATAAGAAGGAGTCAACCGTTATAGTATCCTAACTTGTCTTGTTGATATAGATATTGTCAGTGGTATAATAGAAAATGTATTTAAAAGTTCTTGTGAAGATCATTTCCCTACAAATATCCATTGGATAAAAGCATTTACGCTGTTTGGGATTAAAGGTCAATAGCATTAGCGTATAGTCTTTCAAAGAGAGGAGTTGAGATAGGCTTTGTCATTCAATCTAAACGTCACGCACGATGTGCTTGGGCAACTGTAGCGTACGCTTGAAAGATACACCTTTCATTTTCAAATAGTTAATTCTTCAGTACTATTTAAACAATCATGCAAATAAATGAAATGCATACATTAAGTAATTGTTTTGAAATTCACATGTCGATGCAACCGAATGAGATAGCATATCGCATACAGTTTAATTCTATTTTCCAGACGGGAATTCAATAGCTGCTTCCAATGTAGCATTCAAAATATAGTACCTTTTAAAATAGCCCAAATTTTGCACCTGTCAAGTTTGTTTGATTTATATATGCCAGTGGTCCAGTATTAAATGCTTATTTTGTAATCATTCAAACTAAGTATGTCAATGAAATAATTTTATTTCTAGGATTAAGAATCAACGTGGTATGTTTTTTTTCCCAGATATTTTGTGAACTTATTCAAAGTAAAAATCTAGGATGCATTCCCATGAACCGAATTTGTCACTTCACGTTGCAGATACACTATTACGTTTTTTTAATATTATTTAGGTACATGCTATGATATCAACGAAATGAGATTTCCGGTGCCGCTCTTATCAGTTAATACATTTCTTGTAAAAAAAAAAAGACGGAAAAAGACATCGCGCATAGCAACGATAACAGGATTTTATGTATTGCGTTAATGACTATTATGGAACTGAATCTTCTTTCATACGTTTATTTCCGTAAACTCTATTATTTTCTTAATGTCTATGTGCATCAAGCATTTTATAAACGATTACTCCAAAAACAAACATTTGTCGAAGTTACGATTTAATGCATCTATGAATAAAACTTTAATGATTCCAGAAACGTATAGCAAACTAAACTAGAATGTTAACTGTTGATTCTAAGATGGTTCAAATCTCCAGATCATGTGTTGAATTGAAACGCTAGATGATTCGAGCGGAAAGAAGTAGGTTTTCCTTTAAAGTTTAGAAAGAAGCCATTTTCTGATGAAGGCTTTAATACGATTTACCCATGCGCAGAAATATACTTTAAGACTGCACAAATTGTCTTGTACTAAAAGCTATTATAAAAGTCTACGAAATCACGTGCATTTTATTCTCTTCTGAGCAATCTACGACTTTTATGTTTATGTTTTTGTGAAATCAGTTTGATAGTGTGTTCACTAGAAATGCAATTTAAGACGTTTAGTCGTCATCGAGTAATGTTTAATGTCTACTTTCATTTGAGAAGAAAGCCATTATTATAAAGTGATTTGCTGCAGGTAATGTTGCTTTTGTTTCTAGCAATATTTCGCAGCTTTATGTAGCAACCAAGTACGTGTTGTAAGAATGCCTAGAGTGATTCAATGCAACGATCTTCATCCATTTATCCAGTCACGACCTAATTCTTAAAACTTAATAACCGATAAACTATACACATCGACAATGAATGTGTGCTTTATGAAACACACACACATATATACACACACAGTGCTTTCCCAATTTCTTGCCTACCGTCGTACAAGAAAGAATAAGATGGCTGGAAATTGAGGAAAGAGAGAGATGGAAAAGCATCAGTTTATTTCTGCATGAAGTTACTTTAATATTCTGGCACGTCTATATTGTATTTGTTTGGGACTAAAAAAAAACATATATACAATATTTACTTAAATATAAATATGCTTGCAGATAAACATAACAATCACAGTAGGATTATTTATTCCCGAATAAAGATTCAATTTGAGAAACATGTCAAACCTTGTCCCTTTTGGTTAGCTTTAATATTTATCGGCAGTAACTGTTTCTTAAAAATACAAGTAGGAAAAGTCCACCCTGGTTATGCCAGTCATTGCCTCAAGGAATAAAAGGAGTCTCTAATCAAGTTAATGCGCGCGCATCTTACATACGGTGGGAATTCTATCGATATATAGGAAATATAACTTTACAAACTTTTAACGTAAAGTTTTATTAACGCGGGGCCGTCGCTTTCGCTGACGGTAAAGCGTCTAAAATATAATTATGTTGTTTAGAAATGAGACAATAAAGTTCTATATTATTATGCAACTTATGTGAAAATATCTATGTACGTATCACATCTAATAATCACAATAGATGTGTCAGAAATCGTGTAATATAATTTGCTTTCAACTTGTGTAATCAACGTTTTTGTTAATGATAAACTTCAAAATGTCGGGTAAGGAACCAGTTTGCATTATAACAAACCCAACTCTTTTTAATTACAATTCTCAGACGATGAATATCTGCATTTCCTTTTCACAAAATTGTGCAAAAAAACAACCATGGAATAAATCCGAAAAATGAAAGCTCGTTGAAGGGTATCATACAAATTATCACGTGCCTTGAGACCTAAATGAGAGTTTTGGATTACATGTATATAAAATTGTAATTTAGGCCATTGATAATTATATATGGAACATATGTTTTGTATGATGCAGAATCATGCATGAATTACTCTGTGTTCCGTAATTATAGATAAATTACTCTGAGCTCAAGAATCTCCCAGAAGCTACAGTGTGTTCCAGAATCATACAGTAGCTACTCTATGTGTTGTAGAATCATACAGTAGCTACTCTGTGTGTTGTAGAATCATACAGTAGCTACTCTGTGTTGTAGAATCATACAGTAGCTACTCTGTGTGTTGTAGAATCATACAGTAGCTACTCTGCGTGTTGTAGAATCATACAGTAGCTACTCTGTGTTGTAGAATCATACAGTAGCTACTCTGTGTGTTGTAGAATCATACAGTAGCTACTCTGTGTGTTGTAGAATCATACAGTAGCTACTCTGTGTGTTGTAGAATCATACAGTAGCTACTCTGTGTGTTGTAGAATCATACAGTAGCTACTCTGTGTGTTGTAGAACCATACAGTAGCTACTCTGTGTGTTGTAGAATCATACAGTAACTACTCTGTGTGTTGTAGAATCATACAGTAGCTACTCTGTGTGTTGTAGAATCATACAATAGCTACTCTGTGTGTTGTAGAATCATACAGTAGCTACTCTGTGTGTTGTAGAATCATACAGTAGCTATTCTGTGTGTTGTAGAATCATACAGTAGCTATTCTGTGTGTTGTAGAATCATACAATAGCTACTCTGTGTGTTGTAGAATCATACAGTAGCTACTCTGTGTGTTGTAGAACCATACAGTAGCTACTCTGTGTGTTGTAGAATCATACAGTAACTACTCTGTGTGTTGTAGAATCATACAGTAGCTACTCTGTGTGTTGTAGAATCATACAATAGCTACTCTGTGTGTTGTAGAATCATACAGTAGCTACTCTGTGTGTTGTAGAATCATACAGTAGCTATTCTGTGTGTTGTAGAATCATACAGTAGCTATTCTGTGTGTTGTAGAATCATACAATAGCTACTCTGTGTGTTGTAGAATCATACAGTAGCTACTCTGTGTGTTGTAGAATCACACAGTAGCTATTCTGTGTGTTGTAGAATCATACAATAGCTACTCTGTGTGTTGTAGAATCATACAGTAGCTACTCTGTGTGTTGTAGAATCATACAGTAGCTACTCTGTGTGTTGTAGAATTATACAGTAGCTACTCTGTGTGTTGTAGAATCATACAATAGCTACTCTGTGTGTTGTAGAATCATACAGTAGCTACTCTGTGTGTTGTAGAATCATACAGTAGCTACTCTGTGTGTTGTAGAATCATACAGTAGCTATTCTGTGTGTTGTAGAATCATATAGAAACTATTCTATGTTCCATGAATATACATAAATTACTTCGTATTCCAGAACCATACCGAATTTACTTTGCATTCCAGATTCATACCTAAATTATTTTGCATTCCAGTTTCACACCAAAATTACTTTGCATTCCAGATTCATACTAAAAATATATTGTATTCCTGATTCATACCAAACTTACTCTGCATTCCCTATTCATACCTAAACTACTTAAAATGTATGATTCATACCTAATGTACTGTGTATTCTAGATTCATACCTATGTTACTTTGTAGTCTCGATTTATCATAAATTACTTTGCATTCACGAATAATGCCTAAGCATTTTTTCTTGAATTATACCTAAATTACTATTTATTCCAGAATCATACCTAAATTACTCTGTATTCCAGAATCAGGCCTAAATTACTATGTGCTCCAGAATCATACCTAAGCTAATCTGTATTCCAGAATCATACCTAAATTATTATATGCTCCATAATCATTGATAAATTTCTTTCTATTCCAGAATTATAACTAATTTACTTTTTATTCCAGAATCATATCAAGACTAATGTGTTCCAGAATCATACCTAAATTATTCTGTGTTCCAGAATCATACATAAATTACTTTATTTTCCAGAATCATACCTAAATTTTTCTGTGTTCCAGAATCATGCCTATATTACTGTTTTCCAGACACATACCAAAAGTACTATTTTTTCTAGAATCATACATAAATTATTCTGTGTTCCAGAATCATACCTAAATTATTCTGTGTTCCAGAATCATACCTATATTACTGTTTTCCAGACACATACCAAAATTACTCTGTTTTCCAGAATCATACCTAAATTATTATATGCTCTTTAATAATACATACCTTTCTATCTATTCCAGAATTATGACTAATTTAA
Organism: Unio delphinus; assembly: GCA_029339505.1. Lineage (NCBI taxonomy): Eukaryota > Metazoa > Mollusca > Bivalvia > Unionida > Unionidae > Unio > Unio delphinus. The sequence goes on along the minus strand of JAQISU010001253.1, from coordinate 4,225,329 downwards.
TTTATATTCCAGATCATACCTAAATTACTGTGTGTTCCAGAACCATACCTAAATTATTATGCATTCTAGAATTATATAGGATCTACTTTTATGTTGCAAAGTCATTCCGAAGCCGCTCTGTTCCAGGATCATATAACATCTACTATGTGCGTGCAGAATAATATTGTATTCTGTTTTGAGTATGCACGAGAAGTACGTGACAATGAGAATAATATTGTACTCTGTTTTGAGTATGCACGAGAAGTACGTGACAATGAGAATAATATTGTACTCTGTTTTGAGTATGCACGAGAAGTACGTGACAATGAGAATAATATTGTACTCTGTTTTGAATATGCACGAGAAGTACGTGAAAATGAGAATTTTATTGTACTCTGTTTTAAGTATGCACGAGAAGTACGTGAAAATGAGAATAATATTGTACTCTGTTTTAAGTATGCACGAGAAGTACGTGACAATGGCAGGAATGTAACTATGAAATAGGACATCTGATTCCACTCTTCCTAAACATTGGCATTTTCACTTTGAACAATATTCTCTGAAGAATGCAAATAAAGTGCTTTTAAATAAGTCTTCGTCTCTGCCAAGAGCGGTTGTTTTCCATCAGTGATGTGCTGATGCCAAGATTAGAAGCACGCGATCTACTGTTTCCGAGGATTCAAAACATAAAATGAGATAGGATCTTTGGACTATGAACTCTGCAGAGTTATTTATCAGTCAGATATTTGTATTAGATAAAACTAATTATCGAATTTGCATGCAATTTGTTCCCTTGGGATTTACATATAAATATCATTCACAATCGCAGGCTTATTCAAATATATTCATTTGAACAGTGGTAAGCAGAAATTGTATGATTTATTTTCTTTCCCACACTTTTAAAATAGCATAATATCTATTTTCTTACCTAGGGGAACAGACGACGGCTAACAAGATCTTGCAAAAGGATATAGATAAGAGTAAAATACAGAATATCTGTGTTAATATATTTGATCAAGGACTTTATAAGCAAGATCACAGACAATTGGAAAAGTATGCAAAAGGGACGTGCCAAGAGATTTCTTTTTTTATAAAAATTAATTATTCTTTCTTATAAATTTATTTTCAGTGGTTGATTCATGCTATGCACAAACACCCAGCTCGAGCTCGTCAGGAAGTAATTACGCTGTGCATGAAATGCGTGATATATTGATTAAAACTTTTTTTAAGACCTTGCTCTCGTCATTATCCATATCATGAACAATAGGTAGCGCAATAAACAAACATGATTGGTTTAGACAAGTTACCTCTATATGCAACTAAATTTTACTTTCAGTTGCACGAGCAATTTTATAACGGCGGCAAATCATTCGTCTTTCATTCGTTTAGTGTCATTCACACGAATTTGTAATTTCTTCGTCAGCATAATAACAAGCGATATCATGTTAGCCGTATCCAAGTAACATATTTTGTTGAAATCGTGGGGTGCCTTTCACCATTTGTTGTCAAACTTCATTGGAAACAAAAAAAAAAAACTTTAGACCTATGTAAATAGAGATCGGAATAGAAGAAAGTAACAGTTTGCTCATTTATTAAAAGTTTATTAATACCTATTGTTGCTACAGAGTCACTGAAATGTGAATACAAACCAAAAGACGTTAAATAGCAGGGTAACGGAATCTAATATAATGCAATCAGTACAATTTATGCTCGTGGTAATGAAGCGTTTATGCTTAAAACAACTCTGAACGAGTTGGACATTTACTACATTATTTTTATTTTGAATCCATTGAAAGAAAGAAACGGATTAAGATATGATTTTGCTGCTTCTCAGAAAGACGGAGATTCGGTGGTCGCCGCTGTCGTTTTGTAATGGCATTGTGGTGCTGCAAATGCCCCAGACACTGATAAATATCAACAAACGTCGATAAATTTATAAGCGATATGGAATGTTGAGTGTGCATGTCATGTCGCCGGTAGGTGTTACGATGGGACATATACTCCCTTCGTTATAACCTACCTTCCCAGTAAATGGAATAATTGTGACCTACATGGTTGTTGTGGTATTGACTCTCGATTCTGCACTTATACATATACACTTCACAAATACTTGAACAAGTACAGTTTTGACGGTAAATGTCACATGGTTTTCATTTAAATATTGCAAAGGGTTTGTCATCATATCAAGTCTTTGCGGAGATAAAACAAACGATTGATTCTCTTGCATGTATGCTGTGTGTGTGTGTGTGTGTGTGTGTGTGTGTGTGTGTTGGATAATTTATATAACTATTTTATATGTCACTAATTATATCTATATCAAACCACAAATATACTCATCCATATGTCTGTATCGACAAAAGGGACCTGCTGGTTTCATATCTTAGTGGATTAATAATTGCATAATCTAAATTTATCACGGTCATAATTCGGGACAATATTGAGAAATCAAATTCTGAATTTAAATGGTACGATATCTGAAAATTAAGATTTTCTTCTAATTTGTTAAATTAAAAAACTTTCGCTATGGAATTGTTCAATATGGACGAAAAGGATGGATTTCTTGCTTTAAACAGCAAAGAACAGAATTGTTTAAGAAAGTATCTTGAAACGTTCTTTGAGTTTCCGACTCATTGTTCAGTGTCATATGCGACATTTACAGATTTTTGTGACATTTACTGGGACCATAGTGTACATTGCAAAAAACAAAAAGTTCTTTCCATCTAGAAAATGTCGCAATGTATAGGCACTACCATCTCACCTCTGTCTGCGTGGGTTCGAGTCTCAGATTCGGCCAATGTGGGTATGTGAGAAAGCTTGCCAGTAGCTTCTCGTGGGTCGGTGATTCTTTCTGGCGGTTTCCAGGGTTCATCCTCCACCATTAATACTGGCCGCCATTTATAGATTATTGTGTGCTGAAAAATGGCATCCAACCCGACAACAAAAAACAACAATTTTATAGGTCTAACTGTTACCGGTGTTGGTGAAATTTACCGGTATTTATTTTACTTGTAAATGACAAATTGCTACATTTACTAAACGGATTTGCATGCGATGTTACCGATACATGTCGTTTAAGACATTTACAGGCGCTACGGCGCATGCCTATGTACGCGAGCACGATGCATCATATATTTTGCAATCACTGAAACAGAGCTCTGAATTGTGGGAAATAATCAGGCTTCTCCGTCGTAAAACTTTACTAATCATTTCGGGTAAGGATGGTGCCCTACATTATTTAAGTACATGGATGCAGTCACTTTAGCCAACTGTGTGCTTAGGTCATGTACAATTTCCATAAGTACAATATCCAATCAAATTGCAGCCACAGCACACGAAAGTATCGTAGCTAACATCTTTACCTTACATATGTCTCAGTCAGAAGTTCATAATATCTGTAGAGCTCCAAAATGCATGTTACTCTCGATTTGTAAATCATATTCGAAATGCACAGATACAGCCTTCTGATTGGTCAGATAACTATCGAATGGGCAGTCTGATGCTGAAGGACTGATCAAACCACTGAAGTCAGATTAAACTACAGAAGGCCTGATCAACCACAGAAAGCCTGATAAAACCACTGAAGTCTGATCAAGCCACAGACGATCAGATCAATCCACAGAAGGCCTGATCAAACCAGAGAAGGTATGATCAAACCACAAAGACCTAGCGCTTCGTTACAGATTATTGTCAACATTTTCAAGTCATGAACACTCTTCTCTGCTGAAATAAGATACAATTAAACTCAGACGGAAGAACATATATCCTAAAACGTATGTTCTTTGTTCTTTGCCTTTATACACACAGACGTATGAGAAATAAATAATCATGCACATTCTCTTTCCTGGATCTTGACGCGCTAAACTAGAGTATTACACTGAAAGATGCTTTAATACATCGTTACTTCCTATCTTTGTCTGCGCTGGGAGATTATACAAAATTATATTAAAATAACCTGTACAACACATCGTACTTTTGGAATATATTTGAAACAAGGCTTTGTGTGTTTGTTGAAAGTGAGTTATATTCGTAAAGTAGCTCCTGTGTTCCTGCTTTTTACTTAGCGAAAAAAATGTTACATCGTAAAGGCAAGTATATTAAATTCAAGCATAGTATGTATGTGTGTGTGTGAGAGAGAGAGAGAGAGAGAGAGAGAGAGAGAGAGAGAGAGAGAGAGAGAGAGAGAGAGAGAGAGAGAGAGAGAGAGAGAGAAAGAGAGAGAGAGAGAGATGTATATACTGATGCAATTATACATGCATACCCTCCTGGCAATAATTATTATTATAGGCAAGAGTCTCAATTATATATTTATAATGTAATATGTCGTGGCTGACTGATCATGCGGTTAGTTTCATTTAGTGAGTCCTACACCGTGATATTAGTACATTACATACAAATGGTGCTATAGAAATGAAATTATATGAAATTTGAAAGTTGCACTATACACATCGCTTTCAATTTGCATTTATGAGCAGCAAACAACAATGCAAAGAAGGTACCATATTAAGATGGCAGGATCAAAAGATTAGTTAACCCAGCATATACCATGCACCTTGAATGATGCATATAAATATAGATTCTTCATTCTAGGGGTAATAAGTTATTTGCATGGCTGAATAAAGCACTTCGTAATGTTGCTACTTTTTCGTAACGTCGCGGCTCTTAGATTTAATTGTACAAATTTAATACTTAATGTAGTTTATGTTCTAATCCTTTGAAAATATAAAAGTACGTAAATAAGAATATGAACAATTTGTGAACAAATTAATACAAGCAATAAATTAAATTCTTTCAAAACGTGCTTATAATTAGCAAATCACTAGTTTCAGAGAAGCAATTTGATACAAGATCAAAGAACTGGCCGGCTTCCATCAACACGAAATCTATAGTAATTGTGAAATATGAAAACTTGGAGTAACACACAACTTGATAAAAACTAGCTGGGGGGTGGGGGTGGGGTGGGGTGTGGAATTCAAAAGATATTAGTATATCATAATAATATTTAGTAAACAGTGTTTATTAAACTAACTCTATCGCATATCCACAGATAAGTGTTTCAGTATTTGTACATATACTTTACATATACTTGAACCACCAGGTATATAATCATGAGAAACCCGTTTACCGAATAGTCATTACTTCGTTGTTTGATGCCTGTTTCTAAGATTTTCCTGAACCTGTCGAGAATGTCAAAATCAGATTTTGACGAGAAGTACTCATTTCGATGCGGAGTACTCATGTTGACTCAGATTATTCATTCCGAGGCTGATGGCTCACTTTGACGAGAAGCACTCATTTCGGTGCGGATTACTCATGTTAACTCGGATTATTCATTTCGAGGCGGAGTACTCAGTGTGATCAGGAGTACCCGTTATGCTTTTCAAAAATATCTATATATTGCAACACGTTTACACACATATTTCAAAGTAAAGTATTGAGATTAATATATGCTTTCAGTTGTCTCTGAGTATCCTAACGATGCAGAAAACTATTGCACTCTTTATATGTCACATTCGAATTGTTGTCCAATTATGATATGGCGCAACATTGACGGAATGATTTATAATTTATAGGCCATGGTGTTTAAAAAAGATTCCGTTAACAATGTGCTATAGGTTTAATGCCACTTGTTACCACATGATAAGCAATAGATGACTGTCAGTATACTTGGAGGGGTATGAGCCCGTTGAAAACCCAGGAAGAACAATCGATTCACGTGAAGCTACTTCAAAACTTTCTCTCATGGCCATGTTGGCCGAGCATGATACTCGAATCCAAGACGATATACATGAGATGTCGGTAATCTGTAAATGCATCTCGATCACTCGTCCAGCCTGGGTGTCCTCTCCAATGTGACTTTCAAACTCGAGGACAAATGACCTTATATCGTGTTGCAGAACAGCGATTTTCGGGTGTATAATAAACTCGATCCCTAAGTTGCGAATTTGTGTAACTCTGATTGTGAATAGTATAATGACAGAAAATTCCGAAATTCACTTCAAATGCACAAAGTATAAAGGAACTAGAACATGATAAGATGCATCAAATGCGCTAATAGCCATAACCAAAATAACACGCCATCTATTTTAATGTCGGCCATGTTGGGGTAACACAAGATATAACGCTAAAACATTATTAATTAGGATCCAGTTTGATTTCCATAATACTAGCAATTTACAATAACATTATTTGATTCAAACCTAATGTTGCCTGTGAGACAATTTACCAATAATTTATCATTAAATATAATAACATATATTAAATAAAATGATTATTACTTTGATAGTCAAACTTGTTTCTACACTTGGTTGCATAATTAATATATCTTACAGAATACAGTATGCAAGAGAGAATCATGATTAAGTCTGAAAAATATTTTTCGAAGTTAACAGGATCTGTTTATTGCGATATCATTGTAATAAACCTCTTATTCGTTACACACACACGAACACACACACACACACACACACACACACACACACACACACACACACACATGTAATTAGTATGAAAGTAAGTCAATGTGTTGGCTTGTTTTTATGGGCCAGTTTTCAGAAACCGATGGGCTATTTATGGTGGTCAGTCGGTGGAGGACAACCCCGAGATTTGTGATCTGAAAAGGAGAGTGCATTAGACCACTTGGCTACTAGATGTTCCGAAGAACATAAGGAATATTAATTTTCAGAACATCCATTCTATAACGGGAAGTATAGTCAGTGATACAAGTTGGGTTGTTTGAAATTAGACTCAAGGAATTAAAGAAAAATAGAAAAGTATAATCTGAAAAGTGGCAAAGCAATGGCGGTGCTGAACATACCAACGACGATGGCGGTATTCATTGTTCTATGTCTAGAGGCAATACAATGTTTTTTTTTACATTGAATATTACCGATCACAAAAGAAAAAACTTAAAGTATGTCGCCATAAAAATACGGAAACGGAAGAGATTCAGTCTTACCTGGATTGTCTAATCCTACTTCCTTAATTAGCATTTTAGACAGGTCAGCTATTTGGTCCAAACGGAAGTGATCCTGAGTAATCTCCTTGTGGAACTCTTTGATATCGTAATGTATGGCATGGGTTGCCAGGGCACAAAACCCCTCGATAATATCCCCTTGACCATCCTTGTCATATAATATTTTTAAAACACTCAGTCTGTGATATCGTAATGTTTCCACGATAAATGACGAGAGTGACCTAAAGTTAACTGGTCCGATGCGTGTAAGTAACGCGTACATCTCTTTCTTCTCGGTAGCGAAGTCTCGTGCCATAGCTCCAACGGAAATAACTGGTAAATTCCAGAAAACGGACTGGCGCGCCACAGGGGGCGACGGAAAAATCACAAACGGGACCAAAAAAGACATTTACTTTCTGTTCAATGTAGAAATTAATTGCTTGATTGATTCCATGAGAGATGGAACATTTTGAATCTCTGTAAGCGACTGAAAGACTGTGTCCCTCTAACAGATCCGTATCCCTATTTAGTTTCTCTATGGCATACTCTATAGCAGGGCGAGACATGATGCATAGAAAACATACGACTATCATTAGGCAGGTAGAATAGCGGCTATAATTCACTTCCACTGTTTGTGATGGGAGTGCCGCTATATAGCAATGACAAAATACAAACAACCACGTTTTTACTTGTTAGTAACATCATAGCTTCTGAAAATGTTGACTGGTTTATGCCAATTATCGTTTCTTAATTTACGATGATGACTACAGAAACTGGTGAAATTTTACCAACCAATCCAATAGTTATCACCCGGATGTTTGTAGAATCAGCGAATATAATTCCGTGTGGATCTCATGCTCCGTTCTCTGAAAGGAATGCTAAAAGTGACACACAATGAAGCTGCGTGTTAAGGACCTATATACATGGCTGTATTGAACGGTAAAAACGTACCCTAATATAGAGGAGTTACACAAACACTTTTATCTAAATATTTGAATGACTGTTTAAACCGGTAAAATACACTAGCTGTTCGCTGCGTATGAACTCTTTTCTCAAATCCATATCACGCTATTTAAGCCACTCGGCTTTACCTATCCATGCATTGACGGTTAGCAAGACACTCTCACGTGGACGGCTTTTTGATATCCAATAAACTCAAAAGCAGATGCTTAACGCTAGCTTATCATCACGCGGAACACAACCACTAGCTCTCTGATCGCTCATCTTCGACTGGTATCCTGCTACAGAACGTCAGAATGTCGACTAATCATTAATACCATTAAGGTTGTAATAAGAATAAAACACCCATTGAATTGTATTGGTTGCAAAACATGTCCCTCTTAAGGATAACAGTGAAATTAATACATATACATTTTATTGTACACCGATATATTATTAATGGAATCGTATTCTACTGCAAAACGTTCTCGGCTAAAAGAATATCTTCCACTTTTGTTCAATATAGTTTGTTAAAAAGATAGCTTCTCTCATCAAAGAAAATTGATCCACGAGTAACAGGTGTTAACCCATACGGTTCGTTTCAGATAGATGTATTGTTTGGCATGATATAGTATGGCGTAGTTGAAAACATAAAATATTAACTTAAATTGCAAGTACGCATTGAGTAACTCATAGAAAATTGAAAATATAGAATAGTATTAGACACGAAGAGATAATGATTACACACACACACACACACACACACACACACACACACATATATATATATATATATATATATATACAGAGAGAGAGAGAGAGAGAGAGAGAGAGAGAGAGAGAGAGAGAGAGAGAGAGAGAGAGAGAAAGAGAGAGAGAGTCAGAACGAAAGACAAAATAAAAATGATAAACTAATTTAACATTATAATTACTTGTCGCATTTGATGATGGCTAGCAAAATATTCACGTGACTAAATCCATTAAGATTTGATCAGATGCTATCTGACAAAAGGTTTTAATGAGAAATAGGCTTTAGAAAGACGATACACTGCCGCATTTATTCTTACGAAAAGCTCGTGTATAAAAAGACATTTCAGAATATTGCAACGTTTAACGCAGGTAAATTGCTGCTTATACGCAAACATGATACATATGAAAAGATAATGTAGTATGTTATTAAGGCATTTGATATTACGTCTCACGATGACACACCTAGGTAAATTGTAATCCTTATTTACCTGTTGAATCTTAACATAAATAATGTTAATTATGACTATTTTATATAAGAGACGTCACAATAACATGCGTATCCAAACACAGATGTTCCAGTACACTCTCTCTCTCTCTCTCTCTCTCTCTCTCTCTCTCTCTCTCTCTCTCTCTCTCTCTCTCTCTCTCTCTCTCTCTCTCTCTCTCTCTCTCTCTCTCTGATTGGGATTTTTAACGTAGCTTTAACAACATTTCAGTCATATCGCTACCATGCCTGCAGTGTGGCAGTTTATAGTGATGTCTAGCACTGGGGCATCATGCCGCAGACATATAGCATGATGTCCCACCCAGTCACATGATCCTGATACCAGGCCAAGCAGTTCTAACAATAACCTCATAATTCTGAGCGCCAAGCAATGCAGCTGCTAGTACCATGTTTACGTCCTCGGTACGACTCGGCCGGGGTTTCAACCCGCGACTTTCTGCATCCGAGGCTGACGTTTAAACTACTTAGGCCACCGGAGCGGTAGCGCTATATATTATCGGATTATAATGATGTTGTTGTTGTAGAGCTTAACGCCATTTTTCAGCACACGATAATCTATATGGCGGCCAATATTATTGGTGGAGGAAGAACCCGTGAAAACCCCCAGAGAACCACCGACCCACGAAAAACTACTGGAAAGCTTTTTCACATAACTACATAGGCCGAATCCTATACTCGAGGTGAGATGGCAGTGATCCGTAACGGAAAGCACTTTACACCACTCGGCCACTCGGGGCCCTTAGGATAATAATGAATAATCGACCATTAGAACCATTTTCAGGGCAAGCGTTGTTAATGTAGAACATATATTAAAATTTACAGGACTGCTAAACCTTAATGAAAATTAATAATGGGAAAGACCGCCCCTGTGGAATAGTGGTCAGTGCGTCCGCCTCTGATGCAGGAGGTCGTGGATTTGATCCCAGCTCGAGTCATACCAAAGACATAAAAAAAATGGTACTAACAGCTACCTCGCTTCGCGTTCAGCATTAAAAGGTTATCGTTAGGACTGGTGGGCCTGGTCTCAGAATAATGTGACTGGGTCGAACATCATTCTACATGTCTGAGGCATGATGCCCCAGTGCTAGACATCACTATAAACTGCCACATTACAGACATCGTAGCGATATGAGTGAAACGTGTATAAGCTACGTTAAAAAAAATCCAACCAAGAAGTTAATGGAAAAGAAAATGTTCAATCTGGTCTATCTCACAAAAATGTTGAACAAATAAAAATAGTTTCTAGTTTTAAATTTAATGCTTTGGGGGGATTGATAACTTTCAGACGTTTATTCTGAACATGAATATTGTAGATTGTTTTGAGCAAAAGAATAATTATATGATACCTTACATCGTATCAAATTGAAAATAATTTTTCATTAATAAAATAATAATTTAACACTAATATAAATACTATTCTTATCATTAACATTCTTAATGAAAAATATTATCTTACATCTGTGACAACAAGAAGCCAACGTTTATACCATGCGAATAATGTATGATGGGATAGGTGTTTTCACTTTAATCTGCTATTTTCAACGAAATATTTACATAGTGCATGACGATCGGTCCAATGCACAACATATTGTGTTGCAGGACTCATCAGTTATCACGATTTAATCCATATATGCAGACAGCCATATCCGAGTAACATTAATTTTGTTCTGATGCCGGTTGTGTTGACTTTTTTAAAATGTATTTTAATATAGAGTAAGAATTCATTTTCATGACAATTTCATGTCATTTGCATTCATTTCAGCTATTATAGTATGGTCTATGTATCCTGATACAATCCTAGTATCATCACAGCATGTATCGATGGTATCGATACTCTAATAGAGTGGTGACACCGCCACGGTTTTCACCACGTATCTCAAAATATGCTTTAATTAAACAAATCTTTCATTAACTATCATTATAGTAACAGTTGTATATTATCACTCTGGGGTTCAGCATATTGCATCTGCAAGACGCAATATTGCATGAAACTTGCATGTCACTATTAGGTAATTACAACTTTCAAATCTTTGAAATGCCATCTTTCATAAAGTAATGTTTTGCTTGTATTTTTAATGCGCGCATGCGCTTCGAAGGCTATATCGTGCCGAGCCAATCAGAGTAACAAACCAAATTATACGCACTCGTAGCCAGTCCCGGCTGATCAGATGTTGGTAAGTAATCCATCACCCTCTCCGGTTAGGAGTCCAATGCTTTAAAAAACGGTTTACCGCTGCTCCCTCCAACAGAAAAAATTGTTTTATGTGCTAAAATTTAATCATCATTTTTTTAAAATTAAACATTACCGTTTTACGGTATTCGTGTATAAAATATTTACTGTTCATATATGAACGCACTTTTAAAGTAAACACAATTGCAGTGAAAGAGGACAAATGGTAATGCATTCCATACGGTAAATGTACAGATTCCTTTATTATAAATGTGTTCTGTTGCAAACTCCATATGCAATAGAGAAGTAAAACATTCTATTCAGCTACGTACAATAATGCCATAAGTTTTTATAAAATCAATCACGTTTGGAAGAAACGAAAACAACTAAAAAATTATACAAAGAGAAAAAACATAAATTCGCTTAGAAAACCTTCATTTTGATCAAACTCATCAATTAGTTCTTTCAATGACATTTTCCTCATTTATACGATATCCTCTTTAGAATCAATCTAAGCTGATTACATTTAATAACTGAAATTAAGTTAAATATTAATCCACAAAATTAAAGAAACGCTAATATACTTCACTGGAAGTGTATCTGCTGGCAACGTTAATAAATTTAAATCAATTTATTTCCGTGCATGGCAATTAAGAAAAAGCGCCTTGTCGAAGCAACGACTTTAATAATGATGAAACTGAAAACTGGGAATGGTCTATTACTCTTATGTGGAAAAAGAATGATATTATGTTTTAAAAATCATCAAAGAAAATTTGTATGCATGTATGTATGTATGTATGTATGTATGTATGTATGTATGTATGTATGTATGTATGTATGTATGTATGTATGTATGTATGTATGTATGTATGTATGTATGGATGGATGGATGGATGGATGGATTGATGTAGGTAGATAGGTAATAGGTAGGTATGTAGGTAGGTAGGTGTTTATGTCTAACATTTTAAATCGTAAACATGTATTTTATTTCTTATACTGAAATTAGTGAAGCAGAATTCATGTTGGTACACGGAAAACAGATGCGAACGGAGGAACTAACCGATATGTCGAAGCCAATAGAGCAAGGCTCTAGGCGGAAGAGTAAATTAGAGGGCACTGTTCTAGTTATGACATCTTAGTAGTTCACAAACCTTCGTTTTGCAAGTAAGTATGCATGTCTCAAATGTCCTTAAAAGCTTTGTAATTTCGCAGTGCGCAAAATTCGACATTATTGGCACTTGTTTTCGTTAAGGTTTAATAGGTACGGCTTGAAAGTCCAGACAATCTAGGAGATACAATTCAGCTGTTTCAGTCAATGGCTAGTTCATATTGCCGCATGTTTATTCCGAGACAACGTTTAAAACTAAGGACTTAACCGGCTTTTCATATGCAACCTAGAAAGGTAGTCATCCAATAGATTAATTAATCATCAAAAGCAAAACGAAATAAATAAAATATTCTTAAATTAAAAAACACAAGGAAAGAATAACTAAACTCATTCATTCATTCTTAACTGACCAGAGGAAAGTGAGGACTTTGACCATCAACTAAGAAACTGAAGCATGCAACAACAGACTAAGTTTGGTTTGTCAGCAACTGTCCAATGCATAAATATTAGTATTGCAAACTTTCAAGAGAATTAAGAATAAAGGTAGAAAATATCGCGTAAGTCAAACAATATTTTAACACGTACTACATTTAATATATGTTATCACTGTATAGACGGTTGTTTCGTAACAATGCGTTTACCGTTCATGTGATGTCTCGATGGGTACTGGCGTATCTATCAAAGGTTTGACTGGAGCTTCCAGTCACTAATCTTCATTACTCTCATCGAGCGTCTTAAAATTTTATATTAGGGAACTTAAATGAAACGTTGCTATGTTTTATAAAGGATAATACGGGCGAATGCTATCAAGCATTTAAGTCTCATAATTCATATAACATAGTGTTGACAATTATTCAAGAGGTTTCGATATATATATATATATATATATATATATATATATATATATATATATATATATATATATATATATATATATATATATATATATATATATATATATATATATATATATATATATGATAGGCATTTCTACTGTTGATCAACAATTAAACTTTTTTAGCGCAGTTGCATGAACTTTTTATATTAAAAATCCGTTTATCGAGAGGTGGAGTATATCTTTCCCTGATTTCAAGCAAAATAACGCAGTATTATACCCTTTTATCATTTGATAGAAACAAAGTATCTTCAGATAAAAGAAACAAGTCTCATCTCAAATAAAATCACCTGTCCCCGTACATCACCGTTAAAACGTCATGTCCTATTAAATCAATTCACTAAGTTTATGTTAATTGTTTTATAATTTGTTTTTTAAATCTAAATATTGTAACTAAAACCAGACGATATACTTTACTACTAGAAACTGTGCTTAATATAAATATATAATAATACACCAAACAGAAGTTACATAGTTGTCCTTTTTGAATTCTAGATTTATTAGGGCTTTTCTTCATGGCGCTAGATTCCCCCCCCCCCCCCTCTCTCTCTCTCTCTCTCTCTCTCACACACACACATACACACAAGGATATATATATATATATATATATATATATATATATATATATATATATATATATATATATATATATATATATATATATATATATATATATATATATATATATATATATATATATTGAGCATCATACTTATGAAATGTATCTGAAAACTTGATATTAAGTGCGTGTTGTACCTTCCTGCATGAGAGAGGAGAAACTTTCATTACCTATCTATAAGATTGAAACTTTCTGTGTGATACGTTTCTGTGTGATACGTTTCTGTGTGATACGTTTAGACAATGATATATGTACGTATGTACTTGATTAGGTACAAGTGGGTGTTTAACTGTCATCTAGGTCATGCTCCACTCAGCTGACATAAATACCGCCTTTTGGCAAAATTAGTTTTGTATTAAAGCAAACGTAGAAGACAAACGCTTTTATTGATCGTCACGCTCATTATTTGTGTAAAGTTACACCGGAAGTCTTAAGCAAGAAAATTGCCTCCAGTCAATTCATCCCCTGCCGTAGGGATGAAAAATCAATGGAAGCATGAGTAATGAATACAATGGACCTTATTTGCTTGTTTTCCAGGATCATACACTAACGAGTTAATACCATATTTTCATCAATTCTATTGTGCCTAATCGATTTTAAAATGTCATACATGATGTCTTTGGAATTTATGTCTTCTTAAATTTCTTGAAATAATTAGTTTTTTTCATGGGTAACAGCTGTGTTGAAACATCGTGTGTGATAAATAAGAAAAGGTCCGTGATAAAGCGTGATGATTTAGGGTCACGTTGAAATCACAATAACGAATATGTAAACTAAGCAGAAATTCTTTAAAACAGTGATGATCTATGAACTAGTCTTTTCTTTGTGTTAGCTGTATCAGCCAGAGTGTCTATTACTAAGACTTTGATTGCATTTTGAAACCTATGACCTGTATGTCTCGGAATTGTATCAATCCCTTTAATTATTTAAACAATGTACTCGGCTTTCGTTTTTTTGTGTACAACGATACCCGAGGGTGTTTTGTGTATATTGTTCGGTTCATCATATGCGGTACGTGCGAAGTGCTTTCGATGGGGAAAATCGAATACTTTCAGCGAGCAGACGATGCATGGCCGCATAGTCTGTGTATAAATGCCTCACCAAAAGACTATGTCCGAGCGGTCTTGATTACAACAAGAAACAAAGATGTCTGGCCGTGGTAAAGGAGGAAACCTAGATTTGCTGCACTTTTTCCGCCTGGGAATACAGAGAATAAAAGGAAGGTAATTTCTCATCTATCTCTTTTATGTACACAAACAAAATTTTAAATATTACATTTAATAATCCAATATTTATCAAGTTAATATTTTACTGCCACAGTTGCTGTAATAGAGGCTTTGTTATACCAACAGTTGTTTTCAGAACTCTTTGCTCCCTTCACGCGCATAATGCCTACAATGGCAACAACACCTTCTAAATTCGTTAATGGGGAAAACTTCTGCAATAAGTATGACTGCGCTGAAAAGGAGGAAATTGAAAAATGCAGGCTCTTTAATACAGGTTCGAGATCCGTGGGCTCAATCAATGGATCTATCGTAAATACAGGCCTTTGACAGGCCTAATGACTTCACTATACGAGCCGCATTAACAGCAAGATGAATAAATTCGTATAACGTGGACACTTTCTAAAATATTGGGAGAGGGGTAATCATTCTCTGTCTCCAAAATGGAATTTTTGCAACCAACATGAATTATCATGTTGTGGGATGTGGTGGCAGACGTATCCTCCACCCATCCAGTAACCAGATTAATATAGAAGAAATTTACTGAGATAGCCAGTGTAGGGTACATAGCAGTGGTGAGGTATACTCTGATCGAGGTACTCTAAAGATGATCCGAGCAGCTGTGTTTTGAACATTTTGAAGTTTCTGGAGTAGATATTGAGATGAACCAGACATAATTGAGTTACAATAGTCCATTCTTGAAAGTACTAATGAACACATCAAGTGTTTTAGTGGCATCAACTGAAAGATATTTGCGAATGGAACTGATGCATCTCATATGGGTCTTGGATATGTTCATGACATGCTGGTGCAATGTGAGAGTACTGTCTTGAGTAAAACCCAGGTTTCGTACTGACTGTGTGAATTTAATGTTGATGTTGCTGATATTTATTGTCTCAGATAAAAGGTGTGAATGAGAAAGTCTTTGTGTTGTGATCAGATTGGCCGTAGTTATATCATCATTCATCTGCAGCTTGTTACATGTCATCCATGATTGCACATCAGAAATACACCTCTCTACTCCATGGATGGTAGCATCAACTTCAGTTGGGGGGCTAGTCTTCTATATTTGGGTGTCATCAGCGTAAAATTGGTGAGACGCTGGGTGATGATCTATGACAACTGAGAGCGGCTGAGTGTATAGAATGAAGAGAACAGGACCAATAACAGACCCCTGTGGAACACAATATACGAGATACCCGTCCAGACATGTCACTATTAGTGCCACATGTCAAGAACATATGAGAATTGTGAAACTGAAGGACTTAGGAGATGGGATTGCAAATAACTCTTGCGACAAGAACAAAATATCCCAGAGACAAACACACAGACGAACCATAAACACATATTCACAAGCAGTCATGCAAAACATAGAAAATATAGAAGACATGGCGATAGAGTGAGAGCCGATACCTCTAGGACCAAACACTTCACCACAAACACCACAATCACACACAACAACAACAACGCCGCGGACACTAACATCGCAAACCACAGCACCAAATGAACAAGACCAACCTGACAACGAGATGGAAACGGAATCCATGTTACTGAAGCAACACCCAATCCAAAACAGAAAATACCAAAAATGAAAGAAAAGATAATGCGCCAAAAAGAGGCCAAGTGACCAAAAAACGTCAGTAAGTCTAACCGGGGACAAAACAGATTAGGGACTTTAAGGATATGGTAAATTAAGGAACACAAATACCGGAAATATTACGCGCACTAAACAAAGAAACGAAAGAGCCAACCAGTACACCACCTACTCAGCATCCTTGTACTTCATCTACATAATAGGCAAACAATGACGACCACAACTAAGCAACCAAAAACAAACATAACTACTAAACTCCACCAACATGCCCAAAGAGACAACTTCTAACGCTAAAGAAATTGACTCAACAATCTGAAGGAAAGAAACAAAACCAATGCGGAAACGATACAAAAGAACTAAAAGCACAAAATACATCCCCCATACGAAGCAAAATTAGAAAACCAGCCTAAAATCTAATAAACATGTATCACTACTTTTAATAGTACAAACCTAAAATACAAATAAAACACTGGAATACACACTAAAATCATGACTAATGGGAAAAGCACGGATGATTAAAAGTACTTTTAATATATATATATATATATATATATATATATATATATATATATATATATATATATATATATATATATATAAATGGATTCAATTTTACGAAAGCTGAGTCTCTGTTAGAACTAGCAAAACAATAAGACATATTAATGATAAAAACCTACATAAAGATGTAATAAAATTTACTCTTAGCAATTGAAACTATGCGCCAAAATGTTTGGATAACTGAAATCTAATTAAACAACGGATAGTAAAATTGATTTCACTTGTGGAAAGTCCATCGTTTGATGTGCTTGCTTAAAGAGCCCCGGAAACCACGTTTTCCATCACGTCTGCGTGAGGAAAATCCAATACTTCACATGGAAAATTCCACAAAAGCTGCTAAGGTGCCCAGCACAAATAATACAAATACATATGTGCTAAGACATATGAATAAGATATATGAATGAATGAATGTTAAATTAAAGTGAACCGGCCACGAAGGGTCATTATTCACTGTTTTATCTTTCAAAATAAAGTAATTTATTTTTTCCCGTGGTGTAAGGAATGGTGCCACATCCCCACGGGCGTTTATGCATACATAATGTGCTATTATTTTGGTCGTCATGTCGCGCCCCTATTGAAGGACTATTGACATCGATGTAGGACCTGGGTGAGTTGGAATGGTTCAAGCATGCACTCAACCCTATCAACCAATCGGAAGGAGTGTACTAGAGGTGCAATGGCACCAAAAAATGACTGGTGAAAAATGGTTTTCACGTCTCGTCATGTTGAGGGTTTCTGGTCGCGAGAAAGGAGGAAAAGGTCCGATAAGCCACCACATATATGTCGACAGCCTTGAAACGCCCTAGCCATACTTATTTCAAATCAGGTCCGGTTTCACTAATAGACGGAATATATGCCAATAATGTGCAAGCCACCTGTGTAATTAAATCAAATTTTGTGTAGTTGAAGATTTTTTATAACTCCTAACATACCAATGTTTCTAGTACCCAGTGTACGTATTGTAAGTCCCTAACAATTTTAATTATAGAATGTCTGTGCGACATATGTAGGTTGGTCACTGTTAGGTTATATGGATTGTGAATTTTGATTGGCGATGTTCGAAAATGATCAAGTGAGGTTTTTCAAAAGAGTTTGTCAAATAGAGCTTTCGTACCAAATGAGAGCTCTGTAATGGCTAAATGGCAGTAGCCCTTAGAAGGGCTTTTTGATGGAGGGTTACGTAATGGTAACCAGTCTTCCCTCATTCTGGTTTGTTTGCTCCAGTGTCCTCCTGTCGTCTCTTGTTCCTAAGACATATACACTAACTAAACAAAGAGCACAATGTTTTCCATCACGTCAGCGTGATAAATATTTAAATATTTTCAATCCATTTTCCAACGACAAGGTGCAACAACAAAAATAATGTAATTGGACAACAATATGCTATTGCATATCGATCAACTCCAACTGAAATAACCAAACAGAATATATGCAAAAAACACAAAGCACTTAAAAATCTTATTATTTTCAACACTGAATATTTGTATTCGGCTTAAATATATTTATTCCAAATTTCGTTTGACACGTTATATTTAGATAAGGAAAACAACTAGTACAGATTTGATCTAGATAGAGCTGGGTAAAATAGACAACAAAACACTCTCTATTTGCATAACACAAGGACAACAATGACTCTGGCAAAGAAACTCAAGTTGTTATCAACAATGCGAAATAAGGGAGAGGAACACCTCCCTAGGACTCAAGAGTCTTAAGAGGGAATAGTATTATCCTACGTTCTAATCAAGGGACGATACAAATCAGGCCCACTGTCAGCAAAGAGAAGAGAGTGTAATCACCTACGATATTATTGGAATAACTAAACACTCCATTATTTGGTGAACAAAACAAAGAGTAACCCTGACTAAATTACATTTATATTACAAATCAGTATTATTCTTATTTAACAACAATAAAATTAACACCAAATGGGAGGACAGGGAAACCCTGCATCACATCACATGTTTGGACAGCCAGGGTGTAACTTCTAAGTCCTAACCAGCTCTATGGGCTGGGACGGGGCTAGGATGTGGTGTCAACAAATACTTAAAGACTTACAAAGATAACAAGATATACTCTGACCTAACACTTTGTTTTAAAGAAATTAAGAAAACGTTTAGAAATGAGACATAGACCTAAACATGATATTTTAACTGCAATTTTGGAACTATATTTTTATATTCAGATTATATAAATAACTATTACTGTTCATATACTTTTAAAACAAATTCTGAATAAAGGAAAAAAAAATAATTTTATGACATACAAACAAGTACACACGATGCGAGAGGTTTATCCTAAACGAGCTTCTCTGCGTCGTTTTTGCAACTGTAACTTTGATGTTCTCTATGAACATAAATACTGAATTTAATACTTATAAATATCACGCTAATAACAGCACTGAATACCTCGTACCAATTAATACAAACAATGACTTATAACATAAAGAACAAAAAGGTGGGACAGAGATTGGCCTTACAGATCAAGGAGCGTATGATGATAGTACGATGCTTACGCTACGTGGCTCGCGCGAAGTAGCACGGTTCGTACCGGATCTCTCCAAAGGTAAGGTCAACTTAGAGAACATTACGAAAACACAAAAACGGGCATACATATATAATCTACTAAAACTACGAGTATAAAACGCACAACATACTCACACTCATCAATAAAATATTTACTTTTATTTTCTCCCCTTGAATTTTTTTATTCTCTAACATACTTTCCACATCTATTCTACAAGCATCGCTATCACATTAGATACGAACTTGAGGCATGGGAATGAATGCATTGGCATCTGTGACGGATGCGTGCGAAAACAAATTTGTAATCACATGCCATCGCCACATGCTAATACCAGGCTTCCCTAGCTGGAATTATTTTTTTCTTACAAAGGAATCCTTATACCAAAAGGCAACTCTAAACATAAATGTATTTATTGAGCCAATCCATACAAAACAACCCCAAACAAACGGGTAGCATGCAGATAGTACACAGTACATATAGCATACACTGAACCACTTATATATCTGGCAAGAATCACTAAGGTAATAAAGCTCCGAAACCAGCCAGGGTTAAAGAGCTATATAAACACTAGAGTTTGACGCTGCACAAAACAGGACCTTCATTTTAATTTTTTTCAGAGCGGAGGAGTCAAGCATGGCAAAACACGACGGGCTTGATAATGCGGGTATATTGGCTACAGCAAGTTTACAGAACAATAATTCAGTGGGTTACAATGTTCTCCCCCGCACTCTCGATGACATCCTTGGTACAAAATCCTAATCCAACTGAATAAAGAATAAATCTGTCCAAATTCTATTTTAATATACACGGACTACATATACCATGGTGGGAGAGGGGCAATTAAACACATAAACTCATTCAAATTTCGAACATAGGGTGTTCAATGTATGATGGAGTCTGAGAAGACCACACCAATGATTTAAGGACTTGAAAACAGTTAAATCTGTAGAGGTGTGCGTGTATGTGCGCGCGCGCGTGTGTGTGTGTGTGTGTGTGTGATTTGGAGTTTTGACGTAGCTTTAACAAAGCTTCAGTTATATCGCTATGATGTCTGCAGTGAGTGTGGCAGGTTACAGGTGTGTCTTGCACTTGGGAAAAATGTACCACCCAGTCATAGTAGCCGACACCAGGCTGACCAGTCCTAACACTAACCTCTTAATATTGAGAGCAAAGCGAGAGAGCTATTAGTATCATGTTTATAAGTCGTTGTACGGCTCTAACCACTTGGACACCGGGGAGGTCGCTGTTAAGGTATACGAGTTTATAAAAAATGTCTTATGTATAAGCTATAACTAATATACAATAATACGTACTTTTGCATGTTTTCAATGTGGCATCGGCTTGCGTAGTATAATGCAAATATGGTCTATTCTTGTTTATTGCGAAACGTTTAGTACTATAGGGGTCTTATCGAACACGAGTAGGTTTACTTCTGAGCCTGTTTATTGCTTTGCACTGTCGTGTTGATAATGCTATCTGTATAACTTACTGTATATAATGTCATTACGTATTATTGTGTACGTTCGTGTCATTCTTAGTACACGATTTTAGATTTAATTTCAGCTGATCAGTCGACGTGGTTCCACCTGTAGAGCTAACCAAAGAAGCTGAACATAGCAGCCGTAAAGCTGAGCGAACAGTGTTGCTGGTTGCGTAGCAGGTGGTCGGGCGTTGCTGACAGACTTAGTGGGCTTTGATTATTTAATTGTCCAAGGATTTGAATGGTAGCTGGTAATTACCTGTAATAATGCTTGCTTTATTGATCAGTGTGTCTGGTAGCCATGTGTGCTGGTGACGGAGTGTGTAACTCCATACATGTAATGTTTTAGCATTGGGCCAATTCTCGGGTTTGAAATATCCAGTGTTTTGAGATTGTAAAGACATTTTGTATAATGTCTCTCCCTCTGTTTTCATCATTTTACTATCTGATTAAATTATATATTTTTTATTTATTTGAGTGAATTAATTTTTACTATTTGAGTAAAACACAATTTTTTTCGTAGTGTGAAATTATTGTGAATCATTCACCTTTGTCCTTGTACTGTTTAAAATCATTTTTTTTTTCTATTTTCAGTTTTTGCATTATTAGGTTCGTGCTGCTTATTTTATTTTTTCTAAAAATATATTTGGATCTTATACACGCACTATTAATTTAATTGTTTTATCATTCAAGTCGTGCATCATTATACATTTTGTATCATTATCAATTGTGTTTTATTATAAATCTGAAAACAACACCGATATCGTGTTACAATGTACAAGCTATCCTGCTCAGCCAGCTGATATCCAAGCCAGGCCTATAGGCTTTTGCAAGGTCACTCTCTTTGGGTAAACATGGATACGTTTATTCGTGCAATTTTGTATGCGATTGGCCTTGTAATTGTAAATAACAACGGCATTTGAAATTGTTGCAAATATTTATGTATAATTTGCATATAGTTCACTGAGCCAACATACGCGATTACTTGTTTAGTTTTACAACAATGTAGTCTTACATCAAATTTAATCTCGTCATCGTGATATTTTAGATAGAGAATATTTACCAATAATGTGATTTGCAAAGAATTGGCGGAAACACCAAACTGTATCTGTCATGAACATATATTAATCATGTCAACGAGACTTTCAGCTCTTGATAGTTTATTCACGATAATGAAAAACATATTAAAAACATGAAAATAGCGTGACATAATCGACATATTAAAAACATGAAAATAGCGTGACATAATCGACATATTAAAAACATGAAAATAGCGTGACATAATCGACATATTAAAAACATGAAAATAGCGTGACATAATCAACATATTAAAAACATGAAAATAGGGTGACATAATCGACATATTAAAAACATGAAAATAGCGTGACATAATCGACTTCATCTGAAGCATTGTTGGCAGCAGTAATTTGTTTTTAGACCATTGTTGTCCGGGGAAATATTTCTTGAGGAATCTTTTTTTGGATCTATTTATTGTCCGAAGTGTATATTATTTCCTTGCAGAGATCGTGTGATAACTGAATTTAGATCACTTTGTCCGCAATACATCCCCATGTGCAGGCTGGTCGTATGCAGCAATAGCTCTTATCTATCCGTATGCCATTCTTATTTTTCTAATAAAAGTATTACTAGTGCATTTTTGTACTCTACGTCATAGGAACGCTTTCTAGACTCTTGGTTTTGCAAGACATATTTTTATCTTTATTTTGTTAAGTTGCTTTGATAAAGCGGATCAAATGAATTAATGAAATTGTAAATAGATGTCAGTGTTTAAATTGTCATGATTTCTTAATACTATTAATTACACCAATAACCTTGACAGCCTCGTCAGTAATTAAGGTAATCGTCCAAAAGAATGAAAAACTAGTGTCACAAACCTCACATGACTACAAATATTTATCTAAAATCTCCAGTCCGACGTAAAGACTTCATTCAAACATGTCCGCTAAGGTTACTAAGCAGTGTTGATCAGCCAATATATTGAATATAATTTTATGAATTAATTTTCTTTGTATTTTCAATACGCCTTAAAGATTATAATATAGCTCTAATGGTTACTTTGCTAAGTACGCAGGAAATCAATGATTTACAATTCTAAAGTTAATTAGGTTCGCACACACACACACACACACACACATATACACACACACACACACACACACACACACATATATATATATATATATATATATATATATATATATATATATATATATATATATATATATATATATATATATATATATACAAATCCACCGAAACAAAAAAACTAAACACAACTAGACTGATTCATTTTCGCATGTTAAGGTAGGATGCGTAATAGTTCAATTAGACAACACTGATATCAAAAGAAAACGACAAAATCATAGAACCGGTATGTAGGTCTGTCTTCTTTGCAAAACAATTCAAGTTGTCAATTCATTTTGGAATTTCCAAGTGAAAAACTAATATCTACATTCAGATAGAAGTAAACGTATTTGCCTCCGTTGATAATCATTTTAATATTTAATGTATAATCATAAAGAAATATTAGCTCTGAATCATGATTGCAAAATAAATGTCACTAGTCAGGTACACCATTAGTGTGCTTTTGGTCAATTAGAAAATACAGATATAGATAGTCATGCAGAAAAGTATATAAAAAACCAACACAGTTTTAATATACATACATGATCCTAATATCAAAGGGAACCGGCCCGTGAAGAATATATAGAGGGGTACAGTTTCCGATATTTATTATACTTGTAAGGAATGAACGAAGAGCTCTTTCCAACTATATCTGATCTGAAACAAAATCCCAAATTTGACAAGCACATGTTAACATCGGTCTGATGGAAGAGGTTTAGCTGACAACAGATTGGCCAATGTAAATTGTGTGTGTGTGTGTGTGTGTGTGTGTGTGTGTGTGTGTGTGTGTGTGTGTGTGTGTGTGTATGTATGTATGTATGTATGTATGTGTATTTCTGTGTGTGAATACATGTATGTCTATGTATATATGTATTTATAGGTATATGTATGTATATTAATTTCTCACCAATGCGACAGAGAAATCCGGCAGTTTTGCTAACCTTGCTCTTCTTCTCGCAACCATGCGACAGAGAAATCAAGCTGTTTTGCTAAAACTACTTTACTTATCTCAGTCTAGTCATCTCAGACCAGGCGTCTCAGTCAAGGCGTCCACGCGTTCAGAACTTCTTATAAAAATGAAACCCGTAAAATAAAAAAACAGCAGCAACAACAACAAATATATAAGAAAAACATAGTAGGTTATGGTCAATCCATCTTTGAAAACACACCATACAAAAACATTTTGAGAGAGACAACGACAGACGCAAACATATGGAACTTTTTTACATTACCCTAGTTAGATCCACACAGCATTGTCAATTATATCCTATATGAAGCCCTAGCTCAGTACAGTTTCAGGTCAGTGTCATTACATGTAGCTAAAGCAACCTAACTAGTTCTAAATACTTCGTGCGAAATACATTATATACTGTTACCTACATTTAATGATCCTAACCTGAAAATTGACTGTACTACTGATATGATAACATTGTTACGTATATCTGATTTAAATTATTTATTTGTTTAATTGTCAGATCCAAATTTGTCATTTTGGGTTTAAAATTCATTAATTGGGAAATTATTCTAGAAAAATATCTATGACCATACTTTATCTGTAAATATATTTTTGACCTTGGCTTGTTGACCTAATTTCTGACCCTTCTTTAGAGAGTGTAAACAAGCCATGGAAATGATTGGCTAAAATCCAAAGACATCTTTCTGGATCATTCTATTGGTACGCGACTTAGTGAAGGTAGCCTGTTTCTTTGACCTTCTATGAATTTCCAGAAAATCACGTGATCACTTGTTTACGTAAAAAACAGGTATTGAAATTATTGTTTGGGATAGAACAGTTCAGTATAATCTGGGCTTTTACGTTAATAGTTGTGTTTTGAGTTATATTGGAATTTGTGTCAATTCGTTGAAGCAAGAGGAACATGTGCTCATAATTTCATTTGGATGATTATAAAACAAGAACTGCATCACGTGATATCGTCAACCATTTTGATTACATCGTCAAGATTCGAACCTGGAACTATTAGAACATTTATTTATCAGGACTCTTGCAATTCCATTAGTGGATTTTTTTTGTGAATTCTACATTGGATTAATGTTGGATTTGATTCTCTAAAACCGTAAGTTTATTTATTTTATGAAAATAATTGTACTTAATAAATTCATTGTTAAAGTTTTACAAGCTTGTTAGTTTTCACTTTTTCTGTGTTGCTGCTTATTCGAGCCTAAGCACGTAACAGTTCCCAATCCTGTGTGAAATTAACTAGGACAGAAAACAGCTATAGACCTATACACTTCATAGCCTCCCGAATCTCTTAACAACTACAGAAAACTAGCAGCAGCCAGAAATATGTTATGTCAAAATGCTTTATGCTAATGTTAAGCATTTTCACTTTTTCCAAGTTGATTCAAAACTATACATGCACTATTTATTGTCAAATAAAGTACAAACAGCCTGAAGAAATCATTTATCCGTCAACACACCAATCCACTTGCCATATTTCCAAGAAAGAAAATAATCAATTTTCAAAGAAACCGTGAACTTGAAAGCTTAACACATGGTTATCCGCTAGGAGTCCATATATTGATAGGTCTTTTATACAGGTGTGCGTGTAATTCTTTCAAATTTGTAACTAATGAAATGAAACAGTGTCGTCTTGTAACAAATATTAATTGTTCATAATGAATTTCATATAACATCCATATATTAAGTGTAATAAAAAATAATTACTATGCGACATTATATGCTATTTTTCTTTGCTTACGCGTATAAACTGCGCACTCCAGATGCAACGGTCACATCACAGTCCTCATTAACATATTTGTATTCATGTGCCGCATGTATAAAATGGGACATGAACACTAGCAAAGAGTTCTTTTTACTTCAAAGGAAAATATTGGGTGAGAATAAAATCTATGTTGGGTTTTAGACAGAGACAAAGAACCCCAGTCGCTGTGGTTGCCATATGCCATTCCACTCAGGCAAGCCTCGTATAGATCAAATAATGTCACCCCTTTGACTGGGATTTCTTTGTCTCCGTTTGAAACCCAATATATATAATATATAATAATTTAAGTCATTTTTCTGCTTTAGTAACAGTACCATCGATCGTAAACTCACACTCTTCTCTTCCTTCCTCTGTTCGGTTTGATTTTAAAAATCTCCCCCCCCCTTTATTGTGGGATGTCTATATTTTTTTAAAAAGCTTCTGTTGTAATATTACTAAATGCATCAATGGAGATAACCATGGCTCAACAAATATGATACATATGGTCGGGGTGTCAGTCTTGGGCTGTTATTATCCTTCGTATGCTTAGCTAGTGTTGAGTTTGTCATTAATTTGTATGTGAAGACCGTCCAATTTGATTACTGACAGTTTCATTTCTTGTTCATAAAGTTAGCTGCGTTATTCAAAACATTGACAGACATTTAGTCATTCATCTTTTCCTAGCTTACGACTGGTGATTATCCATGACAAATAGCCAGCTGACCATGTAGGACAATAGCCGAGATATTGGCTCCAATCAGACCAAGATCATCCAGACCAAGACGTCTCATCGTAACCCAACGCCATTACGATGATCGATATTATTTATTTAACATTAATTAAAGCGTTCCTTTTGACGAAAGTAGCACAATATGTTTCTACCAGAAATAACGGTTTCTGAAAATTACATTAACAATGATTTGTGTGTGTGTGCGTGTATGTCGAAGGTTATCCTGTATGAATCGCTATTGGGTTTCTAAATTATTATGGATTTAGAAAAATACTTTAGAGTTTGTAGAAAGATTAGTTTGCTTCAGTTTCCTGTTTCTTGCTTTTGGATTGAGTATAATAACTGCATAAATTTTGTACACGAAGAAAATATGCAGTTAATACATAGCTAATTACCAATACTTATAAACGGGCTAAGTGCTTAATCGTTATGGAGAAAGTTTTCATTATTTAATACTGTGTAAGAGTACGTATGACAAAGACAAAACATGGTCTTTTTATATAAGTCTTTGATATCTATTGAATTTAAGGGCGACAAAAACCCCGGCACAGAAGCACATAATGTTCCTTGTTTCCTCTTTTTTTCATGATATCTTAGTGGGTTGTAAAGTTTAGACTCTTGGAGGGGCTAAAATGTTTTAATAAGGCAAAGGTTACCACCGCTCCCTCCCGCTTCCTTATCCTCTTTATATATATATATATATATATATATATATATATATATATATATATATATATATATATATATATATATATATATATATATATATATATATAATGTTTATGTTAAAACTTGCTAAAAATGAAATCCGTTCCAGAAAAACGTTAACATCCAGTGGTACATTATAAACGAAAGGTAAAGGAGGTGCAAAAAGGTTTACCAAATACCAATTTATGTATGCTGGCTTAAGTGGTTGAGCGTCCGCCTCAGATGCGGGAGGTTGAGGGTTCGAACCCGGTCCGAGTCATATCAAATGCTTATAAAAATGTTACTAGCACCTGTCTTGCTTGGCGCTCAGGGTAAAGAGGTTAGTGTTATGACTGGTATTTTTGGTGTCAGGATAATGGGACTGGGTGGGACATGATGATACATGTCTGCGGCATGATGCCCCAGTGCTCGACATCACTATAAATTGCCACACTGCAGATATCGTTGCGATATGATAGAAACATTTTTAATTGCTTTTAAAGCTGCATTAAAAACATTCTAAATCCAATTTGTATTTGAACTGGACAGATTCCCAGTCAGACAGATTTTAAATAATTTAATATGGATTAATTAATAAAGCTCATTATCAGTGCTTAAACTCATCAGCTTGGTCATTGTCATGATCATGCGAGTGAATCTCTGTCAGCCAATTATTAAGTTTACTTTCTTGAGGCATTAGCCTTCTTGAATATCAGACAAAGAGTGAGGAGGTCTTTAAAGTATGAAAGAAGAGGACACCTTTACAGTATGAAAGAAGAGGAGGTCTTTACAGTATGAAAGAAGAGGAGACCTTTACAGTATGAAAGAAGAGGAGACCTTTACAGTATGAAAGAAGAGGAGACCTTTACAGTATGAAAGAAGAGCATGCTTTTACAGTATGAAAGAAGAGGAGACCTTTACAGTATGAAAGAAGAGGAGACCTTTACAGTATTAAAGAAGAGGAGAGCCTTACAGTATGAAACAAGAGGAGACCTTTACAGTATGAAAGAAGAGGAGACCTTTACAGTATGAAAGAAGAGGAGACCTTTACAGTATGAAAGAAGAGGAGACCTTTACAGTATGAGGCCTTTATAGTGTGAACGAAGAAGACAAGTCATCTCCTCTTCGCTAAGTAATTATATATATTCTACGCTAGGCCAGGAACGCGTTGTTTTCTGAGACGAAATACGTCAAATCACTTAAGATGAAGATGGTTTTAGGGTTTCAAGCGTCTTATTTAGTATTTTTGTTTTACTATCAACGAGATATTATCATGGGTCCAATATCAATTCCGCATGTTTTGCAATGTTTTGTGGTGTCTTTATTTTTTGTTAGCATTCTTTTAAGTGTCGCTCGGTAAATATATAGTTTTCGTTTTCTTTTTTGCCTGGCCTACTTCAGTAAATAACCTTGCGGATTCCCGAAAATAGGCATATTCTGTTTAAAACAATACTTATTTGAGCGTACATAAATGCACTTGGGCAGAGACTACAAAAACTACACCTGGAAACAATTCCTACTTGAAAGATATGAAAACACACACACATATATATATATATATATATATATATATATATATATATATATATATATATATATATATATATATATATATATATATATATATATATATATATATATACACCATTCTCAGAATGAACTCTGCTTTCATGGTTAAACACATGACGTATTTCACAAATTAATGGCAACGGGCAGCACTGACAAAAGTTACGGCACAGGACTTTGCTCGACTGAATCTTGAAACAGACAACGCATGTGTCTCATTCTCGTTTCCGTCGTAAGCGTTATCGTTTAATTTCGATATAGAACGTTTCTGTGTTATTGATTTCGTGAATGGAAACGATGTCAGGTTTGAATTATAAAAATTAGGTCGTATGGAATGGTCGTTGTATTATATATATATTGGGAAATATTGACAGAAGCATTAATATAAAATTCTCCCAGGAGACTGGTTATAATTGAATTGATAGTTGTATCCATCAAAATAGCAGCATTCAACCATATATCAACTTTATTAGTTTTATGACATTTTCTTCAATTTTGTAAAAGTGTACCTGATGAATGTTTATTTAAATTCTTTCTTGTTAACGTAAACTTCAACTGAAAGGCAAGATTATGATTCAAGTTTTTTTCTTGTCAATTCTAATTGACTATGATTATATGTGTTTTCGCCTTCGAAATGATGATGATGATGATGATGATGATGATGATGATGATGATGATGATATGTGTGTCTGATATTTTGATTTATAACGTACCTTAACATAAGATTTTTGTTTCAGTCATGTCGCTACGATGGCAGTAGTGTGGCCGTTTATAATGATGTCTAGCAATGGGGAAATTTGAATCACCTAGAGAGACCAGTTTCATCAGCAGACATTTAGATCACGTGCGACACCACTTTAGTAAACAATCACCAATTCAATGCCGTGGCAACATCTGTTTTATTTCTTCTGCGTTTAACAGGCAATGGGCGGAAAATGTGCGAGCGATTTCCAATTAACTTGTACGTATGTTGTTCAATTATCGAAAACCTGGTTGAGATCTCTTAGGTATCACAGGTGCAGTCCTTTTGTTCTCTGTACGTCGGTGAATTTGCACCCGGTGTTATATGCTGCCAGCAATGCGCAACAGGAAAACACTAATGCTGTTGTGTTTTGTATTTTGTTTATATTATAACTGAGTTCTATTGTATCGCAGATATAGTGTTTTAAACATTTGTTATACATTTGTTATACAAGCATATACATAGATAAACGTGACGCTGCTTTCAGATTCGTATCTAACATTGCTGTACATAAAAGTTAACCTCTATTGAAAATGCTATGTTTATTTATGTTATAATGTGTGCTTGACATTTGTCTGTGATTCAAAGTAGAGTCTTTGTCTACATGACTATTATCATGATTTAGGAAGTAAACATGAAGTTTACTTGAATTTAAGTTCAAGACCCGCGTTGTGTCTATTGTGTCTTAGGTCAAGTGAAACTATCATCAAACCTTTCGTTCCTGTTTAAATAACATTCTTTGGGAATCCATGATTAAGGTTTGCAAATGTGTTCATATATAATTTGAGAGGAATCACTTATTGCATGTCTGCGGAATGATGCCCCAGTGCTAGACATCACTATAAACTGCCTCACTGCAGATATCGTAGCGATATGCCTGAAATATTGTTAAACCTACGTTAAAAATCCTAATCACACACGTAATTATTCATTGGGATTACAAAGTGCCATTTACATTTTGGACTTAAATAATACTTTGGAATTTCTGTGAATGCATTGAAAGACATTATGTACGATATAATTATGATACAAATAAACTTTTGTTGTTTCAGCATATACAAGGTTATTGTAAACCATTTGGAATATTTTATACGTTCGACCTTGTGAAAGAATATTTAAGATGATATATTTAATTCAGGATACTGGAATTTCCTCGAAAATATTCATTCACAACGTAGGAAAAATATTTTATTTGTTGCATTTTACTAAACTTGTTGCCTTCGCTTATTTCGGTTACTTTGTTTCAGACCATATAGTCGTAACACAGCGTTCAATATTGTATAAAGTATCTTGAATATAGACGATTTGTCGCACTTGCTGATTCAGTAAAACATAAATTGTGACACAAGATAAAGGCTCAGATCTTATCTGTATGAGTCGTGTTTCATTAATAAGCATTCATAGTACACTATATCTACCGAATACAAATTATAAACAGTGAACATTAAATCCAAGTTTATAAATCAGCTTTATTATGTGGGTGTTTCAAGTGACCCCATGCTGTACTTAGGTAAAACTTTAACCTTTATCCCTCATGCAAGCATTAACGTTAGCACCGTATTATTTCATAATTAATTAATTATACATTTAGATAAAGTTTCAGGTGTATTTTCATCTATATTCCCTTCAAAACACTTACCTCGATCATGGATATTGATTAAATACGCTGACTCTAACTGTCTGTCAATATCGTTGAGCGTATGCTCGTAAGACAGTTAATCACCGCTTCCAACGAAACCACGAGGGAGAGTTCATGACAGTTGCAAATTATTGACCTGATAAACACACCGAAGCTCATCATCACTGATGCATACACACCTGTATTCTTCACTTTTTGTGATTTCGACATTTTAAGGATAACAGACAAACCAGTCGAGCTTCACATGTAAAGTCCGCTGTCCGATTTTGTCGTCCAGAAATGGCACTCAACGGAAGATTCGCCTATTCAAGCTTGCCACTTACATTTGTCAGCCATGGTTGTCTCAATGAGACAAAGGGGATTTAAACAAAGGGGATTTAAATATTAATACCGCAACCTGACAACGTCAGTTTAGCATTCTCAACGCGCGGAATATCATTAATAGCTTAAAACACCAGCAGAGAATTATGTAATAGCTTTATAAAAATCCTTTACGATGCAAACTGAATCACTGGCATTTATTTTGAGGCAGGATTTTATCATTATTGCAAGACCGCTAGTAGTTAGAGCGTCCGCCTTGGTCACGGTTTCTAACGTCAGCCGAATCATACCAAAGGCCGACAAAAATGGTACAGGCACCCGCCTCAATATGCGCTCAACATTAAGAGGTTAGTGTTATGACTGGTTGGTCTGGTGCCTGGATAATGTGAATGGTGGGACATGATACTACATGTATGCGGCATGATGTCCATGTGATTGGAATCATTATATAATGTCGCACTGCAGATGTCGTGGCGATATGACTGAACAATTGCTAAAGCTACGTTAAAATTACACTCCTAACATACACACACAAAACACACACTCATTATGGCAGACACTTTTTAATGAATTAAGTGAGGAAAAATGTTAAAGGCTACATAATGACTATAAAGTCTATTCCGAGACACTAATACTTAACTTAGTAGAGAAACGAAATTTATATGTTGTATTGTATAAATTTTAGAATGTAATAATATATATATATATATATATATATATATATATATATATATATATATATATATATATATATATATATATATATATATATATATATATATATATATATATATATATATATATATATATATGTGTGTGTGTGTGTGTGTGTGTGTTTCTGTGTGTGTGTGTGTTTCTGTGTGTATTCATGTGTGGTGTGTGGTAATGGTAAGACTTTTTTTGGGTACTTTTTGTACCACAATACTGAAATGCACATCTCGTCATAAATGTATTATATTTATCTCATTGTTAGTTTGCCCACAAATATTTATGCATTATTTGCCGCTATTACAGTGAACCTAAACCAACATGGGAAAAAAAACACTAAAGAAAGAATACTATATTAGTAATAATTGCAATAATAATAATAGTAATAACCAGAATGTAGAGCACAAACGCTGCTCATCTTGATCATGGACTGTTCTCTTCGAGGCCTTGATTCTCGTCTCGATCGAGCTGAAACTGTAACGGCCTCACTTCATAGCGAGCAGAATTTTCTTCAGATTCATGAAGTTGGCATGTTCAAGGGGTCGACTTCCTCAAACGACGAAGCTGAGCATGTCAAATTTGACATAAATTCGCATGTATCATCCCTATCAACCATAATCACCACATACGCTAAACTTGAGGGACTTCACTTCCGGAAATCCGATTTTTCACAGGATGTTAACAAATATTTCCGGAGCGTTTTCCGTAATACATCGATTTACACTCAATAAATCATAATTTTCTCCTCAGTGAGTTAAAACCTAGATCTAAAATGTACATTTCGGAGTTATTCAGCGAAAAACGAACATTATGATATATAATGTGTTTTTGACGCTAGTAGACCTTTAAATAAAGTTTAATTGGGCTAAATGAAGACCGTGAACATATACAACTTGATTAGGATAATTCCTTGTGTGTGTGTGTGTGTGTGTGTGTGTGTGTGTGTGTGTGTGTGTTACAGGGTTTAATGACACGTCTAGGTAGTACTGGCTATATGGTGCCGATTTAAAGTTAAGCTGCATATATAAAGAACAATAATTACAGAAAGAAAAGTAAATAAATATTATAGAAACCAAAACCTTCGAACTAAGGTAAATATTAAGTACTACATGATATGAAATAGTGTTACAAATACGTAAAGTATGTTCCGCATTACTTCTAATACTAAGTGTTATATATTGGTCCATCTCGGTGAAGTTTCTCACAGGATGGAAGTCGTGCTGTCTACGAGAATGTGTTTTTATGTAAGAGGACGCTAGCAAGGTCGAAATTCCCCGTTCAGGAGGTAAGCATGAGTTACATTAGCCTTATAAATTATCATCATGATATCATTTTATTTATGTGATTTGTCTATGATGCCATGTCATGACCAAATAATGGGTTTGATGTTGCGAAATTTGTTTGTGTTGTTGTTTGTGGAGGAATTCAGGGCTTTATAGTAGATTGGAAGTGTTCACAGTTGTACATATGATGGGCACTAACATGTAAACATACATTTCTACCATGAAATAAATATAATGTCGACATCATAATCTAAAATTTTCTCATTTAATGGAGCATTTGAATTTAACAAATATCCTATTACACAAAGATATACTGGTATCAGAAAAAGAGGTCTCAGATTTAAAATTAAAACTTTGTTTGAATTAACAAATGCCATTACACAAAAAGCTACTGTTAGACATATAAAATACGAGTCTAGCTTATTCATTGGTTTGAGTGCTCGGTGATATGAGCCTATGATATACTCCATGGCTGCACATGTTAAATTCACTGATGTTAATTTATATGCATCGCCATGTCACAAAGGATGTTCTTCACAATAATCATTCAATCGGCTCAAGTGGTCCTTTTTAAATAGATGCAATCTGTATTTGATCGGCGAATCCACATTGTCTGGCATATTACAGAGATGTCAGTTGTGATAACGCGAACAGCGGAAAACAGCCGTATATATTACCATGGTATAAACGTACATCTTAAAACAAAAAAAAACCCACAAACCTTGTCTAGAATATGTGTCAGATTGGGATTGAAATACGGCCCAAGTGGACAAATGGACAACTTGTTGGAATTAATAGAATTTATAATCCTGAAGGTTATGGTTTCTATCTGTAATAACCTGATTTTTTCCAGTTAGCGTTAGTCACAACACGACTAACACGCCAGAAAAAGTAATCCTTACCATAATGTCACTAAACAGTTCCATTATCGCACAGCAATCATGGAGAGACGCGTTTCACAAAGTTTATTGCTGTATCTAATATTTCACAATTATGATCTTCGTCCAACTAATCAACATTTTCCTAAGAAACGTGATACATTTATTGTGCTGATTGAATTGGTGCCCATTGTTTCAGTCGAGATTGTCTTACAGAGCGTCCGGACCGATATCCTATAGACTGTAATAACTTTAAATATAAGAGTTTACAAGGTGTAGCTTTGCCAAATAGGGTTCTACTTATATGTGTTGCTATTTTTGAATTCATCCATGAATTACGCGGCACTGGCACGCTTGCATTCTTGTTTGGTAAATAACGCTTCACCCAAATTTCGAACTTCATGCAGACTAAGTTTGCAACCTTGCTCATTCTCTAGTTATGCATATATTTTCAAATCTAAATCTAACGATGGTTAAAATAGCAAACTAACCTGCTTTACCATATTTTGTTGTATATATATATATATATATATATATATATATATATATATATATATATATATATATATATATATATAATATAGAAACAGGCAGAAACAGGTTATTAAAATTCAGTGAGCATTTCAAGAGAATTGTGCAAAACAAACAACTTGTACATAAGGCAATAAGTGAAATCGCCTTGTTGCCGTTCGTAATCTATTTTACTGCAAAAAAAATGGCACCTCCTCAGTACCTAACCTTAAATGCAAGGCTTTGGGATATTAATATTTGCGATTTGTTAATGGAAGGGAGAAAATTAAGCGAGAAGAAAATCTTACCATTGGGTTTGTCTCGGTAGGATGTGTTCTATTCAGTCTGATGTGGTGGGTGGTTGATTGAGATACTTTGCTCTAACTGCTCAGATATTAAATAACCTACTTGTGTTGATGTACCGTAAAATGCACGTGTGGCGGAGTGGTCAAGATGAGCTCGTCTTTACATATTAGTGGCATCTCATGTCTGTCAGCATGGTTTCGAGTCTAGACTCGGTCAAATTGGGTATGTGAGAAAGCCTGCCAGTAAATATCCGTGCGTCAGTGGATTCTCCCAGATTATTTTCCGGGTTCTTTCTCCACCAGATATACTGTCAAACGAATATAACCTACCATGTGCTGAAAAATCTCATTCAATCTACAAAACCAATTCAAATAATAACTACAAAAAATACAATGTAGGAATGAGGTTGCATAGCAAATCAGCACATTTGTGGCTTTAAATACTGGATACATTTAGGTATAACATAAAGGTATTAAACAAAAGATAAAGGTGACAGAGGTAAATTCCTTAAACAACAAAGGATAGCGTGTTATGTATTTCGCACATTAAAACGTCTACAACTTCTAAAAATGGACATGGTCATGTGACACATTCGATAGAAAATAGGTTGCCTCTTAGAACACGTAGTTGGATGCATCATGTATATTCCACATCCCTGGAAATACGAGCCAAGGGTTTGATGACAGAGATTAATCGTTTTGAATGACAACAAGTACACTTTACACCAGCGTCTTCATCATCAGCAGCATCAGCAGCAATAATACTGATTAGTGACACTTCACAACAATAGAATTTTACAAAAACACAGGCAATCTTTCAAAATGTTAAAATGGAAAGATCCCGCTTGATATGAAAATGTCACTTTAGCGATCGGCAGGAAGATACTCAACCGTCAAGAGACCTTAATACATATCACGGTGAGCTGCAGAAGAATGAATCGTGAACGATATATGTATTCAAAATCGAATTCAAGCATAAAATATATTTCACATTCAATACTAGCATGTTTCTTTTTATTTTTCAAAATATTACAAAACCGACACAATTACACAAACTGTATACGTGCGGTCGGCGAAAAGAACACGTCTGACATGTCGCAGCGATGCGAAGCGCGCTCACGACCGAGTTTTCGTGAGACATTTGAAACGAGTTCTTTCCACCAACTCAGTACAAAACAGGAATGCGTTTTTGTATTTACTAACTACTCTCATCATTATTCTACCAAAACACCTGTATATTATTCTACCAAAACACCTGTATATTATTCTACCAAAACACCTGTAGCTTTTCTCTATGAATAAAACTGAAAACGATCAGGGATTATAAAAGTTCGATTCACTGCGTCAGCAAATATCTTATGGGGATGTCAAAGAAGGCGTCTAAGTAGTTTGAATCTGGATACGGAAAGACGAATTGAACATATGTAAGTTCTAATGCGTATATATGTAAAAATGAATGTTCAGTATGATTAGGATGCGGTGACGTATGCCTACAACCATTGGTATTAACGTTTCAAATTTTAGCTTTTCTGAATTCATCATTATTTTTGTTCAAATTGAAAATAGTGTTAACAGAAAGATGAGTATTTTGTGTGTTCTAATAATAGAAATAATCAAACTATAGCTACTTTACAGCGGCATTGTCGACATAATTAACACAAGATGAAACTGGGAAGGGAGGAATATCACATTAGAAGGATGTAAAACTAAATTATAAAAACAGAGTTGCGTTTCTAAAATGCTATTATATAAATTGAGACGTTCTGAGCCTTTATAAAGATGTCTCAAGGGATTGTTCATTGGGTACAAACCAATTTACTACACGAGATTTATGTTACATCAGCGTAACACGTCTAATTTAGCGAAACTGTCAAAAAATAATTGCATGGCACGTTCCTCCTGCAAAAATAGCATATTGATGACCATGCAATAATGAATGAACCAATACGAATTAGGCTACATTACAATTACACAGAACAAAAACTACAGTCTCTTTAAAACTTTCTCAGACCACTGAATACGTAATTTAATAAAATTGTTAGCTGTAGCAACACGTTACTCATTTGTTCATTTCCGATAAGAAATATATTGTTGTTGTATGGTTTAACGCCATTTGTCAGCACAAGATAGGCTATATATGGCGGTCAGTTTTAAGATGGATGAATAATACGGGAAAACCCCAGTAAAAAAGCACCAACCCACGAGAAACCATTGGTAAGCTTTCACACTTACCCACAATGGCCAAATCTGAGTCTTGAACCCACGCATACAGAGGTGAAATGACAATGACCCATAACGGAGAGCTCTTTAGATCACTCTGCCACTCTGGGTCTCGATAAGAAAGATAACAACATTAGCTGATAAGGCTATGATAACACGCATGCACGCACGCACATTTGATTAGGATTTTTAACGTAGCTTTAACAATTTTTCAGTCATATCGCTACGATGTCTGCAGTGAGGCAGTTTATAGTGATGTCTAGCACTGAGACATCATGCCGCAGACATGTAGCATGATGTCTCACCCAGTCACATTATCCTGACACCAGGCCGACCAGTCCTAACACTAACCTCTTTATGCTGAGCGTCAAGCGAGGCAGCTGTTAGTACCATTTTTGTAAGTCTTTGGTATGACTCGGCCGGGGATCGAACCGACGACCTCCCGCTTCCGGGGCGGACGCTCTAACCACTAGGCCACCGGAGCGGTTCACGCACGCACACAAACATAGCTGAATTTCATGATGTATTGTTACAAGATAGGGGTCTTGTAACAATACATCATGGAAATATTCCGTATCGCAAATAATTAGCTAATTACTAAGTGTAAACGTCACGGCGTGAAGTGTTAGTGAGTCTCCATGATGCCATAAGTTATTAGTAGTTAATTTAGGTAAAAACCAAATGAGTCTCCCTGTCGTACCAATGTCTCCTAACATCTAGTGGTGTACATTGGTGGTGTGACTGCAGTGGCAGTATTTACGATAGAAAACAGGTAAATTACACAAAGGAATAAATAAGAAGGAATTTGGCAGATACCCTTTATGTCGCCATTATAACAAATGTGGTGCAGTTGTACAGGCGAAATATGCCTGGAAACTATATATTGACTGGCCTAAGGTGGCGGAGTTAAAATAGTTCCCTGTGTTAGAGGATAGTTGTATAGTTTTCCACGGTGTATATTGCTGTCCATACGGAAACCTAAGGAAGAGAAACCATGCAGAAGTAAGGTTTATATATATTTGGCAGATTGGAGATTTGTGGTTTTGCATTGATTAGAGTAAAATTTATGTATAGAACGGGCACGTCGGGATTTCTGATTTACAACTGAAGTTGTATGTTAGTCTTTGGATATTTGGGGTACACGTATTACGTTTACCGGAAACTGCGCCAGGGTTTGACATCGCTCGGTCAAATAAAGACCCCTATCTTGTAACAATACATCATGAAATGCCTGTTTATAATTATCAAACAAATTATATGTATACTTACCAGTATCATAATCATACAGGTTCAAGAAATTTACAAAATTCTAACACGGGTCTATAGGCAAATTGCATCCATCGCCTTGCCTGTAAGCACCGATTTCTTTACCATCCAAACCATGCCAACATCACCAAATTGCACACACACACATGCATAGATACCCGCATATATATATATATATATATATATATATATATATATATATATATATATATATATATATATATATATATATATATATATATATATATATATATATATATATATATATATATATATATATATATAATTTTGTGCCAAAAGATGTGCTTATCAATAAGCTGGATTATTTTTTTCAGGCAATCCTCAAGTATATTAGCGATTTGCTGGCATTCAGAACGTTAAGGCATGGCGTACATTCTCACAATCTCTTGTGTTAAGACCCCTATTGTCATACAACATTAACAACGACTTCAGTCTTATCAAGGGAAATAGCGGCTGTGTTTCAATATAACGAGTTAGTGCCTGATTGCGAGTATAACTGTTATTATTTTCAGAGCATTTGATGTGGGTTACTCGGAAAGTGCTTCCATAATTTGGAGTCATGTACTTATTCTGGATCAATTTACACTGAAATTATAATCTTCATCCCCCTAATATATAAGCCAAGTGTAGTCATTGGTGAACTTTGTGATTCACTTTGAAACGCGTTTCTTTTAACACTTGACTAAAAATTAATAGTTTATTTTTCATGACATAGAGGTATTCGCCTTCCTGAAGAGTACAGCTTCCGGTGATTTTATTAAAAGCTTTGGCATAATTTAGGCAAAGTTTAGGTATAGTTTAGATACAGTTTAGGCATAGTTAAGTATAGTTTAGGTATAGTTTAGATATAGTTTAGATAAAGTTTAGGTATATTTTAGGCATAGTTAAGGTATAGTTTAGTTATAGTTTAGATAAATTTTGGCATAGTTGAGGCATAGTTTAGGTATAGTTCAGATAAAATTTAGGCATAGTTTAGGCATAGTTTAGGCAAACACGAGTACAAAGGCCGTGTATGTCTGAATTGTGAAGAGGATTTGAAACCACTCTACATTATGGTTGTATAGTGTTGCAACTACCAGAAAACTTGGAACATACAATAAAATCAAGTGGATAGAACGGTAGGTGAGGAGCGAACCATTTGGATGCCCTTATCAGTCTTCCTTATCTTCCTATTAAGATATGGTACTAATGAGACGTGTTGATTTATCAAAACATTGTGTTGTATGAAAGCGCATTACGTTCTAAACAAACTGACTGAAATGTTTAGGGTGGTACACGCACAGCGGCAATTGTTCACATGATGCTATTAAAAAAAATTAACGTGGTGTGTATTTGGTGCATTTGCTTCCATAGCGTTACCGCATGAGAATTATCCAAATTTGTTCGACCAACAAAGTTTTAATCATCAGAATTTAAAATACAGAAGAATCTAATACTTTTTTGATGAATCTATTTACGAATATCGACTTCGTTTTCAAAATATGCTATACCGTTGACTAGTTGATAGTATATTTAGTCCACAGGGACTGGTTGTCCAAAATGTAAGCTGACCAAACTGGGCAGGTTTTCGTTTCCATAATACTATGCTGATTTTAATTCGCTCGAAGTTATAAAGAAATCATTACTTATTTCTTTTAGAATTGGTTTTGGGAAGAAATATGACTTTTATTTCTGTGTAAAATTTGCTGAATGAATATCAGGACTGTGGCTTAGGTGATACAAACAGCAATTGTATTTTATTTAAGACTGACATTAAAATTTTCCAGTAAGTTAGTTTTATGGCAGGACGACTGAATTTATCTTCATTACATTCAGATGGACTAAAGAGTTTTATTAATCAGCAGAAAACATACGCTTGATATGATCAAAATATAAAACTTCTTGGAAATTTTGACATTAGAAAAAGAATCGGTAAACACCTTAAAGAAAATAAAATGAAACGAATGCGATAAAAAGCCAAACGATAATGTCTGCTGTTGGGTTATCTCTTAAAATTACATCATGCTCTTCGTAGATAAACAACTTGTATTACCTCAAATTTCATCTGTACATTCTAAAGTAAAGCTTGAAACAATATAATCTATTCTTATCGCTGTTATAGAAACTTTTATTTCAATGGGAAATTTCTGTATAGGAATATATTTTTTCCAATAATAAGCAAAGTCTATATAGAAGAGTTTAATCTGACCTGCTGTCAATCAACATTAACCATTATAAACCCACTACTTGAAGAAAACAATATGGTTGTATGTAATTACGAAGATGCACGGGTGCGTAGGTGGAGACACTGTCACCGAAAGATAACTGTGCAAAACACGCGAATTTTGTAATCATTCATATGATATTACATTTAATACAACTCTAGAGTTTCAACATTACTATCGGAAAGTCATTTATCATATAACACGACTAATCCGTAAAATGGATGTAAACGATTAATCAAAGACGCGAGCTAAATAAATCTTCATGATTTCATTTAATGACATTATACCGTATATTGGCTTCCATTGATTAAATTGCTAAACAGAGAGAAGACATATATCAAAAGTGTTTTGATTAATTGAATATACCAAGTATCAATGTATTTGGGAGAGGCGATAAAGGAGTTCCGACTGCATCAAATGCAACCTACAAGCCTTGATTTTCGTCCGCAAAACCAATCGCTCATTGAAACCAAGACATATTTTCTTAAGCTAATGACTGTCAATAAATAATTGATTTGATTAACGGCAATAACTTAAAACCAGTAAACACAGATGAATGCGTAAGGTTCAAGAATGGTTCACTGTATATAATTTTGAGACCAATGCTATCGAATATCTTGTCTTGACATTCACATTTGATTAATTAAAATTAATTAGTGGATAGACAATGACATCATTATCTATAAAAATATATTATTATCATTACCTGTGTAAACATTTTGTAGTAGATATAAAAGTGTCTGCATGTACAAGAATATATAATTTGTACGACTTTGTGGTCTTAAGATATGAAATAGAAAGAATCAAACCTAGTGTCAAAACAGATCACTCTGGATGTGGGTCATTTTTTCAAAAGAAAATTCCATCTGATATTGTGAACAAGTTCTCTTCCAGAACATTGTAAGATAGTTATCACGGCTAGGTTCTTAACTCAAATTGAAATAAATAGAAAATAGATCAAAGAAAATGTCAATAGTCAGGTAAGCCAAAAACTCTTCCCTCAACCAAAGACAAAGGTCAAGCATAAGATATATATATATATATATATATATATATATATATATATATATATATATATATATATATATATATATATATATCATAATGATATTGGTAAAACAACGTCTAATAATGTAAATAAATATGTTAAGAGCATTCTAAAAACTGACTGGCATAAATATTCTATCAAATATTTTAGATCCTTCGAGTGGATCAATGTTTGCAAAGCAGTTACTAAATATATAAGATAACTTCTGTTCTTATTGGAATAACAATCTTCCTAACACCCCAAACTTTTGAGTACTTGGCTGAGAAATGGATGAAACAGAAATGGTAAAATTGTCAAATAAAAATAAACTGATGGAGTCACTTTTATTTTTTTACATATATTTCATGATTACTTTTAAATTATCTAGAACGCAGTTTTCGTCGGGTACGATTTTATATAGTAAGATTAACAAGCCATAGTTTTGTTTTGTTTAGTTCGGTTTGTTGTTTTGTGTCACTTTAATACAAGTAGGTTATTTAATACCTAGGCAATGGCGTTAAGTGCATGCCCCCCATTGGAAACATAACATTAGCCAACCCAGGCTGACGCCGTGGTTGCGCACCTTTTCAGACTCCAATCCAGAAACGCTAACCACCAAGTAATCGTGGCTGCGACCTCCATTAGTCGTCTGGCATGTCATGAATACGTCATTCAGGAGAGTACACCAGGCATACTCTACACTCGCAAGCCAGCCGGGGGTAGACGTTTAATACAGCTCATTGTAGGAAGTAGCTCACAACACTGTAAAGGTTATAGGAGGACGTAAATGTTTGAAACATAATAATTATTAACAATTGTTTTTAAATGGGAACCAATTTTGTCATAGCGATAGAATGTATCATCAATCTGGGTAAGCTAAAATATTTTTTAATAGCTGTTAATGACAGTATAACTTGACCACAATAACAAGAGAATGTAGCCAATTTTGACACCGTAATTGGATCGACGAGCTTCAACGTTTAATGACAGCCTAATAAAATTAAACATAAATAAGGAAGAAAAGGAAGTAAACCAAAATCAATGATTTTATTAAAATATAATCGGATTAGAAGTGAAATCCTAATAATCCACACGTCAGCTCTTGATAGAAATCTTTTTTTATTGTATTTAATTTTTATTTAAATGTTTGTATATAATACTTATCTATGTGAATAAATGGAGTATATTTCTACTGTAACGTTTGTAGCATCGACCTGAGCATCTTTTGCTGCTTCAGCAAATGCAATCCACACAGCCACCATATTCCTCAATGAAGCATAATATTAAACATGTCATATGGCTAAATTGGTTTACAACTGAGTTCACAAACAGGTTCCTTCAAAGCCAGAACATCTTTTTTCAATGATCGATTTATTTTTGCTAGCTATGAATCCAGATTGTTCTTTGACTATTTAACAACTTCGTTGTCGTCGTGATGTACTTTACAGACACAGATCAACTGACTTCCTTGCTCGGGAAACTACTTTAACACATAGTGTTTGCATGCAAAACAATTTATTGAGATGCAAGAATGACTGGATCTCAAGAGAGAGGAAACGGAAAATTAAGGAACGACGGAAATTTGTATCGCCGCGCGTCTTGTAACAAAATCCGCATATGGAATTAAAGACATATCGATAAAATATAGACACACATGATATATTGAAAGATACAACATACGTTCATAACGACATTTATCAGCACCAAATAGCAAATTTCTGTATATTTTATTGCGAAATCCTTAAATGCACGTCATATTAAACAATCCTAATTGTCCGCCTGATAAACTAAGTTATTAAAATTTGCGTTTGAAAAATAAATATAATAATTTAAAATCAAATTAAGCAAAACTTATATAAAAATCCAAGCGTATCTTAAAAGATACACATCTGTATCTCATTAATTTAATATAATATTAAAAAAATACAGTACAATCCAATCAGCATAACAATTCAGATGTGAAATGAGAGCTACGATAGCTGCTTAAGAGGGAGAGTTAAAAAGGGTGGAGAGAAGGAAAAAATGTCCTTTTCCTTATAAGACCATCCAGTGGAATGCCAAAAGTACAAAATATTATAATACATTGTACAACCTAGACAATTTCCGTAGCTGACACTAAGAAATGCCTCTTTATTTAAAAAAAAGCACAAAACTAAATGGAAGCATGTAAGCACTTATAATGATAAAATTGACAATTTGAACAATATATCAAACGGGTTGATAAAATTCGGTCACTAGAAATAAAGTGCTGGATGATCCATGAATTGTTAAAATGTGCTGTGTTTTTCTGCTTATTAGAAAACAG
Source organism: Unio delphinus (assembly GCA_029339505.1). Taxonomy (NCBI): domain Eukaryota; kingdom Metazoa; phylum Mollusca; class Bivalvia; order Unionida; family Unionidae; genus Unio; species Unio delphinus. Next base: position 4,180,754 of record JAQISU010001253.1, on the reverse strand, counting down.
GACAAATGCGAGATAGATGCCCAACCGGACAACCATTACGATGTTAGGACTATTTGCATGGCGTATTGCTTAGAGACCAATATATTTACTAGCGTTGAATAAATATAATGAGGCACTGAAAGGGTTTTAAATGACATCCGTTATATTACGTACACTTTGTGCTGCATGATGGTTATACTTTATACCCGTCATATAAAATCACCGTTTTAATTGATACCCATTATATTCTATTCCCATTGTAATGGATACTCATTCTATTAGATGTCCCTTATATTGGATACCTATTACCTATACCTGTTACACTGGATAGCCATAGACACCTATATATACTGGATACACATAATACTTGATACCCGTTATTCTGGATACCATTTATAATGGATATTTGTCATAATATACCGATTAAACAGGATACCCATTATACCTGATATTAGTTATACTGGATACTCTTTATACAAGATACCAGTTACTCTGGATACCAGTTATGCTGGATATTTGTTATACTATACCGGTTATACAGAACACCCTTTATTTCCGATACCCATTATACTCGATACCAATTATACCCGTTATTCAGGATATCGTTTAGATTGGATACTCGTTATAACAAACCATACGAGTTATAAACAACTAAAACCTCTCGTAACCATCCACAATAAGACGTAAGCTAGTATTCGTCGACATTTGCACTTATATATTCTGTTATCCTCTTTTTTAAAACGTGCATTTAAATGTAAGTCTTATACATGATTGTCTTCTGTATTTTGTCAGAGCTTCAGATCTATTTTGTACCATGTTGTTTCCAGCTACATTTTAATCTTATATTATTAATTCCTTTAGACAGCATTAACATCGGTTCAAAATATTCGCAGCTGAAATTAGTTCTACGACACAAAAAATAGAAACATGTTGAACAACACTTAAACAACTAGTTCTCAAACGATTCACATGTTATTTGTTTCTTTTATGTTCTGGACACAAATATAATATTTGGTACAACAAATTGTTTGATGTTGATTTACCGGTCACGCCAACACGAACGAACATAACTGATAGCCTGTCAAAGTAACTTTAACACACAATTGAAAAATACATTACATTGATGTTATTGAAAACTAAACAATGGTTAAGAACCATGTTGAGAATCGTTGGAATAAGTTGATCAGCTGCATCAAGGGGGGCCTCGAGTGGCCGAGTGGTCTAAAGCACTGTCCGTTACGGACCACTGCCATCTCACCTCTGTCTGCGTGGGTTCGAGTCTAAGATTCGGCTAATGTAGTTAAGTGAGAAAGCTTGCCAGTAGCTTCTCGTGGGCCGGTGGTTCTTTCCGGGTTTTTTCCCGGTTTCTTCCTCCACCACTAATACTGGCCGCCATGTATAGCCTATATATTGTGCTGAAAAATGGCGTTAAACCATAAAAAGAACAACAAAAAGCTGCATCAAGAGAACTAAAGTCGAGGTTGTGATTATTAATAAACCCTAACTATGCTACACTTCAGTTTAAGAAATCCCACAATATATTTTTTTATTGAAAAAACACGGGGGATTCATGACAACCTCTTAATGTACTTGTATTTTTTGTACATTATATTCAATCTGGTCTTACCATTTTGTTTTCCTAAGTGGTTAGAGTGTCCACCTCCGATGATGGAGGTCGATAATTCAAATCCAGGCAGCGTCATACCAAAGAATGGTCGGCCTGCTGTCAAGATAATGTGGCTGGGTGTGACATGATGCTACATGTCTGCTGCGTGATGTCCCAGTGCTCAGCATCACTTCACACTGCTGACATTGCAGCGATATGAATACAATTGCTGAAGTTAGTTTAAAACTCCAAACAACACGAGCAAACAATCTGGTATTCGATTATGGCAACTAATAGGGCTGCGTCTCAGACAAGAACTGTATTGTTGCAGAGACCAGACTAGATGCAAAATAAATTGTATTAGGTCTGCGCGAAAACCATAACTACTGATACGACACAGCATTATTTACAATTGTCGTTTCAGACAGTTGTAGTAATATATAGCCTACTGAAAACGCAACCTCGCTAAGTGTATTTTCGAGATGCAGAATATCCAACGTGAATAGTTCTTTAACTTCTACTTTGCAGAAAATCAATCAAGAAAACAAATTAATCAAAAAGCATTACGACATACACATTTCAGTTAACTTTTCTTGCATTAATTATCCTATTTATTGCATCCTTATATTCCTTATCTTGTAGCATAATACAACAAGGATCTTTCGCCAGAAAGCATATAATCCTTAAGAAAACTAATGACAGGCAAACGAAGGACGGCAGTCTAATTGAATTTGCAATTTCTTACAATGTCACTGACATCCTGTGCATTTTAAGTTATTAAGACCGGTGACGAGATACTCCACTTCGTTTGCTAAGCAATTTACCTTAGTTTGTGGAGGTGCCACGATGATTACATATTTGATCAATTATGCCTTGCATGTGGATTGTATTTGTTAGTTTTGTTTGTCATATAAGGACGCCAAACGAACTGTGCCAAAACTGTGAACCATCAACACTACGAAACGTCTTTCTTGGACGCAAAAGAAACCCGTAGAGACATTTTGCTGGTTGAAAGGATATTAGATTATTTCATAAAGCTAATTGTAATTCCAAAGAAAACGTTTTCTTGAGAATGTATGCTAGTAGTGTGAACATTAAAAAAAAAATAAATGCACTGGTTTCGGATTATGATTTCCCATTATCGAATATAAACGATTTTATGTTGTGTTGATCAATTTAAGTTTTAGAGATGAAATCCATCAGAAAAGGTTATCAGCAGCTTTCAGTTGATATAGTGTTTCGTTGTTTAGTAGAAGCCAAGCCCTAAGAATATGGTACGTTTACAAATTCACCGGACTACAAGTCGTATAACCGTTACCAGTAATGAAAACTAAATTACATGAAGCATGACAATATAGAAAATCCTTCCTGCGGAGTCGAGTCAATAATTGACCACTGATAATAAACCAAAGATCGATCTTTAAATTTCAACTGATTCCCACGCCTTGTGTATAGTGCAGCATTTAAACACTTCGGAATGCACCCGATCTCTTGCAGTATACTGCAAAATGTAAAGGACTGCATGATAGAACACTGCTGTATGCAAATGACTGCATGCTAGAACACTGCTAGATGTCAACGACTCCATGATAGAACACTACTGAATGTCAACGACAACATGATAGAGAACACTGCTGAAAGTAAAGGACTGCATGTTAGTACACTGCTGAAAGCAAGGCACATTTAAGAAATACTCCTTTTTGTACGTCAATTAAGATTCATGCTGATTATCGCGTATTCGCGTTGTTTTCTTCTTCTGGACACGGCTTAAGCTGGTTTTGTGCGACGGAATCCAATTTACACTTTGTAATTTATGGTACAAACTCAGATATACACAACATACCATTTACTTCTTTTAAATTAAAATATGTTTAACACAAGACAATTTAAACTTGCATATTGGAGCCCAAATGTCTTATTTCATTTAAGTGTTTGAAACTGGATTCGTCAACACCAGAAATTGGAGTCTTCAATGTGTACAATAGATAATAAAAACTGTGACGAACTAAAGCAATACTTACGAAGTGTCGACAATGTGCCGGTGAAAGACTCACGAGGAAATTATGTCCTAAATGTACAGGTGAAAGTTGACATGAACACGGGAATAATCATCTGATTATGTTATGCGGAGTTTTCTAAATACTTGTACAAATTGAATGTACATGTAATCCTAAGGATCCAGACAAATCACACCTTTGTGGTAATGTGAGAGATGGCAAGGCAGCGATAATTGTCAAAATTCGGAGCATATACGATGATAGACAAGTTTCTAGCTAATCGTAAAAAACTGAAAGGAAATGACTTTACAGTTTTCATTGTAGAAGATATGACAAATCAACGTCACAGATTGGTGCAGAAATTAATCCAATTAAAAAATCCATTAAGATGTATGCCTTATGGAGATACGACGGCAAAGTCGTATACAGCAAAAAAATATCCCAGCGTTCCGAAACAAGACAAGTTCAGACGGAGACATGACGATTCAGTCCTTGATGATGTCACACAATACCTTAATTAAACTACCTATAAGGGGAATGTTCACAATGAATACTCATCAAGTCCCTGGTACTAATTAAAGATGTTACCAATACATTTTTGTCAAAAAATAAGTAAAGGATTAATGTTATCTACCATGTTGAACTCAGTCAAAGAAAAGTATTACTAATATAGATTTTAAACAAATCACTAGCAGCGATGGATATATTTTGACTTTAAAAGTGGTTATGTCAGCTTTGGGTTTTTCATTTTATAACAGCTTATGTCATCCACTCCTTCCTATCTGCCTTCATATAAATATAACTATTTATATACTTGATCACGTTCTTAAAGTGATTTACACTATTTTATATGCTTATTACATGAATTTTTATGCTTTGGTAATTATAGATTTTAAAAAAAATTATGTTTAAGTTTGTATTATTATTATCACCATTAATAATAATAATAATAATAATAATAATAATAATAATAATAATAATAATCTTTTTTAATATTAATAACAAAATAATAATGATTATAATAATAATTTTTAAAAAAAAATATTATTATTATTATTATTATTATTATTATTATTATTATTATTATTATTGACATTATCTCAGTAGTTACTAATTCAATAACACCCATACATTTTTTCATCGATATTTGCCAACATTCTAATCATTGGTCTTACATATGAATTGCACTTTTTCAATATTTGTCTGGTTTCTCTAACTTTGTTAATGTCACTTTGACTATGTGTTCGGCCTGAACTATTTGCCTTATAAGTTATTTGCTTTTCATCTTCCAGTTATTTGTTCCATCAAAGGCATATGCATTCAATGGGTGATTAGTCCTGGTTATCTGTGTGTATTGCATTATCTTAAGCGACGTGCACACCATTATCGTGTGCGTGACTGTAGCTGTTTTAGTAACATTGGTCATAGTATGAGGTGACCATAGTTACATACTTTATAGCCCACGTGTTTGTGTGAGTGTGTGTAATTTGTATTTTTAACGTAGCTTTCACAATTTCCAGTCGTGTCGCAATGATGTCAGCAGTATGGCTCCGGAGTAATATATACCTCTGCAACTCTGTTAGATCGCACTATTATATCTTCAAACACAGATTTCTTCGTTCAGGAATTGTCTGTATTGATGCAACTATAGGTATCACAAGACTTCCATCTTAATGACTCTACGGCATTATGTATATATCCCAAGCAAAAGGAGAGAAATAAGTCTTTATAAGAAAGCAGATTTTCAACAGTTTAATAATCCTTATATCAAATATAGACAAACCCGTATAGAGCGATCACGGACCCCGTGGTACGAAATACCCGGGATTATCCTAGTTCTTGTTGAAACAAAATATTTCTATTATAAAATTACAGTGTTGTTCGGCCTGACCCCCTCCCTTTACTCGCATGAGCCCTTGGGATATATTTCGGATTCTCCACCCACCCACCCCACTTTGTCGGCCTTTGGTAAAGAATGGACAAATAAGTTAGGAGCTTTTTGGTGATGTAGATGACGTCGTTGTATTAGGCCCTTCTTCGTATATTTAGTTTGCTAAAGACTGTTTAAGATTTAGCACAGTAACCCTTTGGTTGAGTGACAAATGAAGGCACAATTCTCAGAACAATCAAAAAGCGAGAACGCATGACACAAAATAGCTAGTAATACTAAAAATCCAAATCACTGGGTAAGAAAATCAATAACCAGAAGAACCAAATCTCCAAAGGAAAAATTATCTGGTAACTTGGATAATAATTATTTTGGTGTATGGTCGATTTAATATTAGAAACATTTGTGTGTCACTTTGTCAGGAAAGATTTCAACGTCAATACCCAGGTAATGGGACATTAATGCAAATGAATTGATACATGAAAAGTCGTCAGATTTTGAAAAAGCACACTTTTATAAATCTGTTTTGTTTGCTAGTGCAGAAAAAGTTGATGACACTAATATCAATATTCCAAATTTGCATGTGAAATATAGTAGGGAAAATACAATCTTTGGAAAAATGTCGGATTGAATTTTTTTTTAAAATTTGCTAGCTATTTAGTAGCTTATGCTAAGTTGTTAAGTGCCCATATTCCTTTGTAAGACCTCACATCGTCCTACACATATTGCTTTGTAAGACCTCACATCGTCCTACACATATTCTTTTGTAAGACTTCACATCGTCCTACACATATTCTTTTGTAAGACTGCACATCGTCCTACACATATTCTTTTGTAAGACTGCACATCGTCCTACACATATTCTTTTGTAAGACTGCACATCGTCCTACACATATTCTTTTGCAAGACTGCATATCGTCCTACACATATTTCTTTGTAAGACTGCACATCGTCCTACGATTTCAGGACAACAGTTGTATTCTGCTTGAATTGTACATAATGTTTCATATCCTTGAAATATTTTCTCGTTTGTTAATTGTATGTTATGTTTACCAGCCTCTCTCTGATAAATATCTTGCCCGCATGTTGGCATCCCTCTCCAAGTCCCTCCCCCCCGCTTATTATATAAGTAGTATAGAGAATAAATTGTAGGCCCCATTGTCAACACTTCTCTATTTGATCACACGCTTCCTAATTTCAGTAAAATACCATTTACAGGGTGTCTGCTATTGTGTAATCTAGATCATCAGCCAAGTTTAGTTTCCGTGTTTAGATTAAAAGTGATACAGCAATCAAAACACTCATAGCAAATATGGTTGGCTGCGATTTTCTTTGTGTTGAATTTTTTTCGTTTCCTATATCTCGTGTTATTTTATATAATAGATATAATATAGTGTTTATTTTGTATAAATCGGTGCAATATAGTTTTAGAGCCGTTAACATATGGAAAGTTTTCGAAAAGGATTTCCATGGCTCTGGTCGGAAAATGGTAATTAATATTAAACGGTATACCTTGGTACGTAACGTAGTATATTCAGATATACCGCAGTGTACCGAGGTAATAAATATTGTTGGTACTTAGCTCTGGCATTTAATATAATTATTATATTGACTTATATTTATTAACATATTTATACTTCAGATGATATAATATTTTAATTATTTACAGGCATAATTTGTTTTTTATCTATCTAAAGCTGAATGGTCTTGTCCATAACGCGTTTCATTTCGAAATAATAAGAATATCAGTTATGTGTTGTGACCATCAGTTTATTCTCTTCAATTTGTTGCTATTATGACACCAGAGAAATATGTAATGAGTCAAAAGAAAAGGAACAATATCCAGTTGGGTTAGTGGGTAGAAATCTGCAACGGGATGGTCAAGGAATTGCTTCAAAAGAGAAATATTACTTTTGTATAGACATTGACAGCAAGGTATCTGATGTAAAACAGTTTTGACATAATTCTTAAGACGAGTACTTGGAAATATTTAACTCAAATTTAAATTAGGACATATGTCGCTGTATTTTGTATATCTGTTAATGAATAGAATAATGTATATTAATTGGAGAATACTCTGGTGGCCTAGTGGTTAGATCGTCCACTTCGGATGTAGGAGGTCACGTGTCATTACGAGTTAATGTTCGGACTTGTCGGTCTGGCCTACAATAATGTGACCTGGTGGAACACCATGCAACATGTCAGCGGCATGATGCCACAGTGCTAGACATCACTTTAAACTGCTACACTGCAGACATCGTAGCGATATCACTGGAAAATTGTTAAAGATACGTTTAAACTCTAAATCACACACACACACACACACACACACACACACACACTCTCTAAATGCTCGTCTGTATATAAGTCAGCTATTACAGTGCTGAGTACGTGATTACTCAGAGGATCGAAACGTTTTATGAAAAACGATTAGTAAATTTCATTTAACCATTCCATAATCGCTTCCCATTAACTACAAGTCCACTGTGATATGATCTTTCACAAAGCTCAATTCCCCTTCTTTTATTATTTTCCTTTTCAACACGTTAATAACCTAACATGTCAGCGGCATGATGCCACAGTGCTAGACATCACTTTAAACTGCTACACTGCAGACATCGTAGCGATATCACTGGAAAATTGTTAAAGATACGTTTAAACTCTAAATCACACACACACACACACACACACACACACACACACACACACACACACACTCTCTAAATGCCCGTCTGTATATAAGTCAGCTATTACAGTACTGAGTACGTGATTACTCAGAGGATCGAAACGTTTTATGAAAAACGATTAGTAAATTTCATTTAACCATTCCATAATCGCTTCCCATTAACTACAAGTCCACTGTGATATGATCTTCCACAAAGCTCAATTCCCCTTCTTTTATTATTTTCCTTTTCAACACGTTAATAACCTGTCTAAATCGATAAGCTCACTCCCTGATCATCCGAATTCACTTACCATGCACTAGTCAACATACAAATAGTGGCATTAGGTGCAAACAGACATGCATTATTTTCCCAGTTTTGTTTTATGACCAAATATATCTATATAGTCAGCGCGTTACTACAAATGTAAAATCACACACACACACACACACACACACACACACACACACACACACACACACACACACACACACACGCACACACATGCACCAATTGACAAATTCATATATTCCAATCAAAACTACTAACTTTGGTTATCTGGCAACTTATATTCTTTGGAACGCCATTATACGGAATTGACCAGAAGTTGAGTTTCTCAAAAGTTATATTCCAAATCTCATGGAAGAGGCTTGATTCCGTCCGACAAGTGATATTACGTGACGCTGTTGTCCGTGAATTGTGAATTGGAATACATAATGGGAGATGACTCTGAGTGAATATTTTTAAAAAGAGGAGTTATATTTTATACAACAAACAAGATGACGAGTTCACGATTAATAGTGTAATAAATTTGGAGTAAGTGTTAGTGAATTTGAACCATGCTTGGGTCGTTAGTAGTGATTTTGGGTACAAGCCGAATGACTGTCCCTTTTTGTAACATAGTCCATATTAAAATTCAGTGGTGTATACAAGTAGTGTGATTGAAAAGGCAGCATTTATGGTTGGAAATCAGTAAATTATAGAATGGAATCAATAAGTTGGAACTTGGTAGGTACCGTTTATGTGGCCATAGTGGAAAATTGGCGTATGTATATGAGTGTGATACGCCGGAAATTCTGTGGATGGACTGGCCTAGGGTCGCGCAGTTAAATATTTCCCAGTTAGTAAGGGAATACTGGTGTAATTTCTATGGCATGACAAGCTATCGGTACGGAAAACGGATGATAATGAAGAAAAACCATGTAAAGGTGCAGTTAATGGACGTTTGGGCAAGTTGTCTCCTCTGGGTCGCCCATTGATTACAGCAAAGATTAATAATTATAGCAGACACGTCTTTCTTTCCATTTTACAACTTAAGTTGTATGGAAGTCTTTGGAAATTTGGGGAAAACATATGACTTCCAGCGTGACTCGCGCCAGGGTTTTGACACCGCTCGGTCAAGTGAATACCCCTGTGCTTGTAACAATAGCATTTACGAGAGATTATAAAAAAATAGTAACACCTTATGCTAGTAAAATTCCAAATATAGGATTCGCCGAGAGCTGAGAGCCTGATAAACTAAAAACTCGCTGAAATAAATGAAACGTAAAAGTGGTAAATTCCAAAATAAAGAGAACCACTTCAGATGGAATCAAACCAATTAGTTGGAAAGATATTTTGACAATTTGCATGATGAAAATATACCACTTAAAAGTTCTATGTTTTAAATTATAATAAATTGCGGAAGCACATGCTGTCACATCTTGGTCCAAACAAGCATGGCATGCTGGGATGAGGTTAAGAGATGTCACGGTAACTTTAACGTTCTCAATGTGTATGGTAACAACATTTCACTATCACCATCACTAAGTTAATGGATATGAGGTTTTCTAGCATTTACTGAGAGATTTATAATTTTACCTTTAGTTTCTCTAATGTTAGAAGAGTATGGGTATGTCAACCATGAATAAAATAAATGACGTCATCAAATAGTGTGTACGTATATCATTACAACGCCTGAGTCACGTATGAAAACATTATACGTTGTATAAGTGGAAGAAAGTATTACACGATGCATTTCTAGTGAAAATGAACGTAAATTACCGAGCAAAACATTGACATACACAACACCAAATGTGTACAAATATTATTAAATAGGACGTATATTAAAGAGGAGAAAACAAATACTACGGAAAATAATGTCTCTATTATTCTCAGTCACAGATAGAATAACCTCTTCAAAGTCTTTTCGTTGTCGGTGAGGGAAGGAAAAATCAAGCAGGATATTTTAAAATATTTTGATGAAGTTAAACCATACTTTTTGAAAACCGATAAAAATTAAAGATGTGTAATAGCAAAGTTAATCTGGAATTGCCGCAAAAACGCTGAGTTAGCGAGGATAATACATTACGATAAATATGCTGGCATCACAAAAGATGACTTATAAACACGATTACCCATGTAAAGGAAAACGATGCTATACGAAGCCAAAAATAAGAATAATTATATTTTACTTTTGACATAAAAGCGATGGAAATTATGTACCCACATTTTATGCTGTTGTACGAAATAATATATCCCATTGTTTCGAAAGGGATTATTGCACAAAGAGGTTTTTCTCAAGATAAAATGCTACCCAAGATTAAATGCTACTCAAGATAAAATGCTACTCAAGATAAAATGCTACTCAAGAAAATGCTACTCAAGAAAATGCTACTCAAGATAAAATGCTACTCAAGATAAAATGCTACTCAAGATTAAATGCTACTCAAGATAAAATGCTACTCAAGATTAAATGCTACTCAAGATAAAATGCTACTCAAGATAAAATGCTACTCAAGAAAATGCTACTCAAGATAAAATGCTACTCAAGATAAAATGCTACTCAAGATTAAATACTACTCAAGATTAAATGCTACTCAAGATTAAATGCTACTCAAGATAAAATGCTACTCAAGATTAAATGCTACTCAAGATTAAATGCTACTCAAGATAAAATGCTATTGTTTCATAGCATGATGCCGTGCTATAAGATGTAGACAATGTAACTAATTTATTCCTAGCCTTAGATTTAATCAGACTACGGCGTGTTAATGTACTCTCTCTCTCTCTCTCTCTCTCTCTCTCTCTCTCTCTCTCTCTCTCTCTCTCTCTCTCTCTCTCTTCTCTCTCTCTCTCTCTCTCTCTCTCTCTCTCTCTCTCTCTCTCTCTCTCTATATATATATATATATATATATATATATATATATATATATATATATATATATATTTGCAGGTATGTATGCACTCGTGTGTGTGTGTGTGTGTGTGTGTGAAATTTGGTGATGTTGGCATTGTCAGGAGGGTAAAGAAATCGGTGCTTACAGGCAAGGCGATGGATGCCATTTACCTGTAGACCCGTGTTCGAATTTTGTAAACTTCTTTAACCTGTGAGATTATGATTCTGTTAAGTATACATACAACTTTTTTGATAAGTATTATCAGGCATTCTCCAGTAGAATCCAGGGATAGCACGTTCAGTTCTGGTTGGTGTGCGTGCTCTATAAATAGACGCGTACTACATATGCACTTACTTACAATAAGTATAAAGGGCGATTGGTACAAGTTTGAAGTCAATTGTCAGCACATGATAGGCTACACATGTTTGCAAATATGTACGGTGGAGGAAGAACCTGTCACATCATCGGGATAAAGCATCGACCCACGTGAAGTTACTGACAAGATTTCTCCAATGCCAACGCTGACCGAGCAAGAGACTTTCCCACGTGGACCATAATGAGCCGTCATCGAGTTGGAAATGTAAGCGCCTTAGATAACGTGGCTGCCGTGGCCCCCATGATTAACATTAGAGAAATAGCATTTAGAGAATACATATGGCGGAAGAAAAATGGAACTTGCCTGGAATGATTACAAACTCGAGGATTAGATATATACAAGCAATAATGCGATGGCGTTAAATATTTATGTTATCGGTGATAGGTCAGTTTTCGTTCAAGGGTCAGTCTGTTGCATTCTCAGGGAGAATAAAATCATGCAAAACACGCGACTGTAACTCATAATCTACAAGGCCGTAAAGAGCATTTGGTTTCTTCGACACCACTTCGCAAAAAGACTGTTAGCATGCCTCGCATGTTCATTGGTAACGGACAAACCACTCTAAGCAATGCATGCGTACATTTAATGCACGAGTCCCGAAGAGGATTAATCATTGTTGACTCTTTACAGCCCGTGAATCGAAATGTAAGCATTACTTTTAAAAACAACATTCAAACAAACTAAACAATTATTTCCATACCTTGGCAATAATATATACCTGGAAAAGATTTATCCAAATCATTCTTAAAAAATATTAATAACTTTTGAATTTAGCTTTTGACATTTTTTGATCAGACATATGTGGCATATACATATGCTCACATGTACGTAGCCTGTTTTACGTAGTCATTCGAAACATCCTAGCCAGTGCGAGACTTGTAGTTGCATCACGCAATATGTATCCACCACGAAAACTGTCTCATTTAAAAAAAAGTTTTGAATATTTGATGCAAAAATATTTCAATATTTGTGTATATTGTGGCTGAAGTTATTATTATTATTATTATTGTGAACTGGAATTTTGCGTTATGGATATTCACATTGCAATTGAAGAATATTTGCATGACAAAGTAGACCGTACTAGCTGTCTATAGTGGAGCAACACATACTCAACGCCGCTTTTCACTGTGATTTATGATGTCGTTTAAAATCGCAGAGAACCGGATTTATTTAATCTGGACGAGTTTTATGCGCGGCCAATTTTAAACTTTTCCTTTTTTTTTTAGCTGAGGGCGGGGAGGGGCGTCCCTCTACTGATCTTTACAGACCGTTATAGTTAAGCCGACCTTTCCAACTATATTTGTACCCGAAGACTTATTGTTCACATTGAATGCTATATTCGTTAATAGTTTAGTTTAGTTTGTTTTGTTTTGACAGTATTTTGGGGGTGAGGTAGGGCGGGGGTGGAGGTGGGGTGGACTTTTATGGATTGTGTAGTGCGTTGTTTTTTCTTCTATATATTATAATCATTGTATACGTTAGAATCTTTGTAAAGACCCCTTGTTGTTTCATCTCCTTAGCACAAGATAGGCTATATATGGTGGGCAGTATAAATGGTGGAGAAAGAACCACCGACCCACTACTGGCAAGCTTTCTCACATACCCACGCAGGCAGATGTGAGAGGTAACGGTCAGCGTTATGGACTGATAGGCCTTTCGAGCCATCACTCATGTTTTCGAGTATCTAATGTAAGACTACAAACGAATCCACTCCCGACGGTAGCATTCATTGCATGCAGAGCATATGATTCATATCTGCTTTGGCTATTATTATTTGATATAGTTTAGCATTCATACATGTGGAATACAACTTTCGTTTCTATTGGTGTCGATACCAAAGGCTCCACTCAGTCTGGTAATGATAAATCATTATATAGGACAATAAAATCAATTCGCTGATCGGCATGTGGAAAATAAATGTTTGCTCGAAAATATATCTTCATGGCTAAGTAATTATAAAACAACGTGTACAGTCTGTTACACTGTCCTTGTCAGACTATTCATGAAAGTTTGTCGGGTTACATGAGTCAAATGAGGTCCAGGTTTACAATGGGTACGTAAAAAATGCATTTTGTTTGATGGAATCCCAAAGAAAGTAACAATGCTGCAATATAAATCCAGTTTAGTTCAGTGATGTATTCCATGGTCTGTTTTTGTTAGGCAACAAATGTCATATTCAACCTATAAACAAAATGTCTGCTTGGCGGAATCTTTGAATTTTTTTTTTTATAGATCAGACCATTATAACCGTCTCCATTTATGTGATATCAGTAGGAAAATTGTATTCATACATTTTAATTATTCGACGATATAGATAGTATATTCTTCATTCCTGTAAATGATGGTTGTCACTGGATCCTGACAGGAGATGAACTTAATGATATAAAATTAAAATTAAACTATATGCATTTCCAAACTAATTCTCTAATGCTAACGATCTGTTTGATCTATCAGTTGGTCCACTGTTAACAACTTCGTATATTTCTTTTGAGCACTTGTTAAATTTGCCACGTATGTTTCGACCATTTTTATGAATGACCGCAGAATACGTCCATTAAGCAAAGACAAATTTCCTGTTTGTTGACCGTCTAATATTTATCTCGCAGTTGCTAAAGCATTATAATATATTTGGTTCCTTCCACTCATTGTCAATACCAGTCAGTTGCATATAATTGTCATCATGATTCATAACATATTCTCCATTAGAGAGTGTAACCCTTAATTTAGAAGTTACAGTTCTCGTTAAGAATTGTCTTCTCACAGTAAAATACCATTCGCCTGCTTACATGCATGTAATGAGTGATTGCAAATTTACTCCAAGGTTCCATGTCGAACATATCATTGGCAGTGTGCTGAACGTGTTAAGGCCAAAAGTAGCGAACTACAATGACCGTTATTTAAGATAAACAAAACATGACCTTAATCTAATAGCGTCTTAATCTTTAAACTACCCTGCAATGGTAAATTCCTTGAGTCATTTGATGTCATTTGATGTCGATCTTTATGGAACTTTGTACAAAAGCCAGATATTAAAGGCTGCGAATTCTGAATCGTTGCAATGATTTTGATTTTTTTTTTATACCTTAAAGTATGACCTTCAACACTGAGATAAATCTGGCTTCATTCCGTGGATCATAAGGTTTCAAATGCAGTACATGTTGTTGTTGTTGTTGTTGTGTTTAATGCCATTTTTCAGAACACGATAGGCTTATACATGGCGGCCAGTATTAATGGTGGAGGAAGAACCCGGGGAAAATTCCCGGTATGAACCACCGACCCACGAGAAGCTACTGGCAAGCTTTCTCACATACCCACATTGGCCGAATCTGAGACTCGAACCCACGCAGACAGAGGTTAGATACAGTGATCCGTAACGGAGAGCGCTTTAGAACACTCGGCCACTGGGGGCCCTTGCACATGTTGTAGATTGTCAACTTTCCTTGCGAATCGTATAACTGAGTCTGGACTAAATAAGTAATTTGGTCTTAGTTTAGAACAAATATTGAAAGGAATGAAGTTCTGTTAAATTTGAATGTTTGCGTAGATTACGATCTTAGTAATATTTCTGATTTTAAAGTTAAATATATCTTGTTATTCTATTAACAATAACTTTTGTACGGACGTATGTGTGATGTTTATCTCAAAGCTCATACATAATTTCACTGGACATAAAGCACTGTATATGAATACGTTACTAGGCAACATGATGCCGTGGAGAATGAAGCAGTTCCGTAAAAAGTAATACTGCAGATTAGCAAACCATACTGGGAACATAAACCATTTCAAACATGCAAAACATCAAATTAACATTGTTGATCAAGGTTATCAAGGAATACAGTTAATCATCTCTTGTACACTGGTTGACATTTTAGCTCACGCTCACACGCTAGAGGTGAGACTATAGCTACATTATGCACAATATAAATATAAATATATATATATATATATATATATATATATATATATATATATATATATATATATATATATATGTATATATGTATATATATTGACCATATTGCTTCATTGGTGCAAGTGGAGAATTCTTTTTGGCATGTTGAGTAGTGGCTCATGTATGTGAAATCTAACACTTCACTCACTAAGTGTAAGTGTATATAAGTATATCCTTGCCTTGCCTAATAGATATCCAGTATGTGTTTGTCTCTCGTCTGTAAGATCTGTTCTAAATTTTCGGTCGATTTAGGGTACTTACTGTCACTGTCGCTAAAGACTTGATTTTATAAATTAAACTTTTGCGGAAGTGTTAGTAAGGGTGACAAAACTATTAAACAAAAATCGCCTCTCGTACAAAGCTCTAGGTATTTCACAGAAAACATTAAATGTACATTGTTATAGCTTTTGACGTCTCTATATTAAGAGTAGTTCTGTCTTTCATTTACGTTATTTGATAATAAACAAGATAATCCATTTATGACTCTCAGATATATCCACATCATTAATGGTATATCTGTCCAAGAAAAAAATATTTCATATCATGCAAAATAATCGAAATTTGTTTCAAAAATTTTCCTCATTCAGCCTGGTTATGTAGATGCTAAAGACCACTGCATTCAGAAAGAATTCAGAATGAATCATGTCTCTATTAGCATTTTTGTTTTGTAAGATACATTCGTACGTACGTGTGTCCGCTTAACTCTGAAAGTATAGATGCCTTAACTGACTGGGAATGCTTCGATTCATTGCTTGCACGGTTTTTATTTTGTTATTCTACTCAGCTTAAAATAAATAGTGTTGTTAAGGAAGAAAAAATACAAAAGTTTTGCCTCTCGTAATTTTGTGTCTCTGTGCAGTTCCTTTCTCTTTCATTTCCTTCCAGGATCAATAAAATAGCCTAAGATACACGTACGGAATGCGAACAATCTATATACCAAACAATTGATGTGATATATTGTTGCAATATTTATTAACGTTCGAATATAATGACAGAATGGAAACAACTCATTCTTGTCGTGTGATAGAGGAGAAATGAAATCACAGATGTCAAGCCTTTTATTGAAGAAGAAGGCTAACTGACGTATAAAACATCATTAGGAAACTGATTGAGTAAACTGAGTTTCATATGACGGTATCTTCCATTCTTAGGTTTGTGATAGGTTCTTTATTTGCCACAATTAATTGAGACTACAGCACCCGCGAAGCATAATACAGTATTGAATATTCGTTCATATGATAATCAAATTTCCAATTTAAATCTTTATACGCTTTGTGGGTCATAAAGAACAAAAGTAGACGAGATGAAAAGAGAAGTTAGTAAGAAATGGATGGTGATGATGGTGAATATTGGATGATTCTGAAATTAACTACAGTGAAACGAATGCTCTCATTTGAGTACATGTATGTTAATCGACTCTCAACAGAAACACCTTAATATTCAGGTAATTTGGTCTTTCATGCTTTGTTAAGAATAACTAAAATTAGGTTCACCAAATTTATTTAGTATATTCTTTATCCTTTTCCAATATATATTTGTTCACAGCTAACGAGTTTTTGTAAATTAATGTCATCTTCGTAAATTTTTCTGTTACAGTGGTTTGTCTAGACCCATATTCCGCTATGCCGGTAACGCAGTGGGAGACTGACATGATGTACCAGTAGAGCCCCCCCCCCCCACATACATACATACATACATACATACATACATACATACATATACATACATACATATATATACATACATATACATACATATACATATACATATATATATATATATATATATATATATATATATATATACATATACATATATATATATATATATATATATATATATATATATATATATATATATATATATATATATATATATATATATATATATATATATATATATATACATACATATACATACATATACATATACATACATATACATATATATATATATATATATATATATATATATATATATATATATATATATATATATATATATATACTTTCTCGGCAGTCGCTTGGCGAGGACATCATAACTCCTACCGTCGGAAGGGTTCTAAAGGGGCTAATTCTGTACATAGGAGTACGTTATAATGGTAACAGTTCTGCAAATAGTTCCTGTTTTTGATCGTGAAACTTGGCTAGAAAAAGTGTCTTTAGAGTAATAATTTCTGTTAAATGGTGTGCTTTTATTATTTATTATTGAATCAACAAACTCGATGCTTGCAAAGATCGTTGTTCGGACGATGCACGTGACTTATTATTTATATTCCCTATTTTTCTGACATAGATAAAGGTTTTTGTCTTTAGCTTTATGCTCAAATATGAATTCTGCATGCTGTGTCCACATTATCCTATACGGAATCAAGCAACTCGGTGGATGGGGTGTGGGGTGGTGCATACATATTTAGACACATCCTGATTTTGAGGTCATAATTGCCCATATTTCAGGCTTAACTGACTGGGTTTCAATTATGTGATTGATGTTAATGTCTTGGGGTCTGATTATGCTACATTCGTGAAACGGATGATGACATGCATCTCTGGTAGTTCCAATTCCTTACAATAATAAAATCGTGAGTTATTGTTACTGTTTAGAGGGGAAGGGTTACTTTCATTTTAAGTTCATAATCTCTAGCATATAAATATGTTTAAAGCATTTATCTCCCAACAGGTTAAATTGGAAGTGTAGATATAAGCTGATATACTTAATGGATGCGTTTAATGTGAAGCCGTATCTATGATGGCTATCAAAGTAACCGGTGATTAGTGATTGTAATAAGTGGTCATATTAATTTTCCTTCCAAAGTTACTTTTTAAAACAATGACATTCAGCCAATAAAATCCTAACTTTAGGGTTGGACAATGATAACAGCTTGAGAATAGTTACATGTGCATCACGTGCAATTAAAACCATCATAAAACATTTGTGATACTTACTTGTATTTACATAATTTCCTTTAATATTACAAAATGTTCTTTCCTATTAGTACGTGCCTTGTATGCCCTGTCATAGAAGACAGCATTACGTCATCATGATCACTTTAGCTGGACTTTATGTGGCAACGGAAGACTGCACGTAGTTTTGCAGGAGCGAGAGTTATGCAATTGTTTATAACACTCAGATTATCTACTAACACACTTAGTTACAAACAGGATCGTGCTGTTACATTCTTGCTAAAATATGGGCTCAGATCACCATTATCAGTTGCGGTTTAGTACGCAAAAAATGTAGTCCCAGTCTGTTTAGTACCCAAAAATGTAGTCCCAGTCTGTTTTAGTACCCAAAAATGTAGTCCCAGTCTGTTTTAGTACCTAAAATGTAGTCCCAGTCTGTTTTAGAGCAGTTTTCGTATTTCATTTTGGTACTGATTCAAGAGTGCGAATTAGACATTCTTGAATTTATTTGAAGGCAATTGTTTATTCATTAGATGTGAACATTACAGTGCGGTTGTTTGTGTGTATTTGGGCAATATTGCACACGTAGAAAGACGCATATGACAAAATGCAACTCAGTCCTATCTTTACTCGCTTCTAGTTGATATTCCTGAATTTAGATACAAAGTTTTCAAGTCAATGAAAACAAATTATTGATTTCCAGTTGTACGCAAATGGAGCAAAATGCTGCGCCACCTTGCGGATCTGATATATACGCACATGTTTGGGTTTCCATCTCGGTTAAGTGAAAAGTGAAACTTTCCAAAATTAGGATCGTCCATAAGAATTGAATACGCATTCTTTAAAGAAAGAATGAAAACAAAAATTATTGACCTTTTATATTTAATGGGAGCGCAAAGTTAATATTAGGAGCTAACAAAGGGGGCACATAATATTGCCTGACAGAAAATGTGGTCAGGAGAATACAAATGTCAGTGACATGAGTCAATAGGTTGAAAATAAGGTCATGCATTTCATTAGGACTGACCAGGTACAAAAAATCTATACAGATGATTCAAGGCATGCAAAGGAACTAAGCCATTTATGCCCATTGGTGTTTGCTTTCCCAGTCTTTTTGTTTCATAGATGAACCATCACAAGCGATGCTTGAATGATGGCATTGAAGATTTTTATGTCAGCATTTACGATGAGCTGTAATCGCCATTTGCTTCCGGCACAAAAATGTCGGTACTCGTTTACAAGAGTACAACGTTTATTGATTTCTGCAGAAGAAGCTAAATGCATCAAGAGAAAACATCTTTGAGTCATTAATAATGTAAAACCTTTCCTCAAGTTGTTAGTTTGTAATCCTATTCAAGAATTATTGAGTATGATAGAAAGGTTATTTCCTCAAAGTCCATCTCACGAATGTGTTGTGAAAGCTCTAATGAAAAATCTAATTTTCTTCTTTTAAAAGATTCCTAGACTTGAACGTTTAATGTTTTGACTCCTGGATACGATCACAATTTTGCCATATCAAGACTCCTTTCCAAATCGTATTAAAAACCTATGTATTGTGATGAATTTAGAGGATCCATATTTTTTGTTAAAATAAATTATCTATGTTTAATCCTTAAATAAAGTCCTCGTATGAGTATTACTCGCTGACAGAAACAACCCGTTTGCCTGAAACATTCTAAAATGATTACAATTTATTTTGCATTGTCATGTTCCAAAAGACACGATTTGGCACATGAATAAATATCTTTGGCCTAAAAATGTTCTACAAAAATACTAGCATTAAGTTGATTCGGGAACTTGCGACCAGTGAAGATCGGTTTCCAGATAATTTGCATCGGTCGTCTATACATTTTGTACAATTTAGCTCGATCTCACTTGAGATTCCAACATACGCGATCATATCAATGTGAAGTGAAATGTATACCTTATGCGTACATTTACAAAGTTATGAAAAATATAAATTATAATTCACTGTTACAGCAGTCTGCAACAAGTGCATTCGAACCTTCTTCATTTGGACTCAAACTTTCGAGAACTTGGACAATCCAGAATTTATGTAAAAAGATTTGTTTCAGCGTTTGGGCTGACATTGTGAGTCATTTATATGAAAGAAAAATCCAATTTTGACACATTGCATTTCGGAGAATTTAGCGTTATTTTAAATTTACGCAATTTTACTTTCTATTAAGTTGCTCTTCTTGTTATTGGTTTTGTTTCGGTTAAATGTTATTTTCATTTTGAAATACTAGAAAATTACGTTCGAGATAAAAATAGCACAACCAGTTTTCAGGAATACATTATCCATATACTAACACCATTATTTGGAAGTGAGGAGGTTAGCATAGGTACGATAATTCTTTTCAGTATGGTACATGGGAATTAAATTACAACACCAGGTTCAAACTATTACTGATTTTCAAAACATGATTATTGATTACATTAACCAGAAACTGTCATTAGTATCTGCATTGCGATTATTCCATTTGTACTTGCGAAATCATGGTACGTTTTCGGTTGATAAAATCTTCCTACCGTATGACATTTTGATAATCACATCATCCATTATTGATAGCCACAACTAATCACCCTTCATTGTGCCGTTATAGATGACATCGTACCACACTGGTTTAATAAATATATTTATATACTGTATTTTTACCAGACTTGATATAAAACAAATTGTCATTTAACGGGGGTTTGATAGCAAGATCTAAAGCTATTGCAGTGGCCAACGGCATCCTTTATTTTCTATCAAAGGATGACCATGGATATTCATACGAAGACTATTTCGTAGAACTGAGATCGACAGTAATTGCAAATGAAAAACAATTTCATTGCAAATTCAAATGTTTCGGAAAGATTGTAGGCAGATTTCGAGTTAAAAAAATTGTTGTTTGCAATGTACGAGAGCAATCAGATATAATCACATAAGTGCGTTACTATGTTATTCTAAGTGTAAATCGAAATTTTGGATCATCTTGGGACTTTGACATGAAAACCATTTTTGAATGAAAACCATATCATGTCCTCAGAGACTTTATGAAGTTACAATATAATGATAGGTTAGAGTATGAAAACATTATTATTAGACAATAAGACGTAATAAGAAGTATCGGTACTGATTACCGGACGACGTCCATATTCTAATTGTTTATGGTCATATTCAAATCCACAAAGAATGTAAATCCAGTTTGTTTTCTTTATGGGTTCCCATGTAGATCTCGTACAATGGCGAATAGTATATACAGTTAACACAGAGCTCATTCGATCACACGAGGCAGTCTCATCTCATTGATGATCCAATGTGACATGTAACCAAAGACTTTTATGTTCAAAAACCTACCACCTGATACAGATATTGTTTGTAATAATATGGATTTAACTAACCACCTGATTGGTTGAGCATGCTTTAAATGGAAGCTTGACATAACGATCACTTTGCATGTACATCCATAAATATACAGCTGCATTACCTCGATGTAAAAAGACTTTATTGCCAATCCAAGATGAACTCGACAAAATAGAGATCTCTTGTTTGGAAATTGATTGCATATTTATTTGTACCCGAATGGATAGATCGGATTAGAAGCAATTCATTTTAGACCACGCCTATTAATTATTATTAATTAGTAAGTATTATTTATCGGAAGCATTTATGAATACATAGTTGAACCTCCACAATTTTGTTCTGACATTTTGGCTGTATAACTTGTGTGTTACATATAGATAACCTGCCGGGTGCTACACTGTAGAGACATTAGTGTATCCTTCTTGGTATTTGATATCACATAGGTCTGGCCTATCTATTCATCTACAGTCAAAATGAAATGTGAATAACTTCGAAAATAATTTTTCGTTTTGCTCATTTCGAAATGTTTCATAATACAAGAGGAAAAAAAAGCATGAACCATTCTCTCTCTCTCTCTCTCTCTCTCTCTCTCTCTCTCTCTCTCTCTCTCTCTCTCGCAGACATACAGATACACACACACACACACTTGCATATTCGAGAATGAGCTAAATTCCATTCAGTATCAAATCTTGGAGCCGATTAAATAGTCAAATTACAAGCATTTTATTTTACAGGACAAACAGTGTAAAGAAAGGAAAGAAAACAAAACCACGCTGAACAGGCCAGGGTTGTGGGGACAAATAAATTTCAAACTAACCAAAGATAAAATGTTTTACTATTTTTGTGGATATTGTATTGCTGTTACATTGACTTCGCTGATAATGTATATTCGTTAGCTGCATGTCGATTTTTAAATTAGCAGATACAGCAAAATGCATGAAAGCGATAAATTAATTACATTCAATAAAATAAAAAAAATCATCGAAGAGACTGGTCTGATCTAATGACAAACTTCAATTCACCTGCAAAGTTGCATATTTTCACATAAATATTAGTTTCATAATTACCTCGCAATGCACTTGGTTCGGCACCATTATTCCCGAGATATGTATAACATTCAACCATAATAATAAACATCGCTTTCATATAAAACAATGTATGGATCCTCATTTCCCTTCTGATTTTTCAATGCATTTTGATGCAAAAAAATCACTCTGTATGTGATTTTTCTTGCATGCCAATCGATTTTGTGCATCGAGCAACGAAAAGATTAATGAAAGGTACTGGATGTATAGCTACAATACTTAAAATCCCAATTGCCCTAATACCTTGTGTAAAATTTAAAAAAATATTGATAAGTTGCATATCCTTTATAAATATGTAACTGTATGTATGCCTTTGTATCCACATTATTATTTCACTGATTCATTTTTTGTTAGAGACGCTGGTATCCTTTTGATTCTGTCATTAATATAAAATTGTTTTTTTTGCTAGTTATACATTGTCACGTTGTAAGGATTAACCAGAGTTCAACATGTATATGTTAGACACTGAGGCTAATAATTTCGTGCCCTAAATATGTATGAAGGTCAATTCGGCAACCAATGAGGTTTCAAGTCAGTTAATTGACATTTCTATAAAACTAGTGACGCGCTTTTTATTTTTGCCAAAGCCAGTTACGTAATAAGTATAATCACATGCTTCACAGGTAAATGGTGGAAATCTGTTTTAGGATCAAAAGAACATCTATTGGGGGTCGTAGATCCATCTTTGACAGATTGTTGGGAGGTGGCAGTGTCTGATAATTATATGAACCAACATCCACTCGGAATTGAGCAAGGCGTAGCCAACATTAGAATCGCATGCTTAAATCTATTATCTTGAAAACTAAACATCGGTAGAGGCTAAAACCAGCTTGCGTGACTTATAAGGGAAGATAAGCTACTGCAACGTCATTCGCAATTGGCGGAAAACTTGTATTCTGGGAATTACAAGGAGCTTCAGTACAGGTCAGTGACTATTTGCTCGATCGCTGTAATGTTACAGCAAAGTAATTGTACTTTACTTATTGCAAAATGTATACTTGAGAACGTATAATTACCATTTGTAGGGTTTGATTCATTCGTAGTGGTTGATATAAATGCATATTTTGAGACATGAGCAATGTTTATGTATAGAATTAATATTGTAATTCGCTATTTGGTTAATTCGTAGTAACCTCATGCATTTATTCATTTGATATTATAGATTTCCAAATGTTGAATTGAATTAAAAACTTTGTATAGTGGTTGCAGTTTGCAACATTAATTAATATGGATTTGCCTATTTGTGTATACTATGTAGGAGCATCGTGTGTACAGTTATATCAGCGCAAGGATATGTACATATCTATGTACACTTTGTAGAAGTGCAATGTACAGAAATGCTTCTGATTATGTGACACTGTTCTGGATAATAAAATTAAGAATCTATATATACCGTGTACACAGAGAGAATGGGTATTTCGATAAGCACGAATGCGTGACCAAAGCAAGTAATGGCTTATCTGATGATATTATTGTTCAGTGTGAGTTAGATAGCTAGCTAGGGAAATACGCTAATGTCCTTGTGTGTTAATACAGGAAGCTTTTAGGGACCAGAGTAGCTGTAGCAGTCAGTGAGAAATACCCCAGTGCAGTTGGTCAGAGTCTCTGGGAGACAAAGAGAAGGACGAGCGGAAGTAGAAGTTAGAAGGTCTGAAGGGAATCGGATTTCCAGTCCCGATAAAGGTCAAAAAGATGATAAGGAACACAGGACAGGAGGAAATTATATTGCACTAAGTCAAATGATGAAATAGACCGTCACATGGTCGAGTGAAAGACGAGTGATAGGGTTTTAATTTGAATTTTATTTGACAGATGACTGTTATTGAATGATATTAAATTGTTGTTGTTTGAATTTCACATTTTGTGTTTCCATTATTTTAACTGTCGGCACCGCTGATTGGAGGCTTGGAGCTCTGCAGCTCTCTATCACTACTTCAATTTCTATCAAAAACGAGCCAGGGTTGGTCTTCTGTAATAATTTAAACAATATTAGGAGCAACCCACCCCATCCTATATAAAAGGAAACCTCTACATGTTTGCATACATACATACATACATACATACATACATACATACATACATACATACATACATACATACATACATACATAGACATACATATGAAGTTGAGATCCACCTATATGACGGTGAATTCGAATTTTTATATATGTTTGTGACAATAAGAGCTTAGAAACCCACAATCTCCCATATTCTTGATTGTTGGAGGTTGCTACGTGGTTTAATTTAATTGTGTTTTCTTAGTGCGTCGGTTTCTTATTTATGCTATGTACTGAATATTACATTACCTTGGTCAACACACACCTTGTTGACGAGGTCATTATTAAGCATTCAATGTGTTATAGTATAATTGGAACTGAAGTATAATCTTTGAAATATACTTTACAAGTCTCTTGAACAGAGCTTTATCTATCATTGAATCTGTATTATGTGTTTTTGGTATATTGTTTGAGCACGATACTATTGAATGAAATTACATTAGTATGAATTGGTCTCAGAATAAATTCAAGATAAAATTGGTTCTTTTCATTTTTAATTTAATCCTTAACATTACTATGTTAAGAAGTGTTCGGACTGGTTGGCCTGATGTCAGAATAATGTGGCTTGGTGTGACATGATGCTGCATGTCTGCGACATGATGCCACAGTGCTAGATATCATTATAAACTGCCTCACTGCAGACATCGTATGGACATAACTGAACATTTCTTAAAGCTATGTGAAAAATCCAAATCACACCTGAATCCCCTGCGTATTTTACAATGAAACTGCTTTCAATTTTTACAGTCTGATTCGTATGATAGTTTTCCATCTACGTACAAAGCTTTGGTGCAATGTAATTGAATCACTCTACGTCGGCACTCTTATATCAAAGCATCAAATTATAAACACCCCTCACATTGCAGATCCTTTCGCACAGTTAGAAGTTTCTAATTCTATGCCATCAAAGGTAAATAACACAGCGGTAGCTAGCCTGAGCTAAGTTCAGCTATGATAAAAATTACATTGATTTAGTTTCAAAGCACCGTATAGCCGCTATACGAATTGTCCTCCCCAAAGTCAAATTAATCATTTCCTCTGTTCAAGAATTATCTGCATTATTAGTTGTAAACCAGAACTGACAGCTCTCGCTGCATGAATATTTCAACCGCTGCATGAATATACATAATGCTTTTGAAATGTAGACTTTTAGAACATGATATCAACACCCTACTGTGGTGGATGGCAAACATAATATTAAGAATGCGGGGTGTCGTACTATATATAACACATGCATGCCTTACATTTATACAGTTGTACTTACCTCACCTCCTTATTTCATATTACTAAAATTTCACACTTTTCTAAATTGGAAATATTTATTAAATTGGAAATTCGTCGAGTTAAGAAAAGGTTTTTCAAAATCACTAAATTTTTTAATATTCCTGGTTTATACATATTATGTATTATTTTGCCTCACGGATTAGTTTTGGAAACAAAGTACTATATTATATAAGATATTGCATATAAGAGTATTATGTACGCAAATAAAGACAGATCCTCGTCTTCATGGGTCAATGTATTACCAGATTGGAAAACATTAGTTTGCACAAGGTTACCAATACCCTTTTATCTGGAATATCATCATCATCATCATAGTTGTCGTCATCGTCATCTGGATAATCATCATCATCGTTAGTGATACTTTCCCCATCTAGCTTGGGTATGATCGAGAGAGAGAGAGAGAGAGAGAGAGAGAGAGAGAGAGAGAGAGAGAGAGAGAGAGCACACGTTCAGCCTCGACTTCGGTTGCACGGCTCATCGGAATAGTCCAATCAAAATCGTCTAGTCATATCAAGCATTGTGAAATCTGTCAATGACATATTTACTTATTATATATTTCAAGACTTTCAGCGCAGAATTAAGATTAAGAAAACCAATGATTTCATATCGTGAAACCTCACATTTCACATTTGATCTAAGGGCTATGAAAACGGTCAATGTAATATGGATTCTCCTTTATTCACGTATATCACCTGGTATAGCCCTGTGAACTGAGATCACAGTAAAGCAACGCTCGTCTCTGTTCCCTTGTTGGACTAAAGAAGAGTAGCGTAAGTGTCTTGCTGGTGTGTACACATAGGTGAGGACATATAGGTCAGATAGGTATGTTGGACCGGAGTCCGTCAGTGAAACGTAGAACTGAGAAATCGATAGTTTGCCAAACCTCTTATAACAGACGCCTTGGTATGATAATTCTGCATTATATTGGTTCTTTTTTGAATCCATGTAAACTTGGTCGACCAAACTATGTACCTGTATTTCGTTACTACGTAACTATATCCCCAAACACAAGTCTCGCCCCTCTACTTATAAGAACACAAAGTTAATTAGTCTTCAGGAAAATAAGTTCTTTGAGTGTCATTAGCATAGCGTTTTCACACAGGTAGCTTTATGCTTTACAATCTGTGACGTAGGTTCGATCATATCCTGGTATTTCAGTTCGACGGGCATGGAGAACGTAAGACAATTCTGAGTGGCTGAAGTTTACATTGCATTCAATGTAAGAGTTTAAAAAATGTAAGTACATTACATAATAATATCAAGCGAATGGCTTTCAACAAGTACTTATCTTGTGTGAAACGATGGTTCCTGGCTCTAGCTATTCAACTTCGCGCGTGAACGCGCGCGCGTGTGTGTGTATGGTTTGGATTTTTAATGTAGCTTTAACAATTGTCCAGTGATATTGCTGGAAGTTATGCAGTGAGGCAGTTTATAGTGACGTCAAGCACTTGGGCACCGTGCCGCAGACAAGTAGCACCATGACCCGCACAGCAATATTATTCTAACACCATTCTAACACCAGACCTAGCAGTCCTAACAATGGCCTCTAAATGCTGTGCGCCTATCGAGGCAGATGCTATTAACATTTTTGTGTCTTTGGTGTGACTCGGCCGGGGTTCGAACCCGCAATCTGCTGCATCCGAGGCGGACATTCTAACCTAAGACGACAGGAACCTGTCAACTTGCATTTTGTTCTTATACTAATTGTGTGAGAATATACGCAATCCGCTGGGAAAAATAAACAAGAAACAGTACATTCGTTGCTTTAAAATTTGACCACGATATTGCCGACGAAAGATTTATTAAACATGCATACTTATACCATTTGTATTATTGAAATGAAGTTGTTTCGATGATATGTAATCGTGATATGAGATACAATCGTGAGAGGATATGTAATCGTAGCACGACGATTGACCAAAAATTGTTTTCTTTACCGGTTCCGAAATTCTAAGGTACTTGTTCACATTTTAAAGAAAAGACAAACACCTGAAACTCGTATATAAAAGTAGAGTTTCTTTTTTTAAAATCCGAAATAAAAAGCTTGCGTGGTATACGCACGTGCACCTGCACGCTTACACTCAATTAAAATTTGCATTTTTGCTTCAGAAAAGTCTACGATGATTCAGCGATTCCTTAAATTTCGTTTCAAAGTATATCTTCTAATGAATACCATGCTAGTATAGGAAATAATTGCTCGCTGATAGAGACGCAGTTAGAGAATATTGACGTCTAGTCAATAACGTTTTTCTGCGATGTAAAGCACTTCCTCGTTGTTAAGATCAACATTACTTTAACTCCTAATCCATTTCTTGAATGAGCATGTCAGAAAAACATAATCATGCACGTTTAACTTATATGTCCTATATATTAATTAAAGACCCTTAACCCTCGAGTTTACATGGCGTTAAATCAAGTATGCCTCTCTACTTAATTATCATACGTTTAGGAACTCCAAGCATCAAACTAGACTTTCTTAAAATAATTCGTAAAATGTGCAAACTAGAGATTTAGAATAATTGATATTTTGCAGGATGTTTGAACCTAAAATATCGATCACACAGCATTAACGAATGTATATAGAGAAACTAGAGATTTAGAATAATTGATATTTTGCAGGATGTTTGAACCTAAAATATCGATCACACAGCATTAACGAATGTATATAAGAGGCAATGATATTTTATGAAGTAGTGTAATCGAGTTCATTGCAATTGCGAATTCACCAATCCTGAAAAATATAGAGTTCAGTTCTTGTAAATTTACAAATATAGCAGTTATAAATATGATAAAGAAATGCCATATATATATATATATATATATATATATATATATATATATATATATATATATATATATATATATATATATATATATTTATATATAAAATTGTCAAGAAATATATAACAAAAACTAGTGTCGCCTTTGCTTAAATTGTTTTGACAAGGCCAAACAGAATGAGTTATCAATAAATAGTTTCTTGGTGGTGTTTCGAAAAGGTAACGTGTACACGCTACATGGCATGGTGCATTTATAGATATTTGACTATTAATTCCTTTCCTACATAACTAAATATTACTATGTCAAAAAGAAAAATATTTGTTTCATTCGACATAATAATCATACATTCTTATATTCATTAGAGTATGAACATTTAAGGCTTGAAAAACATGTTTATTAACATTTTTGAAGCTTCGTGCGGCTTAAAAAGGGAGATGTGTGGTTTGAACCTAATAGCATAATAATAACCTAATAACATAATAGTAACCTAATAACATAATAATAACCTAATAACACAGACGCACACCATGAGTCAATGTTCCATTTTAACAGTAAAAATACAGGATAGAAAAAAAATATTTGCTGCATCTCTAGTACATAAATGAAATGTTATAACTGTATAATGGAAACAAATCAAATATATTTACTAGCCCATAGGTGCACATCAGAATCTAGATATCGAATTTTATATTGTGTTCCCTCCCCTGTAGACTGACTGTTTCATTTGAAAGTAATTTGTTTTGAGATACCTTTAAGCCATCAGGAATGTTGTTAAAAGATTTGGCAACATACTGAATTCTATATTCGTAAGATCCCTGACTATCTTGTAATTCGTACTTTAAGTGTGTGTTTATATGTGTGTAGGTCTGTGTGTTTATATGTGTGTAGTTCTGTGTGTTTATATGTGTATAGGTCTGTGTGTTTATATGTGTGTAGTTCTGTGTGTTTATATGTGTGTAGGTCTGTGTGTTTATATGTGTAGTTATGTGTGTTTGGGTTTTGTACGCATCTTGAACAATTTGAGTCATATCGCTACGATTTCTGTAACGTGGCAGTTTAGAGTGAGGTATAATAATAATAATAATAATAATAATAATAATAATAATAATAATAATAATAATATTGCGGACTTTGTACAGTGCTTATACCTTAGAAGCTCTAAGCGATTTACAAAATATATAATATGGCTACAAGAAAAAAAAAACAACCCACAACAAATACATGAAATTAGAAAACATAATAAACTATAACAATATTTAAGGTAGGAAACCTTATTATGTCTTTTAAATTTGTTACTGCAGTCGAAACAGGTGCAATTTAAGAGCACACTTGAAAGTAATCACTGTGTCTTTGTGTCTACTTTCAACGGATAATTCGTTCCACGTATCTGGCCCTAGTACGCTAAAACACGTTGTCCATATGACTACAATTTCATAGTGGAAAAAAAAGAGTATACAATTGTCAGAAAAGGAGCGTAAGTATCTTGCTGGTGTGTACACGTGGGCGAGGCCGGATAGGTATGCTGGACTGGAGTCCGTCAGCGAAACGAAGCACAGAGAATAAATTTTGTATTTGATTCTGTTTTGAATGCTTAGCCAGTGTAGGGTACGGAGGAGTGGGAAGGTGTGCTCCGATCGTAATACTATTGGGATGATACTAGCAACCGTATTTTGAACTTTCTGAAGTTTCTGAGGTAGATATTGAGACGAACCAGACAGAACTGATTTACAATAGTCCATTCTTAAAAGTACTAATCAACGCACAAGTGTTTAGTGGCATCGACTGAAAGATATTTGCGAATGGAGCTGATGCGTCTCAGCTCAAGATATGTAGCCTTGCATATATGTTCATGACATGTTGGTGCAATGTGAGAGTACTGTCCAGAGTAACACCTAGGTTTCGTACTGACTGTGTGAATTTAAAGTTGGTGTTGCTGATATGTAATGTTTGAGGTAAATGATGTGCATGGGAAAGTATTTGTGTTGTGATCAAAATGGTCTCAGTTGTATCAACATTCATCTGCAGCTTGTTACATGTCATCCGTGATTGCACATCCGAAATGCACCTCTCTACTCATTGGATGGTAGCACCAACTTTAGTTGTGTGGCTAGATTTGTATATGACATGTGAGTGTCATCAGCGTATATATGGTGAGATACTGGATGATAATCTATGACACTTGAAAGCGGCTGAGTGTATATAATGAAGCCAACAGGTCCAAGAACATACCCCTGTAGAACACCACAGCAAAGATCAATTGTGTTGGAATGTATTCCATTTGCATATATAATTTGTGTCCTGTTGGCTACGCAGGACATGAACCACCGTTAGGCTGTATTATGTATGACAAGTGCTTGCTGAAAATGGTGAAGTAATATATTATGGTATATGGTATTCAATGTCAATGCTGCAGAAAAATCAAGGAGGGTGTGGACTATAATCTTACCTCTATACAAAGCAGAGCGAATGTCATTAACTACTTTCAGAAGAGCAGTATCAGTGTCAGTACCATGGCAAGGGTGATATGCAGACTGTACATTGTTAAATGGACTGTTTGAATCCAAATGAGACACAAGTTGCGTTAGAACAGCTTTTTCTAAGATTTTTTTTTATATGAACGGGAGATTATAAACTGGGCGGTAGTTTTTAACCTCGTTATTATCAAGTGCTGGTTTCCTCAGCAAAGACTCCATAATGGCTGTTTTGAAAAATGATGGGAATTCCACGGATTAAAGAGAAAGACGTATTAATTACATCAATTAGCGAAGGCAATATTGAACCTAAGCACTAAAGCAGCAGTGATGTTGGAATTGGAGCAAGTTCACGTGACTTTGGTTCACTCTCTATCACGATTGCCCGTGCTAAATCCATAGAGATAGGTTCAAATGCTGCTTAAGGTTGTATCTCAAATTCTTTTGTCGCAGCTGTATGGTGACAAATAGTCAACTGAAATTGTGTTGCCAAGCATATTTCTAATGGTTTGTACAGTGTGACGGAAGAAATTTGCAATAATGTCCGGAAGGTCTACTGGAGAGAAGGTAGTTGTAAGTGTTTTACATTTGATCCTTGACGTTAGTTTGTTAGTAATCGCGACGAGCTCTTTGCAGTTGAAACTATCCGCGATCTTAGTACTGAAGTATGAATAAGGAATATTCGTTGGCTAAATGGAATATGGTGTCTGTGGCATGTATTTCAAGAAACGAACGCAGGCGGTTGTCGAGTTCTTCTGCTGTAGGAGTTAAGCAAAATGTTAGGTTTTCTTGGATGTCATGCATTAGTTTGGTTCTATTTATCATACGCAGGTTTCTCTTAGTAGCAAATACAGATGCAGCGTTAGGGACTGATACATCGAGATGGCATATAATGTATAGGTGATATGATGCAAGTTCGTGGGATACAAGGGTGGACCTTAGAATATTATCATCAGGTCAATGAAGAATCCAGTCTAAAATGTGACCAGGGTTATGGGTGGCGTGGTTACCTGACTGTTTAAGGTTGAAAACCACTAATGGAATCTAGTGGTTTTGACGAGAATGGGTTTCCAGGACAGTCAAAGTGAAAGTTGAAATCTCCAAGAATAATCAGATTTCCACCTATCAAATGTCCGTACTCCAGAATATTCGGAAACTTCTCCAAAACGAGAGATTTGGTCAGCTTCTATTTTTTCTACTAGGAGGAGGGCGCTAGGGGCAGCAAAAAAGGACTGATCTTCGTTCCAGTGTGAGAGTTGGTCGGACTAGTTCAAATGATGTGTGGTAGAAATTGATAGTTGTGTTGTGCTAAGATATTATATCATGGAGTTCATTTTCATTATAGAAATTCCACCTCCAACAATAGTGGCGGCGGAACGACTTGATGGAGTAACCGGTGGGTGTTAGATCCACGCACTTGGGCTCATCGCCAGATGTTTTTAGCCATGTTTGTGTCAGGAAAAAGACGTCGAATTTCTTTCTGATCGTTGATACAATTAACTATTTCTATGCACATTTCTGGTGGTCCTTTGGATTGGGCATTGAATAATGCAATACGCAGTGGTATCTATGAGATAGGTGACGCAAAATAGTCTAGCACTCGGACATCATGTCGCAGACATGTATCATCATGTCCCACCCAGTCACATTCTCCTGACAAAAAGCTGACCAGTCTTAACACTAATCACTAAATCTTGAGGGCCAGATTGGGCAGCGGTAGGGAGCATTCTGACAAGTTTTTTGAACGACTCAGTCGGGTTCTAACCCTTGGCCTCTCTTGCATCCTAGGCGGATGCACTAACACGTGTTAAGTTGATTGCATAGATATATATATAATTATGATCTTCAATCATCTCCATCTTTACCGATTCCGAGTCAATGCCAACTACCATTTTGGTCCAGATTCAATACGTTTCTTTATGTTCAGTATATACACACTCAACTCTTGTTTAGCTAACATTTATTTAGCTTTCGGAAGTGATTAGCTAGAATATATTGTTACGTCATCTAAATAAGCAATACATTTTTATCGCTAGTCGTTAAAATTTAAAGACTTTAGAATGGATGGTAAGCAACATTAAATGGCGCTGGAATATTATATGGGATTAGTTTGACCGTGCATGGTAATTTAAGGATGGAAACTATTCATAGAAGCTTTACAAAAACATTTTGACTTAAAGAAAAAGAATTCATGTGTCAGTATTTCTTCTTGGATACGTTGAGTGCTGGAATCAATTAACTTGATTTAACATCTTCTCGATCCAAAGCACGATTTCAGCACAGCAAATATGTAAATCTGACAAGCATTAATCCATCTTATTACATCAAGAAAAATCTGTTAAATGTTCCAGAAGTTATTGAGTCGGATTGGCTACGTTAATAATGATTTTCCGCCTGTATCGACTCAGTATTAAACAAACAGAAGTTCCTCAAGTGAAGGTGATTTATAGGGAGTAATTCGCAGGTTTGCTGCGACAATCGATTAAAATTTCGTAGACGTTCATTATTTCTTTTCAAGCAATAATACTTTTATGAAAAACATTAATCTACATGTATAAAGACAAAACCAGGGGATTTGGAGCTTCGGTAAGATACAACTGTGTGACTTTAGAAGTACTTATATATACTAATGTGAAAATACAGAACGTTAGTTTCAGTGGGAAGTGACAAGTAATTAAAATATAAACATTCGATTTATTGAGTTTCTGATCTAATCCGTCTTAAATATAGACTTAATGACATAAAGCTGACCGACAAAGAATAAATAAATTAACTAACTAACTAACTAACTAACTAACTAACTAACTAACTAAATAAATAAATAAATAAATAAATAAATAAAGCAAGAAAGCACAAAACTTTTCATGTTTGATTTTTAATTGCTGTATTTTGTTTGATAATTATTATAATTATGTGCAATGCATCCCTTTTTATTGTGCATATATTTTCATGCAATCATTCAATTACTATAAAAACCAGGATTAGAGGCATTTTCAACTTAAAAGTGTTTCTGTTCTTGGTAAATATTTCGTACGTATTTTTTCTAACTGCTGTTCGTTACATCGGAATATAATGCGGTCATCTTCATCATAATCTTCATTATCAGCATTGTTGTAACAGAGATATGTACGATATCGTAGTTATTAATTATGATAACAGGCCCTAATTTACAACGAAATCATCAAAGATGAAGATCACGGTGATGATATTACAAATTGTATTACTATTAATAATAATAATAATAATAATAATAATAATAATAATAATAATAATAATCATGATACTACTACTACTACTACAACAACAACAACTACTACTACTACTACTACTACTAATAATAATAATAGTAATAATAATAATAATAATAAAGACAACAACGACAGTGATGACGGTGACGACAACATTTTGAATCTGGAATCAATCATAAATGAAAAAAGGTCCTCGTCGACTCCGGCAATTGATATCAGTGATAATTTGGTAATAACATACATTTTGATAGAACTTATAGACATGAAACGTTTTGCAAACGATATCGCAACAAAATATAGAAGAAGACATTCTAAACGAAAGACGAAATTAGCGATGAACGACGACTTATAAACATATGTTTTGACTGGAAAACAGTCGATCTTAGATATATGAAAAAAAGACGAGAAGAAGGTATGAAAATGCAATTTAGCCCATTAAGATTATCTTTAAACGAAATGAGTAACCTAATATATCATAGGAGGGCGAACCTGTCTAGACTGCATCAGATGTTAGTGGATATAATATAAAAGCAAACATGCAAACATAAATCGAATGTACTCGAACAGGGTTTGCAAAGCCAGAAAGTACCGTGAAACCTCAAAGAGAAGCACCTACTGTTTGTTCGATTATAGTAGATTTCGGTGTTAGTTACACAACAACACAATCACTTGAAGGACTAAAATGAATATTCATCCAATCTAAAAGAAAGCATATCAAATTCAGTTCATTTGCTAGAAGCAAGGTGGTGTGATGCACGTGTTTATTAGAACGTGATTACAGTATTACCCCCCTGTCAACTCGCAGATAGTAGCAAAAATATCCAGGAAAGGCAAGCATCTGTATCAATATGTATTTGTATGCATCAATATGCATCTGTATTACTTAGAGAAGGATAAGGATTATAAAACGTGCAATGATCATTATTGACGAAACACGCATACATAAAGTTTAGGCCTCAGAAAAATGCAAATGATTTCCACGAGAGTAGAACTTTACTGTGCAGGATATCAGTATATAGTATATCGATTATAGGTGTTATGTTAAAATATTTATGAACAACAAAGCAAGTATTTTGCAATTTTCTTAAAAAATCATCTGGAGCTACGACGCTACATTTTCCTTTGATTAAATATTTTTTTTATTGAAAATGTACAATGTACTTGTTATTCAAAATGTTGTTGATTGCCTAATTTTGCTTTCAAAACTTTGGTTGTTTTATGTTTTAATTTATTTTTCTTCTTAAAATTTATATTACATGTATATACGTTTTACATTTGTAATTGTTTACTTTAAAAACATTCGATGAAAATTAAATTTATCAATGTCTTCCGTTTCAAACATACATTGTTTGGCATTATAAACATTTGTTACTGCCTTTTATAAATTGTATTGATGGGACCTTGCAGCATATAGTCCCAAAACGGTACCTCTAACTTAAGCCTAAAACAAAAGACCGGGACAAAATGTTTACAGGACAGTTCATATATAAATAGTTTACGTGTAAATTAAGCGGCTTTGGTTTAGTATGAATTATTTCTGAAGGTAACATAGTTTTACTGTGGGATTTCTGGGAAAGTGTAATCAATTATTGTGAACTGCATTTCAGTGTAGTTTCAAAAGTAATTTGACTCACGTTCGCATGCAAAATCAGCGTGATATATGTATCAGAATTCGATTGAACCGGAAAACAGAACCCTGGCCATGTTAACGTCTGATTAGCTGTTAAATGTAAATATCTTAGGCAAGTGCTGTCTAGTTTTGGTGTGTGCAGTCGTCTATGATGGTACTCTGACCCCTGAAACCTTAATATGATTGGAATATTGCAAAGAGTTTGGAGAAATGTCCGTATGAAATATTTATGAACAATACCGGTGGTCAGGCACCTGTCAACTCGAGAACAGATGCGAGCCTTAAAGAGGTAGAGAGACTCGATGATCAAATTTTCAGACATCGCCAAGTATGAAGAGTAGAGTACACATTTAATGTTTTCGTCACTGTTGATGGCTGTGATTTCAGAAAGGCATTAACGAAAGGTTTATGGCTGACGTTTGGATTGGCATAAGAAGGGTATAAGATCCAAAATATTGAAGAAAAAACCCATTGGGACTACGGTTCAGCAAGTAAAACACTCTTTGCAATATAATAACGATATATGTCTTCTTATGTCGGAAAAAGACTATTTATTCGTCTGGTGTCATGAAAATGGTATGTCCCTCAACAACATACATCATGACTTTAAACTTTTCTTACATTCTGACAATAGGTTAACGGTGAGTCTCGAAGAGAGACCGAGCAAATATGTCTTGAGAAATAGGAAGTATGTTGTAAAGAAAAACTCTTTGCGTTTGCCCATTGTGAAGTATGGGTAATGAAGAAATTGTAATCGTGACGTCATGACGGAACAATTACTGCTGATAGTTTGGTTTGGAAGCCCTCTTATCATCATTATTCTGCTTTCAGCTTTTCTTTTAGCAAATAGTATATAAATTAAAGAATGTATCAAATATATTAAGTAAAGAGCGTATTAACATATTCGATGGATGTTTTAAAGGACAATTAAGTTGATTATTTGGTTCATAAGACAAGAAAAAGTTTTTAACAGACAATAAGAGGTACAGCTAAAGAAAATATTTCGTGAGAAAGGCATTGAGTGTATGTCGATATATACTGGTCACAAGTACATATTTACATCAATTGATCGTACATTCAAATTTGTAATCGACCAAAAGTGTAAACCCTACTAAGAAGTAATGATTGATGTCATACATGACCATCTCTTGAATATCTTATATCATCATCCTGTAGAAATTATGTTAGTTAGACCATTTCTATCTAAAACAACGATAACTTATTTCAGTAAAAATGCTTCAGAAGGACAGTTGGTGTAAAGATGCAGCGAACACAACGGTAGAGTGAGGGATGCTTATTGGTGTTTGCCGTTATTATTTAAGACATGACAAGCATATTGCACGACGCGGCTTTCAAGTTTCTGCCTAAGTGAGGTCTTGTTCATGGCGGTGTGCAGACAATTTCGTGAAAACGTTTAACACGGAAATGCGGCAGAATGGTAGAATCACTGGACTCGCATTAATCATCATATGCACATTGTAAGACAGAGAAGCACTAGTTTTCAACGAGAACATTTCAGTGAGCTTGAAAAGGCAGTTGACCTGATTAATTCGTGTCGTATAGCCTTTACGTAATTAAAAATCTAAGGAGTAACCCACTTCTGAAATTGAAACGAACATTAAAATTGACGCGACCTTGACTCGATTTGGTCGTTATCGCATTTCGTGTTTTACTTACCTGAACTTAGTTATCCGTATACAAAAAAAATATTCCAGATGGTTTTAGACGGTGTTTGACATTATAGCAAGGAAATATGTTCCCATTTTGTTGAATGTGTTGAAAAAATCTCTACTAAGTAGAAATTATGTTATGTAGTTACATCTCTCAATAAAAAACAAGGCACAAAGTAAGTACATATTTGTTGCAGAACATTCACCTTTTGAGACACTTCCAGAATGAGATTACTTCAAATTTTAGTCAGACATCTGGATGAGACGTATATGTAACCATGACAAATTAACAAGGTTGTAGTAATAATATACATTAGAAAATCTTGGAAAAAAAACAACACATTTGACTAGGACAACTTTTGGGATATTACCATCGGTCCAGTAATTCCAAAGAAGTCCTGACAAATCAGAATAGACTGGCTAGTTTCTCAGAACGGATATCTTTCCCAACAACATTAAAACAGGGTTTTCAGGAACAGTTGTTGTGTAATTACAACGATTTGTATCAAATTATTGAATCATTATTATAGTAAAATATACACTGTAGTTAGTACTATATATAAGATCTAATGTATTCAATAAAGACCGTGCGCTATTATATAAATTGTACAGACATTTAATTCAATAAAAGACCTGGTTCATAATATAAAAGAGTCTTTGAGACCGTAACATATTTGACAGTTTTATGGAAAACTGAACGTTTCTTTAATATGTACCGTGCAGATCATGGGTGTATCTGGTCTGCTTGGAACCCCATCCTATTAACGGATGATTCGATCACTGAATTGAATCAAACTTTGTATCATAAAAGAACTGCTCATCTTCATTTTATTTACGTCTTATTAGCAAACAGTATCACGCTAATGGCTGATTTACATCACACAATGCCATATTTGCTTCGCAATGATTATAACTTGGCTAGATAGTGGATATTGAGATACGAGTCTGACAAGAGTTACACATTTTGTTCACTAAGGCAACAACAACAGAAAATCAGCTATGCTCCCTGCTTTTTTATTCTCAAATTCCGACGGCCTAACGAACAAAGTGCAGGTGATACTCGCACCTAGAACTTAAAATAAAACAATGTAAACGGAAATGCCTGTGATATATAGAATCTATGTTGGGGCTTGGACCGAGCCAGTGAAATCCCAGCCTAGCGGTTATATTATTTGTCTCCCCACGAGGCTTGTCAGAGTGGGGAGATATATAATGTAACCCCGCGGCTGGGATTTCATTGTCTCGGTCCAAACCCCAACGTAGATTATTTTTCTCACCCAATATTATCCTTTAATGTTAAAAAAACCAACCATCTTTACTAGTGTTCACGTTGCAATGTTTACATGTGGCGCATGAATACAAATATGATATTGAGGGCTGTGGTGTGACCGTTGCGTCCGAAGTACACAGTTCATACGCGTGAGCAAAGAAAAATAACAACATAAAACGTCGCATAGTAATGAGGTATTATCACATTTAATATATGGATGTCATATGAAATGAACAATAAATAGTTATAATTTATTAGAAAGAAACTGTTGCCTTTCATCATTTCCAATTTTGAGTACCCCACTCTCCCGTATCAAAGACCCTTGTCACCCTCCAAATATGACTCTTCCTGGCTGGTTCACTTAAATTTTAATCCAAATATGCGGACCCTAGAGGATAACCATCTGCTAAACTTTCAAGTTGACGGATTCTTTGAAAATTTATATTTCTGTCTTGGAAATATGGCAAGTGATACAGTGAAATTTGTTTATGGATTAGTGTGTTGAGGAATAAAAGATTCCTTCTGGCTGGTAAGTGTATTATTTGTCAATAAATATTGCAGGTTTATTCAGCTGTTGCACAACGGAGATGCTTAACAAAATTATAATAGAGCATGTTTGACATAACACATTTCTGGTTGTTGCTAAGTTTTCCGTTGTTGTTTAGAGAGTTGGGATGCTATTAAGTGTATAGGTATATAGTCTTATGTGCATAGATCAGTGTTTTCTGACATGGTTCATTTCACACACCATTGAGAATTTTATCCTATCTGTGGCACAGTAAATTTTCAGGTCAGCTTCATTAAATGTAGCTAACAGTATATACTATGTTTCACGCGAAGTGTTTACAACTATTTCGGTTGCTTTAGCTACATTTAATGATCTGAAAATGTACTGAGCTAGTCCTGCATATAGGATAAACTTGACCATGCTAGTTAGAACGAACTAACATAATATCAAAACCACGAAATAGTATGCGTGTGTGTATTTGTCTCTGTCAAAATGTTTTTGTTTGGTGTGTTTTCTAAGACAGACTGACTTTAAGTACCTATGTTTTGGTTATACATTATTTGTTGTTGTTGCTGTTGTTGTTTTATTTGAAAACAACTATGGCAAAGCAGAAGACAACAACTTTCTGTTAAAAGTAGTTCTCAGCGCGTGGACACCATGACTGAGACGATTGGTCTGAGATGACTAGACTGAGATAAGAAAAGTAAGGTTAGCAAAACAGCTAGATTTCTCTGTCGCTTGGGTGAGAAAAGGGGACGCAAATCTGTAAAACTACTTTTATTGTGTTGGTGTCAGGGAAAGACTATCTTAGCACGAAATAAGATCTGGTAGACAACCAATTTGACTCTGTTGTGTATAGATGTGAGATATAATTTGGCATCTCTAACCCATTGAGAGTCAGAGGAACGCAGCCTGACACATACAAATTCAAGATAAGTATGCAGTCATATGCAGATAAGGTGAAATTATTCTTTATCAACAAACTTCGTGCAGATGATTGACTCTGTGTCTGGAAAAAATACTGACAATAGGTTCTTGTCATTTTTTGACAACATCTTGTAATCATACGGTTTTGTACCAGACATTGATATAACAGACTTATGGATCCAATTCAAAGATCCCCCCCCCAAAAAAAAAACAACAAAAAACAACAACAACAACAACAACAACAAAAACCCAAAAAATTCCCTCCCCCTAAAAAGACCATAAAACACAAACCAGAGCCCAATGGAATCGATGCATTAGTTATGTTATTCACAAATCGAGAAGAAACTATCTGGACAGTTGATGTTGTTGTTGTAGAGTTTAACGCCATTTTTGGTGGAGGAAGAACCCGGTAAAACCCACGGAAAGAACCATCGACCCACGAGAACCTACTGGCAATATACATATCTAAGGATGAATAATTATTATATAAAGGCATTATTTCGCCAGAATGTTTTTAAGCATGATGCGAATTTAGATGATAGGAAAAAAAAATTCAGTTCACTCTCGCGCATTGATCAAAAGATGCAGATAAAAAAGAAATTTACGCATACAATACTTTGTTCAGCAAAAGAAACCATGTCATACAGAAAAATGGGTAGTGAAATGTGAATGATTTACAGCAAATCATTTGTGGAATAAACACGACAGACCTTCAGGTACGTAGAAGGATAATACATCCATGGATGGGTCTGATGCCTTAAGACGTGTTTGTAGACACAAGAAATACATGCTGATTACTGTAATATTTGATATAATTATATGGATCCTGCCGCTTAAAAATGGGTGACTGCAGGGAAGCGCTGTCTGCCTTTTATTGTCTTTTATACAAATATGACTACGTAGTCAACATTACATTAAAAACTGTATTCCCTGATTTCAATTAAGATGCCTGAATACATAAGTTGCTTTATCGTCGTATACATTTCGTTATAGCATCAATCAAAGGAAGGGCAATGACATGATATAATAAAGAATGAAATTATTGAAATCAACATTTTAGTGAAAAATTCAGTGATAAAACTGGTCAGTCACCAAAAATGAATAACTAAAACATTTTTATGAATCATAACAATTTAATAACTAAAACATTTTTATGAATCATAGCAATTTTGCGATTTACACTTGGACAAAACAAAGCTCTGAACTTCTTACTTGGAAACATTTTTGCTTGCGTAGAATGTCCCTAAGTACAAGGCAAGATCAAATTCCAACATGAAACTCCTTAACTCCAATGTTTAGTTCCTCAATATATTCTACGCAAAACATATTAAGACAGTTTCCGATCAACATCTCACGTTTGAAGTACATATCAGTAACCAGAGGATAAACCTGGATTAGCTAGTGTGAACGCACGTGCTCACGCATATGCTAAACGGATCATAATTCGAAAAAGAAATGTTATAAGCAAAATACAAAAAACCTACAAAAATTGAAGACAAAAACATATTTTAATAACATGGAGGTTATCTAAAGCATAAATAATTGTGATAGAGATACAAAATGTATGAAAATACACCAAGAACGTCACAACTAAGGTTAATTTCTGAGCAAGGAGAAAATGCATCCGAGGCAGGCCATAGGCAGCAAAAGGGGTTAAGAATGATAAGCATATATCACATCAAATAAACGATTTAGACATCACATCAAAGAAAACTACACGAAAAGGAAATGAAGTGGAAAAGAGGACAGAAAAAGGAGTTATATCGTGGGGATCCTCAGAGGGACACTCATTCGTCCTTTTTAGGAAACCACTACAACACAACGTCACAAGTACAACAATCTATCATTGAAAGGAAAGTTACTTTACCTTTTTCTGTTTCTCTCCACTACTATTTTACTTTGCATCCTTACAAAACAATTACAAATAGACTTTTACCTTTTTCATTAGTACAAAACTTGTTTTAAGATAAATACAAATAGTACTGACTCTGGAAGGGGCCCCGAGTGGCCTAAACCGCTCTACGTTACGGATCACTGCCTTCTCACCTGTCTGCGTGGGTTCGAGTCTCGGATTCGGCTAATGTGGGTATGTGAAAAAACTTGACGGTACTTTCTCGTGGATCGGTGGTTCTTTCCGGGTTTCCGGTTCTTCCTCCACCATTAATACTAGCC
The DNA here is from genome assembly GCA_029339505.1 of Unio delphinus. Classification (NCBI taxonomy): domain Eukaryota; kingdom Metazoa; phylum Mollusca; class Bivalvia; order Unionida; family Unionidae; genus Unio; species Unio delphinus. The sequence goes on along the minus strand of JAQISU010001253.1, from coordinate 4,137,780 downwards.
GCCATGTATAGCCTATCCTGTCCTGAAAAATGGCGTTAAACTCAATAAACAACAACAACAACAACAAGAACAAAAACAATAACAATCGACTCTGATGATACATTTAGTGTATTCATAGAATATTTTCACCTGGAAGAGGAAGAAATCCCTCAGGGAAGACGTGTTCAAGCTTTGGATCTGTCGCACGTACAGATGAACGATCGCCCAACACAGTGCCACAGATCCTGACGGAACGTACAGCAAGAGGAATAAAACCCAGTCAAATCAACACTTTCACCCATCTCGGAAGAGACATTTAACTTCTATATCCAACTGAACCCAAACCCCTTCTCAAGTAGGGCAAACTAATGCTAGGACTACAAATTAAAACACACAAATTGAACAATCCACATTTCCCCAAAGGAAACGAAATGCAAGACTTTCTACACACTGAAATTAGGAAATGCATAACAAAACATTTATATGCCACCAAAAAGAAATTGGAAACATTCCCTTTTTTTATAAATGATCTAATTATCAACAAACTAGAATATCTTTGTGACGCATGGTGGACACAGGAAACAACTTTTCAGCGAAAATTAATTAAGATTATGCCATCATGCCTTCTATGCAAACAATATATTGATAGTAAAACATAATTTTGGACTTAAGTTTTTAATACACAAAAGAATTCTACTAAAAACAAAATCATTGAAAAATTTAGGACATGTTGACAATACTCATTTGCTTTACACACACCAAATGCATGATAAAAGTCTATTCCAAGAAGCAATTAATTTCAAAACAAATACTACAGAAATCAGAAGACAACATTTAGACCACAAAAAAAAACAAAAACATTTTCTGAGCCTAATACGACTATGAACGAATGAAACCTACAACATTCCCAAGAAGCTAGCAAAACGAACGGGAAGTACACTCCCCAACACCGCACTAAATGCGCTCACCATACAAATAAAACCAATAGAACCCAATAAAACATTAGCAGCACCAACAAAAAGAGACACACAGCATGCCTGTTGACACCGGAAAACAAAAGCACAGAACAAGAAAAATATCCTCCGCCATTCCTTTCTAATATAAACTAACTTTAAAAACACTGCACCAGTTACGCGAGCACTCAACTGAGAATACGTCCCCCCCCCCCCTCAGTCTACCATGCATATATAAATGTAACCTTGACTACCACATTAAACAAACTAGAATTTGAACAGAAGAACTCAAAAATATTAAATACAGAAATGTTGTATAAACAATCTAATCACACCAAGGGGTCTCATTTTAGATAAAACTCTCCATGAGTACTCCAATGAGACTGCTAAGAGATATCTTGCAGTGGATTCTTTTTTAATTAAATGCTGAATAATTGGAACTGACAAAGAAAAAAGCATTCAAACAAAATTATACATTGACAAAAAGTACACAATATGGCAGGATGCCAAAAATAGTAAGAAACTCCCACAGGATTGCTCAAAAGAGCGTCGTAATTGGTATTCTGGACTTGTTCTTTAGACAACAGTCAAAAATATAAGCAATCATTCATTTTCTCACTAACAATGTTAATCTGAATGTGTCGTCCAATGGAAAAATACGAGTTAGCAGCCAACGACTGCAAACATGACGAAAACAACGGAGATTACAGAAGAAGAAATATTGACTTTGACAGAAGCAATTTGACTAGCGGTGAATAACAGCAAGATGCAGTATGCGCTACGCAGCATTCGTGGAGAACAGAAACATCAATGAAGTGCTACGGCTCTACACAATTATAAATTTAAAACACCCGCACAAACTTACATCTCTCTCTCTCTCTCTCTCTCTCTCTCTCTCTCTCTCTCTCTCTCTCTCTCTCTCTCTCTCTCTCTTACCACATTTACAAACGCGCATAACAATAAAAATTCACTTAGAACTAACAAACACAAAATTTGGGTTCTTTTTTTCCAAAACAACATTAGGTTTTATATAAGGAAACAACTCACAACATTGAACTAGACAGTGCTATCCATAACACAAAATTGGATTGAAAATAATACAACATAACAACAATACACAACACAAGGACAAAACAGACTCTGTCAAAGTGATTTCGAGAAAAATAGCATAAAACCATGGGTGGACACCCGGTCCCGAGACATATAGTTTCTGGGGCTGCTAGTACTACCCAAAGGTATATGCAAAGAGGGAGTTAACCCTGCCAGGAGCAATAAATGGTATATGGGTCCATACCCTTCATGGTATATGGGACAATCTAACCAATTCTTGCCTAATGAACAAAACCACAATTATCCTTGAGAAAATCCTTTTTATAACCTACACACACACACCAAAAAATATTTAATAAAAGGATGGACAGGGAAACCTATGCACCTACACATTTTGAAAAAAACAAGGGTGTCACCTTAAGGATCAATTCAGCTTTATGGGGAGGGTGAAAGGGTATCAACACTCGCAAATTGTCTTGTTTCGGCTTAAACCAACTTAACAAGATGGAGGCTGGAGTATGTAAGAACGTAGCCTAAGAGTGTTAATATATTATAAATGGAACGTGTCCTAATGACATGTATCTGTTATCAATATATTCAGCTCTAACACAAACACATGTATAAGTAAAAACATATTAAGACAGTTTTCAATCAAGAACTCACGTTTAAGGTACATATCAGTAACGAGAGGATAACCCTGGATTAGCTAGTGTGATTGCACGTGTTCACTCATGTGCTAAATGAGTTATAGTTCGTGAAAGAAATACAACATGCAAAATACAAAACACAGTTTACAAAAAATGAAAAAAACAACATTTGAATAACATGGAAGTTATCTAATACATGAATAGAAATAAAGGTTATAGAGGTAAAAATACAGTATCATGATACATAAATAACTTCTGAATCAATAAAAACTAAGGTTTGTTTCAGTTTCAACCATCTTGGACTGAGGCAAGCTGGAGTATATAAGAACTTACACTTAGGGCTTCAGTACATTATAAGTGGAACGTGTATTAATAACGTGTATGTTTTATCAATACAATCAGTTACATTCTGATTTCCTCTCCTTATTAATTATGTCTTAACAAAATATAAAACATCAATGTTCCATTGGGAATCATTCGGTCATTTCTATGCAATCGATACCAGTGAGTTCTATAATTAATCAGGTTTCGATGTCGGTTGAATATTCACAATTGATGATATTCAAGTATACGTATCAAACGCTTGACAAGGGAGGTAGCACAGAACATATTTTGTGATTGTCTTTTACCGAGTTGCTTCCCTTTCATTCAAACATTGGCTGAAGATAATTTTTGTAGCGTCTTTTACGTTTTCATGTAATGTTTTGTCAATGGCAGATATCATTGCACTAACAGTAAAACCTATTCGAGTCACCTACAGGTCGATCACGTTAAGCAGCAATGTTTGTGCCGTGAATTTATAATTGACACGTTCATACCAACATATTCTGTGGATTATCTCAATCCTATCTGTGTCATAAAAAAAAGAACAAGTCCTAGATGGAATGTAGTTCTCGTCTATTTTTAAAACAGTTTTTCCTCTCTAATTTTGGTGGTGACAGAAATATATAGTTGTCTCCCCTTCCACTGTTAGCACGACAAAGTACTGACACAAGAATCATTCCCAATAATCCAGCATTTGCTAAAGAGTTCTCAGACCCTAAACAAGGCGATAGGTCGATATGAAACAACTATCGACCTATATTAATTTTACCATACTTATATACAATGTGTTAAAAACGCATAACAATTAATTGTGACGTATTTTAAAGAATATAATATTCTCGATACGCTTAACTATGGTTCAGAGAAGAGCACACGTGTCAAACAACTAACAATGTTGGTTGACATATTTCTAGCATGTTCAAATGTCAAATCGCGTTTAATTTAGAAGATTATGACAGACTTATGAAAACATTCAAGGAATACAAAATCAGCATTACTTCGCTTGCATGGTTTGATTTTTCACTAACAAGCAGACAAAAGTTCATTTATGTGTTCAATTAGAAATTTTCTTTAATGGTCAAAAGTGGAGTTTCTTAGAAATCTATTCTTCGTTTTCTTATTCGTCAATGATGTAACATCTCATCTGAAATTCGCTCCATCCCCCCCCCCCCTCGGAAAACTTCTATATCTGCCATGAGTAATAAAATCCCTTCCGTTTAAAATATTGGCAAGCAAGACATTAACTGTTGTGTTGTGGTGTGAAACCAACAAAATACAATTAGGGGCAGAGAAAATTTACAGCATGCTAATTAGATCAAATCAATGACAAAAAGAACATTAGACGATATCATTATATTTCTTCAGAGAGTTCTCTATCCGTCTTTCTCTGTGTCTATCTATCTATCTGACTCTCTCTTTCTGTCTGTCTGTCTATCTGTGTACATGTCTGTCTCTCTGTCTCTGTCTAACTATTTTATCACAGTCTTTCTGTCTCTTTCTTATTCCCCGCTCTCTCTCTCTCTCTCTCTCTCTCTCTCTCTCTCTCTCTCTCTCTCTCTCTCTCTCTCTCTCTCTCTCTCTCTCTCTCATTTTGTTTCCGTTGTTGCGTACTTTGGTAGTTTCTCAGTGTACTTGGGAAGTTTACGTCAGTAAATAATCTACAGAAATTCCGGAGTAAAGTTATTACGTATTTATTGATATTAACAGCGTCTATTGATTATTCGTGACAAAATAATGAAAAACATTATATTTTTGGTACAAATTCGTTGATTCTGTTACAAATTAATCCCTAATACTACCGATATAAATATATGTATGAACCTTTAATCACTTGTTAGACGCATGTCACATAGTGGCCAAAACTAATGCTCTTGAAAATATTCAGGCCAATAAAACGTTTTGAAAATGTTAAATTAAAAACATTAACACAAACCAAACAAAAATATACAGAAACCAAGATGCCATGTTTTTTTTTTTTTTTTTTTTTTTAACTAGCAAATGAAAATATGTTAAGTAAGTGTATGATTTGCTAGGCTGCTAATTATCCAGCGAATTTCAGGAGCACATTTGTTATCGCTCTGAACTTCACGCCATTTCTCAAGTTCACTAAATATTCTCTCTTGTTTGAGCAAGCGTGTTTTATATTTATGAATTCTAATTGCCCACCATAAGGTAGGACGAAAAAAAGTGAAATAAAAATAAATAACAAGTATTTTAAAAAGATTGAAATTCCGTTGTGAATTTCGAACTCGTGACCTTTTAATTGGAAGCAGGAACACACGGGTGTTTATATATCCTAGATATCATCATCGGGCTTAGGCATCCTGCTCCTATTTTAACGGCTTCTTATATCAACAGTGTACCTAATAAACTATAGGTAAGAACACTTCCTATTTTTATCAAAAATATCTCAAGTGTCAGCACGATATATATCAGAGTAACAGCTAAAGTATAAGCTTATTCATCATTGTTTTTAATTACTGCATTTCGATAATAACAACAATTAACAAATACGCGATATATATATATATATATATATATATATATATATATATATATATATATATAAGGATCTTTATTTTGACATATATATCCTATTAAGTTTCATCTCCCATACAGTGTTATATTATCTGTGGACTGCGTGTAACTTTTTTGTTATTTAGAACACATTGCATGATTATTAAGAAATAACGTTATTCTTCTTATAATTTATTATTATTAAACTTGTCACTGTTGAGAGAGAGAGAGAGAGAGACACGCACGCACGCATGCACGAACGCACGCACATACACATACACATACATACATACATACATACATACATACATACATACATACATACATACATACATACATGCATACATACATATAGAGAAATCAATAATATCACTACTCGTGCCAGATGTTTGTGTTTGTCAATTTTCATATGGCTAGGATTTCAAATTCATTTGGCTAAGATTTCTGCAGTGAGACAGTTTATATTAATGTCTAGCATGGGGATCATGTCGCAGACATGTAGCATGATATCCCACCCAGTCACATTATCCTGACTCCAGGCCCAACAGTCCTAACATTAACCTTTTAATACTGAGCGCCAAGCGAGGCAGCTGTTAGTTCCATTTTTATAAGTCTTAGGTATGACTCGCCGGGTATCGAACCCACGACCTCAAGCATTCTAGGTGGATGCTTTAACCATTAGGCCACCGAAGCGGTTCTCGTGCCAGGTTTGTAAACAATGACAACGTTTCATGGGAGGTAACTCGTGCGTGCCTAAACTATTGTGACACGAGTTAGCATTCTGCTTTCGGATTTGTTTCTTTGCAAACATGATTTAGACTTTTCATTCTTTAGTGACAATTATTGTTTTTTTATAATAAACTTAAAAGGCAGCAAGAATTATCTCGCACACAAACTTACTGTTTGGAGACATACAATAGTTAAGTTTGATATTTAACTTAAAAGGTAACAATAATTATCTCGCATAAAGACGTACCGCGTGGCAAATCAGCTGTAATAAAGCATACAAAGTAAATGACAAGAACTCAAGAATCTTCCGTAATTAACTTGCAGATTAAGCATAGAATAACGCAAAAAGATGCGCACCAACCTGTTTTGTAAATATAAAAACCAAAATGATTTTTATTTCCTTAAAAAAATAAAATTTTAAAACATTAAAATATTTCAATACTTTGTACACGATTGTCCTTATCTGACACCCAATACATACCGAGTATTTTGCCAAATTAGTTATGCGTATGTGCGAATACCCATGGACATAACATCGAATTATAGTAAACCATATTGAAATGCGTTTCATTACAAAGGGACATCATTTACGATGCAATATATTCGTGAGACTAGACGCAGATATAGTGTTATATTTTAGTCAATTTTCTGGGAGTACGATTAGCAATTAACTGCTGCGGTGGCGTAGTGGCTAGAGCGTCCGCGCAGAAGCGGGAGGTCGTAGGTTCGATCCCCGGCTGAATCATACCAAAGACTTACAAAAATGATACTACCATCTGCCTCGCTTGACGCTCAGCATTAAGAGGTTAGTGTTAGGACTGGTCGGCCGGGTGTCAGGATAATGTGACTGGGTGGAACATCATGCTACATGTCTGCGGCATGATGCCTCAGTGCTAGACATCACTATAAACTGCCTCACTGCAGACTGAAACAATGTTACAGCTACGTTACAAACCTTAATAAAAATACAACAAAATTCGTGACATTGTTCTGGAATGTACTTCCAGTAACATTATGTGACAGCCAACAGTCTCTTATATTCGAGGGTGCCAACGGTAAGTTTGAGCACATAACGTATGTATGGAGGTGGTCAGATTAATCGAATTTGCTGTATGTGTTTAGGGTGCTTGCAAATTATAAAGACACACACACACACACACACACACACACACACACACACACACACACACACGCAAGCGCGTGTGTGTCATTAATTTGCTATGATTTATATCGGAATATCTGCATATTACAAGAAAGTTACACTTAATAACAATTCATTGCGAAATCTTAATTTTTCACCCAGCCACCTCAGCACTTTTACTTTTTACGTACAAGCTCACTATTAGGATGAGATTAGGGGGAGGAGTGCTGGTAAGTAAGGCGCATTATTTGAGAGAAACGCGTTAGCCTTTGCGTACTCTCAGACTCCGAATAAACTGAGTCCGGATTAACTAGGTTGCTCTATATTTATCGACATCATTAAAATACAATGTATAATAGCTTTTATTATTCAGATATCTTGTTGAGAGACGTCTTATTGCATTTTCAACACAAGTTACACAATAAATCATCCCATATTTCAAGGAAAAAACCTTGTCAGCAATGAGACAGTATCGATTCTCTATGAGTAATGAGCAAGCATCATGCAAGCGATCCAAAACAGCTAAAATATTTGGCGTACATAATTGTTGTCGGAGGTGACCATTTTAGTACCAGAAACCAGAAGAACACTGACCTGGCAACATTCACGCCAAAGGCTATTCAGAACGAATACATGAATCTTATAGCTGGTCCTACATGAAGAGAATAACTGTGCAGCTTTGCAGCAAGTAGGTCCCGGGAGCGATTCTCTTATCATCATATACAGCTATGTATCGCATGTGTTTAAAGTAATTAATGGGTATGTTTTAAATACCCCTGACCCCGTTTCCTTCCATACGACACCTTACAGAAACTGATTCAATCGAACTAACAGACCTTTCTTTGTCTGTCTGCCTGTCTGTCTGTCTGCCTGTCTGTCTCATTATGATAAGTACAATAGAACGTTTCTGAAATAAATATTGATATTTAACTTGAAAAGAATTTAAGTATATCAGATTAAATAAGTAAAATGATGCCTACAATCTGAGCTTTGGAACCAAAACATTTTAGTACTTATCGTTCCCAGATATTTCCGTGAATAGTACATCGTGTTTGCGTTAATTGCGCAAATCGGAAAGCGGTCACAATTTACATACTCTCGAACAACGAACGCTTTTGGAATGTATCCCAAAGATTGATGAGGTGCCGGACGGATTATACTGTAATATATCCAGGTCTCATACAGACATAGAAGACTATGTACCAATGGAATTTATTACTGGTTGTGATACTACGGATACATAATGGTAAGGCACAGAAGGATAGAAAGAGTTATATTCTAGTCAGTTTTGGGACGATTCCGTAAATGAAAAAAAAAAAATGGTAACATCTATAACTAGCCAGAGTTAACATGTCAATAAAATAATTGAAATATCCGTTCTAAAAATTAACTTAATCTAAGCAGTACCATACAAGCTTTATTTTTAGGCATACACTTAATTATAAATTGCTGCAATTTGTGATGCATATGATGTGCGCATGTTTCAGCAATATATTAAATTTTCGATGGGTCCAAGAACATCTCACCCCATAATGAAACAAGCAATCTAGAACCTTTGCACGAGTACGGTTTGATGTCCTTGTTTATATATATTTTCAACGACTTCAAGGTAATAATTGTTATCAATTGTCGGTAACTGGCTAATTACTCGGCTTGAAAAACAAACATCTTTCTAACACGGACGCCCTGTAAGAACAAAGGCAATCATTAGAATATTTGAAAGCTATACACGGAGGCGTAAATGCTAAGAATATATACCACAGGCTTATATATACCATAGGCTTATATATACCATAGGCTTATATATACCACAGGCTTGTTGAAGTATTGACAATAAAACAAATAATTATTTTCATTGGACATATCTTGTTTTATCTTTACATATGCTGTCAGAAAAAAATCATTTCCTTTCATACGATATTTGAACACTTGCTTAATTCAATTACTTTATTATTTTTGCGTATTGTGTGATAACAAAAGTCATTCAAATTGCATATACTCGAAGCAGCGTTTTTAACGTTATGTTGTATAACACATTTGAAAGTTTACTAATTGTTCAGGTACCTGTCTAGCCCTAATATAACGGCGTCTCTCTCTCTCTCTCTCTCTCTCTCTCTCTCTCTCTCTCTCTCTATATATATATATATATATATATATATATATATATATATCTATATATATGATTTTTAACGTAGCTCTAACAATTATTCAGTCATATCGCTACGATGTCTGCAGCGAGGCAGTTTAAAATAATGTCAGAGCCTCGAATGGCCGAGTGGTCTAAAGCGGTCTCCGATACGGATCACTGCTATCTCACCTCTGTCTGCGTGGTTTCGAATCTAAGATTCGGCTAATGTAGTTATGTGAGAAAGCTTGCCAGTAGTTTCTTGTGGGTCGGTGGTTCTTTCCGTGAGTTTTCCCGGGTTCTTCCTCCACCAATAATACTCTCCGCCTATAGCCTATCGTGTGCTGAAACATGGCGTTAAACCCTACCTACAACAACATTATAGTGATGTATAGTATACAGTATATAATGTTTCTTGAGTAAGAATTCCGGTAAAGTCGTTGTTGTAGATGTTAATTTTGAAACTTCGTACTCTCATGATTATTTCTGAATGGTAAATCAAATCTAGGTCAAAGCTGAATCGATAACTATTTCATCATTTTTGTTTGTCTCGATGAAACTTATTGAACTCTAATTTTACCTCTTCACATTTGTTGTTGGTTTGGATTTAGCTATTTTTTGCTCATATGGTATACATAGCCTCCAGTATATCCGGTGGAGGATGAACATGCAAAATCCCGGAAAAATCCGCCGACAGACGGGATGGTACGGGAAAGCTTTATCGCATGCATGTACCGACGCTGACGGAGCCCGAGAATGAAACCCACACAGACAGCCGCAAGACGTCGGTAATTCGTCAAGGCGAACGCCTTAGCCACTCGGCCACTCGGGGCCTTAGACTACTCGGCAGCCCGGTGACCCTCTTCAAGATTGTATCATTTCACTCGCCAACTGTGGTACAAACTTCAGATATTATGTATTGCCATTTCATTGTTCTCTGAAAGCTAAAATATGTTAAAACGTTATTAAATTTGACAGAAACGTGTTTTAGTGTAAGACTTTTTTCCATGGATGTTTGACTGTTTGATAGGTACATCATTAACAGTAGGCCGTTTAGTTCCACCATCAGTTTTCGTTCACTAATTTGAGAGAAAATAATTGTTCAATATGCTTCATATATAGGATATGACCATTCCAGCATTCAGATCACGTGCCTTTGGGAAGTGTTTGACTCATTTCTGAGCACCGCTCCGTTGGCCTAAGTGGTTAGATCGCCACGGATGCAGTAGATCGCGGTTTCGAACCCAGGCGAGTAATACGAAAGACTTATCAAAATAGTTATAGCAGCTGCCTCGTATGGCACACAGTATTAAGAGGTTAGTGTTAAGACATCTCAGCCTGGAATCTGAATAATGTGACTAGATGTGATATGATGCTACGTGTCCGCGGCATGATCTCCGGTGCTAAACATCACTATAAACTGCCACAATACAGGTAATGTAGCGATATAACTAAAACTGTTAATACTATATTATCGATTCATAAACGCACACTTTTTTCTGCCGCTCAAATAGAAAAAAAAATTGCCTTACACAGATGATTATGAATTCTATTATCCCCCGCCCTTTCTATCTGCTAAATATTGTAGCAGCCATTTCTTTCAGGACTCTTTTTTTTTGGGACATGCCGATTTCGGCATTTAAAGGTGTTTATACTTGTCATTTCCCACATTCAATGACATGCCGATTTCGGCATATAACGGTGTTTATACTTGTCATTTCCCACATTCAATGACATGCCGATTTCGGCATTGAACGGTGTTTATACTTGTCATTTCCCACATTCAATGATATGCCGATTTCGGCATTGAACGGTGTTTATACTTGTCATTTCCCACATTCAATGACATGCCGATTTCGGCATTTAACGGTGTTTATACTTGTCATTTCCCACATTCAATGACATGCCGATTTCGGCATTGAACGGTGTTTATACTTGTCATTTCCCACATTCAATGATACGCCGATTTCGGCATTTAACGGTGTTTATACTTGTCATTTCCCACATTCAATGACATGCCGATTTCGGCATTGAACGGTGTTTATACTTGTCATTTCCCACATTCAATGATACGCCGATTTCGGCATTTAACGGTGTTTATACTTGTCATTTCCCACATTCAATGACATGCCGATTTCGGCATTTAACGGTGTTTATACTTGTCATTTCCCACATTCAATGACATGCCGATTTCGGCATTGAACGGTGTTTATACTTGTCGTTTCCCACATTCAATGATACGCCGATTTCGGCATTTAACGGTGTTTATACTTGTCATTTCCCACATTCAATGACATGCCGATTTCGGCATTGAACGGTGTTTATACTTGTCATTTCCCACATTCAACGATGTTTTGGAATTAGCTACCCAGATATATACCTATAGGATGCCGTAATTGATAAATACGTTTTGTATTGTAATAAATTTGGAGTATGTGTATTTGACAGCATCCCGTTTTTAATTTGTGCGAGTATTTGGTCTTCGGTGCCATGGAAACATTACTAGCCCGAAATAGTCAGCCAGTTAGTAGGAGCAAACATCACAGAGCCGAGTGTTAGTGAATTTGAACCATGCTGGGGTCGTTAGTAGGGAATTTTGGTACAAGCCGAATGACTGTCCCTTTTTGTAACATAGTCCATATTAAAATTCCGCGGTGTATAAAAGTGATGTGATTGAAATGGCAGTATTTATGGGGGGAATATAATGTAATCAATAAGTTGGAACTTGGTAGGTACCGTTTATGTGTCCATAGTGGAAAATGGGCGTATGTATATGAGCGTGATACGCCGGAAATTCTGTGGATTGACTGGCCTAGGGTCGAGCAGTTAAATATTTCCCAGTTAGTAAGGGAATACTAGTGGAATTTCTATGGCATGACGGGCTTGCGGTACGGAAATAGGATGATAAGGAAGTAAACCATGCTAAGGTGCGGTTAATGGACTCTTGGGCAAGTTGTCTCCTCTGGGTCGCCAATTGAATAGAGCAAAGATTTTTAATTATAGCAGACACGTCTTTCTTTCCATTTTACAACTCAAGTTGTATAGAAGTCTTTGGAAATTTGGGGAAAACATATGACTTCTAGCGTGACTCGCGCCAGGGTTTTGACACCGCTCGGTCAAGTGAATACCCCTGTGCGTGTAACAGTATTTTGAAACAGGACACGTTTATGACACTGATATAAATTGAGGTAGATCGATTTCTCTATTTTCGGATAGACGATTGGGATCATGCTTGTTGTCAAACTTGATTTTGTAGGGCAAATTACTTGCGTTACTAATCTTTGATGGACAGATTTTCAAAATGGTATTCTCATATTAATCAACAAATATATTTAGATCAAATGATTTACGTAGGAAGTTAAAATATCATAATCAGCTGATACTATTCTAATGAAAAACAAAATATCTTAAAATTAAAATAGTCTCTTTGGACCATAGTTGTTACATCGATCACATATCTCCCTGTAACAAAATTCCAAAGTCTCTAAGTAATACTAGAAATTAAGTATTTTGATACTTGCCGTTAAGTCTTACCTTGAATCTAAAATCCACCCTATGTCAGTGTGTTTCTTTGTAACTGACATAGATAAACCATTGATCTTCACTATTTGGTGAACATATCATTCCCTCTGCGTGAGTCAATAACAGTTCACTGAGATTGGATCTCAAGTTTGTTTTGTTCTAACACATCCATCCGACAGTCATACTGACAAGATTCTCATTTATGTTAAGTTCTAAATCTGTTATTCAACAACTTTTCGAACATTCAAAAACAATCTACGCATTACAACAGATTGTTTTTTTTTCTAGTAATCTTATTCCTTGATAATGAATCCATATTCATTAGTACGTATTAATTGATGCATCACTTAGGAGATCTCAATTCCATATTCATTAGTACGTATTAATTGATACATCACTTAGGAGATCTCAATTCCATATTCATTAGTACGTATTAATTGATGCATCACTAAGGAGATCTCAATTTCATTTTCATTAGTACGTATTAATTGATGCATCACTTAGGAGATCTCAATTCCATTTTCATTAGTACGTATTAATTGATACATCACTTAGGAGATCTCAATTCCATATTCATTAGTACGTATTAATTGATGCATCACTTAGGAGATCTCAGTTTAATTTCTTAACCCTTGAACGAGCTTTAAATATCATAATTGTTCCAAAGGTTTTAGAAAATGGTACTTCTCTTTGTAAATTCTTTCATACTTATACACCGTAATTGTACATAATTGTAAATACTGTGTATACTCGCTAATACGTAGAGTCCAACTACAAAATGTACGTATCCTGATCTCTTGGTCCATGCAGCTAGCAGTGGAGTAAATGAGCATCGACCCTGATCTTCGAACGCATTATGTAACGACAGGTTAAGGTCTAGGTTACTTGCTGCTGTACTTGACGCGCAATCGAGTATATATGGTAGTAAATGTATATAGTTCATATCATAAAAAGACAATATGACATATTAACATCCTCAACACAGTTCAAACATTCTCTTCAGCAAGAAACGATATCAGAATTATTCATTTTTATATAGGGGTGCACTACTCATTTTATAATATGATATTAGTGAAAGGAACGGTCACACATTGTGTAATCCCAGGGCCGGTGCTTCCGCTAGGCGAACTAGGCAATCGCCTAGGGCGCTTGGCTAAGGGCGGAAGGGGGGCGCCATAAAAAGTGCAAATTGGGTTTTATTTCATGATGAGCGGGTGGGGGAGGGCGTGAGTAGGAAGGGGGGCGCTAAATATCTGATCTCGCCTAGCGCACCAAAATGCCTTGCACCGGCGCTGTGTAATCCACCCAACCTCAATAAAGAAAAGCAAAAAACCAGTTAACCAGTTAAAACTTAAAGATCGTCGACTCGAAGTAACGTGAGATGTAACTAGTATATTTTTGTTTTACCAAGTCTTATAAACAATCTTTGTACGCCGAAACTGGCGAGGAAAGATTTTCGCGAGAAGGAAACGAGGTTTAATTGGTATTGTACGCATGCACTAAATTGTCAATAACTGAATCATCGTAATAATTATTGCTCATTCTATCTCGGTAGAATCAGGCATATAAAGCAGATTATTCAAAAACAAACTCGAGAATGTCAACTAGAAAATATTTTGTCTTTCCCTAATTGTAGCGCAAGGGTTTGACATGGATCGCCCATTTTATATTGTAATAGAACTTCGGTGTTGTGTATAAAATACGAAACTGTACAATGATTACAGATGACGCTTTCAAATGAGTACACAATAGACTTTATCACACTTGCAGAGCTCTTTCGTGCTTATATTTTTGTATGGCCAGACTTTACCGTCCCCATCATCCATATAGTACGCATATGTATGTAAGTAACCTGATCGCACGTCTTTTACAAATGTTCTTATGCTTGCTCGGTCACATGACAGTGTAACAAAAGTTATTACCGTTTGTAGCATTCTTACGGATAAATGATACACTCAAGTCTTCGTTAAGCGCGGAAGTAGTTAAAACAAAACAAATCACTATGGCATTGATCTGCTTCGCAAATTCTCTCTAACAAATTGTAATTATGCTTTTCTTCTGTTTTCTTTTTACATTCTATTAAGCTGTGTGTCGATATGTTTGAACATTGACATAGGCAATCCCTTTGATCTTCCTCAGAGGGTAATCCATATCTCGTGGCCCACGCTGACGTGGATCAATATTAACAAGCCAAGCACTAAGTTGACCTCGTTGTCAATTCCGCATTTAAACGCGGTATCTTGTCATGTTGAATAAATTGAATACACCAGATATCCCCCTTTATATGAACTATCTCAAATTCAATTTAATTAGCAGCCTGATATACATTGTTTGTCTGTGTGTTTGTATGTGTGTGTAAAGGAGAAGAGTGTCCGTCTTTTACAGTTAAGCTTCTGATATTAATTCCGGAAATCATCATCCAATTTTGATAGACATATCAATTTCGTTCTTGTCGATGCTGGTTACAAATAACATTATTTGGCAATGAATACAGACATTTATTTCTTTTAATTCTAACTAAGCTCATTTTATGGAAAAACATAAACAGTGTTTATCACTGTAATGCCTTTCTCTTCATTTGGAATGTCACACAAATATGCTACTTCTCCAGGCAGCGGTGTTAATAGGGCATTTCTTCGCAAATAAAAGACAGTTGATGTACAAGTATGAAATGGTTTCCTGGATCTCCTAATAAAATGGCAACTATATAGACCAATAAGAAAGCGTGTGCGGATAATGACCTAAATTAAATATATCACAGTTTGATTAAGCTTAGCACAATATGTAAAAAGACGGATATTGTCTATGGCCAGCGCTTCCCATGCAATTCTGTAAGTAATATTCCAAATACAAGACGATGGAATTATCTGTGGTTAAAGCCTAATAACAACGCCAATTATGTTCATTATATATTTCTTAATTTCTTTATACATTTTAAATTAGCTACAGTACCTTAGATAAAAGTTCAGCTGTATAAATAATATGACAAACACACACTTGGACACAGCTTGCCAACATTAGTCCAGGATATCTTGTATTTGTGGTAAATAATTACTGCATTTCAATTAAATGTCGTAACTTTTCAGCGATGAAGATATTTCCGACGGCAGCCAATAGACGTATCATTGCCTTGTTATCCTCCGCAAAAGCAAAGTGGCCGAACTCACAAATATGTTATATCTGCTTCTGTCTAACCAATTCATTATTGAGACAGTCAGTAGCATTTCAGAAAATTGTAAAAAAAACCTCACATATTATTGATTTGCTCTAGGTGTGAAATACGATGTAGTAAAAGCTGATTGGCTTGACTGGTGTTGCGATCCCTTAGAAAGATGACAAAAGTCGCACCTATTTAATTATATTTTGTAATATCTGTCTATATAAGTGGTGTGATGTTTGGTGCATTTTTCCAGACGTGTTTTACTGCTGGGGAAAATGCATCTTGCTAGACAGCGGGTTTAGAGTATATTGTGTTGTGATGCTCTATTAGCGAGAAATGAATTTGCAGTGCAATGGCATGTTGCAAACGTGGTGCCCAATAATGTGTACAAATCAAATCCTTTACATGTCATTTCGAAGTTATTTCTTCAGCATAATTAGTAGATCATAGGAAAGAGATGTTTAAAAGCACATTTAAAATTACTTCCAAGATCATGGATTTCTCTATAGATATCGGTCTGGTTTCATACCTGGCCAATTCAAAAACATTTCAACTCGTTCATATTCATCAGACATTAATTAATATAAAATCGAAAAGAAAATGATTTTAGTGCGTCCTTTTCTTATGTATTTCAAAATAACTTTAATAGTGTATTTTGCTGATTAAATTAATACATTATGGAATTCTGGGATATATACTGGTTTTGCCAAAGACGAAAAGCAAAGTATGTAACTAACCAATTCAGAAAGTCGTTAATTGCGACATATTTGTCGAATATAGGATATAAGACAGCAGCTGTACGCTAGGGATCAGTTTTTGTCCATTTCTATTTCCTGTCAATATGAACAAAATTTTATTTGGTTTCACATCTCTATAGAAGAATCATTTCGAAAATATTCAGTTACTTGCAGAGACAATTCATTTTGATTCATAACACTCTTTTCTGGGAGTTAACTAAATTCCCAATTGATCGTGGTCTAACCATACTGGCAACATTATTATGCTTTATAACGTATCGGGACCTGAAGAACAAGAAGAAGACATTACAAATAAAGATATACCTGCACTAATGACCTGAAGCAAGGTCATCACAAATCTGTCAAACCATTACTTAGCTAGAATTAGTTTTAGCATCCGAAGGTATGCAAGAAGCGAAACACTTTGATACATATTGACTATTCTTCTGCATAAAAATATTATTTGAATCATCTTACCATTTATACAGTTATAAGACGCAATGCAATGCGTCTTAATTGATTTAATACACAATAATACGCGTACATATACAACATACTGACAACTGTATTAAACGGTGTTATCGCAATGCATTGTGTGAAACTTATGTTTTCCATCTAAAACAACTTTTTTTTTGGGAATGAGATACTTTAACCGCCAGGAAAGAGTCCAATGATCAACACTTTAGTTGGAAACATACCAAACATTATCCCAGCCACTTAGCCAGCAGCTATGGGTTAGATAAACTGAGATATGAATGTAGGCGTTTCAGTGCGAAAATGTTTCGATCTCTCGCAATTTCTGATTCATTCTGTTTGCATAAATCGAAATTGATTATTATTCCGTTGTTTCGTGCGGTCTGTGTGATGAAAGTAGGCATACGTTATTTCTGATACTATATAGTCTTTGCATCATCTCTGACTTCTGAAAACATTGGATTGATAACATAACTTGCTCCATTGAAGATTATACCAAATTTCAGAAGACGCACGCAAATTCATTGAAAGAACAATGCGATTCTAATATAATTTACTTAAGATATGATCAACATCGACTTTTTGTATGTTTTGTATATAATGGGGAATTTCATGGACGAATTCATTCATTGTTTGTCATGTAATTATTTGTGAGCCAAATTTACAGTTGATGTGTTAAAACAATCAATTAAAAACAGTTTAGAAGCAGGAACAAGGAAGATTTTTTGTTCACCATTCTATCTAATTGCAGACACATTTCCAGAAAGATAACATACACTAAATAATGACGAGTACCTTCCATGCTACGTTCAATAGCACGTTCGGATGTAAACATGGTGAGACCCTAACCTATGGGAAGCTGTCGATGCCGTATTTGGTACGTGTTAACATAGAATAAAGCCATGTAACAACTAAAAATGGCAAATTTTGTAAAGCAAATTATTGCAATGAGAATTATGCAATTTATATAAAGTATACTGCATACATGATAATAATGAACGTATGCAAAAACTACGTGTTATAATAATACAATTTTTAAAAAAATATAATAAAACTAACAAATTAAGAACTCGGGAATTTTGAGAGACCAGACTGTGAGCCACAAACTGTGGCTGGTTTAGCTTATGCCGAAATATATGTATCTCTGAGGTAACGTACTTCTTTCATATAAGCCATCAACTAGACCTAAACAGGTATACAATCACGCAATGAATAACCCTAAATCAAATTATTAAAACAAAGGATAACATCTAAGGTAAGAAAAATTACGTGATGTAGCATAATTGTCTTTTTGTCACTTAGTGATGTAAATAAAATACGTCTTATCGAATAGTGCTCATCTCGAGAATAAACGGAACGACAGAGACATCTGGAGAAAGCCACACCCGAAAATATCTTGACATCACAGAAAGGGCAAAGGAATTATCAAGAGGTAATCGATTTTAATATTCGTAAGGTTTGGATAACATTATATAATACCTGTGTAAGAAACGATTTTAACTTCGACTTTAGAACCAAAAGCGAAACAACTGAAACAATTAATCTCAGATTTAAATTTGCCAATTCAAAATAAAGCATCTGTTTTGTAAAATTGACATTACACTTATGCGTCTTCGGTCATGCTTTATCTTACACTTAGCTGTTGGATACATCACGCTTTAAACTGTACGAGTAAACAAACTTTGAAAATGTTTGCAATATTATGTCCTGGATTAAGATATGGCGCTTGTCTGCCTGTTATACAAATAGTCCATATTCCGAAGAATTTATCCAACTGGCATGCTGCAATCTTATCTGTCGCCAAAGGTTTGACCGTTACGTTTTCTAACGTTTCCAATGCTATTATTTACAATCCAATGCATTTTAAAGAATACATTCCACAATCAGAAAAACAGAAGCTTCACGTTCAGAGGGTTATGATGATTATACTTTCTCAGACCATTCCACTAATTTATAAGTAATTCAAAAATACATCAATAATCTAATGTGTACACAATTTCATACCAACATCAATTCGACATGTCTGCAACATTTAGAATCAGGAATGAATATATCCAAAGGATAAATTAAGTGATAGCTTTCTTTCATAAGTATTCCAGTTGTTTGCCACGTTGAAGGTATTGAAAAGATGATCACATTTTTTGTACAGTGTGAGTGGTGAATAATACAAGTTCGATCTTTGTATGCATGAAATATTGTTATCGACTGATTTTCATGAATGTAGTTATGTGAGAAAGCTTGCCAGTAACTTCTCGTGGGTCGGTGGTTCTTTCCGAGTGTTTTCCGGGTTCTTCCTCCAACATTAATACTGGCCGCCATGTATAGTCTATATTGTGCTGAAAAATGGCGTTAAACCATAAAAAAAACTAAACATCATGAATGGTCAGGAGTATATAACAGAAACTCCCTTTACCATTATTTCACAGTATCTTCTCTGGCTCTGTCCTCGTTTTGCGTCGTCGATTAAGTTGGCGCTCTGCAGTTTTGCATTTTACACAGTGGCTGTGAATTAGTAAAGACAAACTTTTCCCTGGTTTTCCTAGCTGATTATACTGGCTAAGACCTTGTATATCTTAGGTGTTGTTCCGAGAACTTTTAGTTCCCATTATTGTGACGTCTGGTTGATTTGTGTAATGTGGGATAGAGTATACATCTTGATCTTTCATCAGATGTGCATCTTTCAAAAAACTGCCAGCTCCGCTTGGTCATTTGTCACTTCCTGGACTTCAGAGTTAACTTTTAACACAAAAGGAGCCGTTAACTCTTTTACATGTTACGCATTTGGCAATTTATTCTTTGCACTTTCATAAATTGGTATTGTATAGTCCGTCAATATTCACGTCCATGTTTTCATAACTGCTAAAGGTGTGTGTGTGTGTGTGTGTGTGCGTGTGTGTGTGTGTGTGTGTGTGTGTGTGTGTGTTTGTGATTTGGTCCCTTAAAGTAGCTAACAACTTATTTTTCAGTCATATTGCTACGATGTCTGAAGTGGGGCAGTTTGCTGTGACGTTTCGCTCGGGGGCATCATAACGCAAACATGTAGCATGATGTCCCACCCAGTCATATTATCCTGACACCAGCCCGACCAGTCCTAACACTAACCTCTCAAATGCAAAGCGCCAAGCGATGCAGCTGTTAGTAGCATTTTTGTAAGTCATTGGTATGACTCGGCCGGGTATCGAACGCACGACCTCGCGCATCTGAGGTGGACGTTCTAACAACAAGGCTACCGGAACGGTCACTGCTAAAGGCTGTATACGTTTTAAGTCAGGCTGATTTTTGAGTACAACTGAAAAATTATTTTAGTTTGCTGTTTGCTTAGATAATGTTTAATTTCCAAAAGTACAATATCCAAAGAAAGTTCAACCACATTGCATAAACGTAACATAAACGTATACCAATATTATATGCATTATACATGTTGCAAATGTAAACAACTTCCCCTTACACCCGCCATTCTCTCAGATCTTAATAATATCTGTATAACGCCCTCTAATGGCTTATCACCTAGCAATGACACACACATATAACTTCAATGTTGAGTGTGATGTTTACACGATCATGAAGGAAAACTAAACGTAAGAACTAATGTGTCTGCCTTATTTATCAGGCAAACCAACATAGCAGTGGCGTACTAAGGGGGTACTGACAGTCAGAAGGGAACGAGTGTTATGTCATCGCGAGAATTGAAAAACAATTACAAGTTTTCAAACCAAATGAAATGTTCTCCAAATTATATTCAAACTTGAAGGACGAAAAAAGATCTCACAAAAACATGCGAAAAGTACACAGAACAATACCGTACCATTATCCTTGAGTAAAATAGAAATCTACATATGGGATTAAGTGCAGAACATATTACAGAATAACCGGAGTTTTATGCATAAATGTATGAAATTATAGGGTATAATCAGTAGATCAGACAGCATGGACCATGATTAGCCAGTGGATCAGGGTATATGCGAGTATCCCTTTTACCTTCGTGCACAGTAGGGCCAGAGTCAGTGGACTATAGAGTCCGACCATCTATTTCTGACCATCTAGCCAGGAAGGGAAAGTTTGCCATTAGAAACAGTAAAACTGTCTTTTCAAATACAGTCATAAAAACAACGTAGATATTTAAGATTTCCTTTCAAATAAAGCAAACCTGTTCCCCAAATGAACCTAATCTATTTCTCTTTCTCGAAAGGAACATGTTTTATAATACTGTTGCATTATTACTGCTTTGCTGTATAAATTGATGATCTAACTTCTGGTGCACACACACACACACACACACACACACACACACACACACACACACACACACTTGTACTTGAAGAAAGAAAAGAAAACACACGAAACAAAATCAAAGCACAAACACACGATGCAAACATACGATAAGCTAGAAAACAAAACAAAACTACCCGTTAAATCATATATTATTATAAAAGATATAATGTTTATAATGTAAAAATAAATGTTTCAAATTACTATGTTTTAAATTATACGATGTTCAAAGTAAGATAAATAGTGAATCCAATTACGTTAATCTGTTTGGTCAGGCTTTATCAGTAAATATGTTTTGTTTTTATAAAGACGAAATATTTAGCACATACTGTGTCTGTTGTAACGCACTGAAAATCAAAATTTTCAAAGTTGGTGTCAGCCTACAGGAGCAAACGAAGGTACTACTACATCGACACTTACTACATTTACTTGCTAGTGTATATGTTCCATGATCACATGATATGTGATACCCGACATTCTTACATGCAGTTATTTAACAAAACAATATGGAAGAAAGTATTTGTTTGTTTCATTGCTGCATATTTTCCTAACAACTAAATCACAAATACCTAAAGTCTTATGAGAGGTTGATAGCTTAAAATATAAGCATACTGAATTATTTTTATTCCGAGAGTCTCTATTTCGCGATCAGTTCCTTAAAGATATATTCTTACCAGGACTATGCATGATTAGATCAAAGTAGTTATGCAAATTGAATATTAGATTAGGCAAAACTTGGACTCTGATAAGAGATTCGTTCAATTGCGTAACTAATCGTATTCGATGCAAATAAAAGCTTTAATTTGTAGTGTTAAACTTAATGAAAAGAAGAGGTCTTTTAAATTGTTTTAGCAGACTGACCGCTCTGATTAGAAGATGAAAATAAAGAGCTATGATGTCTTTTTCTTCTTTAATAAAAACGAAATGTATGTGCAATCTTTAGTTGGGACATTATTTAGTCATCTCGAGCACTAAACTGTTTTATTCTCGCACCCACCAGAAAGTATATCCCATTAAAAACTATTGCATATCCCATTAAAGACCATTGTATATCCATTCAAGACCATTGTATATCCAATTAAAGACCATTGTATATCCATTAAAGACTATTGTATATCACATTAAAAACCATTGCACATCCCTTTAAAGACCTTTGTATATCCCATTAGAAGACCACTGTAGAGTAAAGCATAAATAAAATCCACAGAAATTGAGGAGTTTAGTATCAAGTCAGGTTTAGAACAACTTTAAAATAAAATTGAAATATACACCTTTATGTATTCAGCATCCATCCTATTGCCTTTCTAGTAATTTTGTTACATTCCTTAGTACCATTAGTAGAAAATCAGTTAAAGTTATTAAGATATGATTTCACACTTATCGTAGACTTCACTACATGATATTCTCCAAAAATAAATTTTGTATCGCTCTGGCGCATTCCCAAAAACGGAATTATATTTCTCTTTTTGTTATCCCCAAAACGGAATTATATTTTTTCTATCGTATTCCTTAAAAAAAAATTTTCTCTACGGTATTCCCTAAAATGGAATTATATTTCTATCTATGGTATTCCCAGCAATGGAATGATATCGTCTTATACCTGCACGATAAATGGCTAACAGGAGAGGTCATCTTTAAGAGGCACCTCGTAAGAACAATACCACCGTTTTAAGTATGTGAAAATTACTAAGACTCTAAGGATCACTTAATTCTTACATGTCCCAATAATGCTACAGACAGACGCCTTTTAAGAAATGCAATGAAAAATAAATATGGCGTAGTAGAAGATAAAAAAAGACTATTGTTTACCAACATTGATCTTGAGAGTTCCCAATTTTGTTCATGAATAAAATTGATTGATGGGCTTTTTGGCTACCTACTCATGTTCTCATTTCAACACAAATTGTGTCGGTAGATCTTTAATATGGATGATGTTCAAAAACAAACTATGGATTCCAAATAGCTTGCAACATTTGGATTTCAGATTCGTGGAATATTAAAATCATTATATTCATCGCATAGGTTAAAAAAGGACATCTTGTTACAAAAGAAAAAAATAAAGAAAAGTAAATTGGTCAGATAAAAGAAAATCCCATCCCACTCCTCATTAAGAATATATATATATATATATATATATATATATATATATATTAGGTTATCTACTTTGGTGTTGGAAGAGCGATTTTATTGGGTAATTCTCTACTTACTTATTTCGTAACCGTTAAAACATTTTTTAAAAAGATATACATTGTATCTAATCTTTTACGTGTTTTTTCTTTCGGAAAAGAAAGTTGACCGATACGGATATCATATAGTTTTTCTCAGGATGTATAATATGATCCGCGACACAATGCTCTAGCGTTTTCATTCATATCATAGCTATTCGTCCTTAATCTATAGTGTGGGCTGTTCACCTGGGTTAATTAAATCTAGCGGATATAATTTTGACCCATTTGTGCGTCTTTCCGGATTCAAAAACCCCAAACCAGTTTAGGTACAGGGATATATTGTTTACCTTTTCCGCCCTAACCCTCTGTTGTTTGGTTCCGATTTAATTTGGCTGGATCGAAATCTCACGAGTCTTTGCTTCCTCGTATAAAATATGGATTTTCCTGTTTCATTGTGTTCCTTTCCGCAGGAACTTTCGACTATCTTGATTGAATTGCATGTGTTGCGATAAAGTTCTCGTCTATCAAAGATATAAATAGATTTTAGTCGGCAATAATAACGGATATTAATAATCAACAGCTGAAACAGCTCTTGTTACGAATATAAAATTACACGTTCTTGTCAACTTTAATTTCATTTATATAGGTTTCGATTACTAGAAAATATGAAATTTACAAAGATATAAATGCACTTTATCTAATACATGTTTACCATCCAGTTGCTTTGCTTCATATATGTCACTATTTGTGTTCCTTTTTGGACAGATTTTCCATTACATGTGTAAGGAAATATAGCTCAAGCGTATGTGAGAGAGCAACCATTATCGGAAAAAGGAATGTCTTATGCATATCAAACCTTACATTTTAATGGTCACAGTAAACTAAAAATACAGAAAGATGAAGTAGCTTTGATGATGGTTTAAACAATCGTAATATATGATACATAGTTATTCATGTATAACTAAGAAGATTAAAAGATATGAGAACATTCCCAAAACACGTTTGATTACTTATGGGTCAAATGAAAACATAGCATGCATTTATATCGAGAAGATATTAATAGACCCTATGTTGTTGCTAACATAAAACCCAAAATGGGACATTTTACCAAACTCTTTTTATTTGGTCTCGGTGATCCAAACTGATTATTTTAAAACCGTTTACATATCTACATTGTACATTATGAATTAGCCAAGTAGGTAAAATGAAGTCTGTGTGGAGCCCAGTATGAAGCCAAAATAATATTATCCTCATCAATCCGACCATATGAGCTTTACCATTACTCTTATTTGGTTCATCATATAATATCACTGTTTTTGCTTCAGTGGTATTTTATAATGTGTTCCCTTTTGATTCTTCTTCTTCTTCTTCTTCTTCTTCTTCTTCTTCTTCTTCTTCTTCTTCTTCTTCTTTGTATCGTTATCAAACTTGTTATTATTATTATTATTATTATTATTATTATTATTATTATTATTATAATAATAATATGTATTATTATTATTTTTATTATTATTATTATTATTATTATTATTTGTATTGTTATTAAAGTTATTATTATTGTTGTTGTTATTATTATTATTATATTATTATTATTATTTTTATTTCTATTTGTATTATTATTATTATTTGTATTATTATTAAAATTATTAAAATTATTATTATTATTATTATTATTATTATTATCATTATTATTATTATTATTATTATTATTATTATTATTATTATTATTATTATTCAAGATGTTTTGATCTTGCGTTACAGTTCCTTCAAGTCACTTGGTTACCTCTTGTAACGGAACCTCAACAAAAATAGTAGGGAATAACTGGATTTATTGGTTTTTATTGTTGTGGCATGAGATTTATTATTCTGCAAAAAGAAAATAATAGATTAGAAGCAATTTGTTTCTTTGATTAGGATTTTTAACGTAGCTTTAACAATTTTTCAGTCGTATCGTAACGATGTCTGCAGTGAGGCAGTTTATAATGATGTTTAACACTGGGGCATCATGCCGCAGACATGTAGCATTATCCTGACACCAGGCCGACCAATAATAATACTAACCTTAATGCTGAACGCCAAGCGAGGCAGCTGTTAGTACCATTTTTGTAAGTCTTTGGTATGACTCGGCTGGGGATCGAACCCATGAGCTCCCGCTTCCGCGGCGGACGCTCTAATCACCAGGCCGCTGGAGCGGTCTTTAAAAAACAATACATTTATATTTTTTTCGTG
The DNA here is from genome assembly GCA_029339505.1 of Unio delphinus. Classification (NCBI taxonomy): domain Eukaryota; kingdom Metazoa; phylum Mollusca; class Bivalvia; order Unionida; family Unionidae; genus Unio; species Unio delphinus. The sequence goes on along the minus strand of JAQISU010001253.1, from coordinate 4,111,756 downwards.
CGAAATGCATATGTTTGAGATGTAAAAATGATGTTCTAGAAACGTTTACTTTATTTGGGAAGAATATTGAATATTTATTATCCTTGCTATTTTTTATATTTCTGATCCCATTCAAATATGTCCAGCCAATAAATAATTTCCTTTTTCTAATATTTTGGCATGTTTGAAGGTTTAGTACAAACTAGGAACAAATGACTTAAAAACGTCGATGTAAATACGACGCGTCCTTCGTTGTTTGAAATTATTATCTTTAGGTACAGTGTCTCATTAGATACTGTGAGACTCGTATACTCAGGGGATTTATACAAACTGAAGTGATTCTTTTAATTTCATTGATAACGCTGTCACTGAGTGTTCATCTATTGAATACTATGTATTTGCAGATTATTGAAACGTATTAGATCGACATGGATTTATATCAATATAAGATTCCATTACTTGCCTAAAGGAGCATTTTGCCGTCTTATAGTGTCGTCGTTCGATGCAGTAACCGATCAACATCTAAATATATAAAATTTATATTCCCATCACCATCAGACGTCAATACGTCAAGTTAGTCTTGAATAAATCAAAGCAGTGTTTCTAAGTTTGTATATGCACATAAAGGTATGTCTTGTCAGGAGGCAATATAATATTCTAAAAGACACGTATTCTTTCCTGTGTTGCGCCATCTTCAATTGGTTTAGTGGAGTACTAAAACCTTTAAAGACTGAAGTCGCTAGATTCTCTTTGTTTTTGTTTGCATTTTGGTCATAATAAATGTAATCAGTATATATATATATATATCGAAAAGAAGATTTTTTAGATGCGGCTGAATAAATAATATAGATGAAAGGTCGCACGTATAAATTTGATGATGTCTGAACTATTAGTTGCTTGACATTCATCCTGATCATCGGGACATATTGAAGAACTTCTTAGCTATTTAATTATCATCCAAATGATCATCGTGGCATACCTAGATATGTATAAAATACTTGGTATACCTCCTACTGGTCGTTGTGGCATACCTAGAAATTTCTTAGATACTTGGTATACCTATTACTGGTCATCGTCATATACCGAGGAAGATCTTAGATACTTGGTATACCTACTACTTAGAGACCTAATAATGTTTTGTGTCTTATATGTTTTTAGCATGTTTTAATGATTTTCAATTTCATATTTTTGCGTTTTGTTTTTCTGTAGTGTTTTCATATCATGATAGATGTTGTAAAGCGCTTAGAGCTTCTAAAGACTAGGCGCTATACAAAATATTCAATATTATTATTAGTATTACTAGTCATCGTGGCATATCGAGAAATATCTTACATACTTGGTGTACCTCCTACTGGTTGTCGTGGCATACCTATAAATTTCTTAGATACTAGGTATACCTCCTACTAGTCATCGTGGCATATTTAGGAATGGCTTAGTTATGTCATTATCATCCAAATGATCATCGTGGCATACCTAGAAATGTATAAGATACTCGGTATACCTCCTACTAGTCATCGTGGCATATCGAGGAATGTCTTAGATATCTAATTGTCATCCAAATGATCATCGTGGCATACATGTACACTTCTTAGTTATTTGGCCTTCCTTTTACTGATCAGCGTGGGATATCTAGCAACGGTTTCGTTATTTCATTTTCATCGAACTAATTATCTTTGTTATATAATATTCGTCCTACTGGTCAGTGTGGTATATTGCAAAACTAATTACTAATGTGTACTAACTATGATTAAAAGACACCGTAGAGATCTCTTAACTACTCTGGTGGTTTAGTGGTTAGAGCGTTCGCCGCGGGAGCAGGAGATCGTGGGTTCGATCCCCGGCTGAGTCATACCAAAGACTTACAAAAGTGGTGGTAATAGCTGCCTCTGTTAGGACTGGTCGGCCTGGTGTCAGGATAATGTGACTGGGTGGGACATCATGCTACGTGTCAGCATTTATTCTATTCATAAACGAAATACATACACAACATTTAACAACTTAGAAAACTCTAAAAAGGATTCAGATTAGAACATGACTTGTCAAAACCCCACCCGTTTTGCCTCACACAAATTTCAAATTAAAACAAAAAGAGCAGTTTGGAATATATTAAAAAATGAATAAGTCTAGAACTTGGAACAATATTTTTCAAAAAAAGAGAAGAAAATATGAGAAAAGTATGTGTCGACGAAAAATGACACTCGGGTTGGCTTACATGGTACATACGTCATAACTGTTTTAAACTATGATATATCATAAAGATGCTAAAATGTTGGACATGAAATGTTTAATTTGCAAATCGTATTTTGTCGTTTATTTTTGTTTAACAAAGCCATGCATACATATTAAGGATGGTAAAATTTAATTTAAAAAAACGGAATATGAAATTGCTTAAAATATAAATAAAATCAATAATACAATTTCAAAGGACATTATAAGACGTTTTCCATTATACATTTATTAAAAATGTATCATTTTCTTTACTACCTGTAATTAAACCATATTTTGGCACATAACGACGCACTGAAAAATATGTGATTGATTGTTTGTGTCAGATCTATTCCTGGAACTTAAATCAAACAAAAAATAGCATCATAGAATAAAACACTATTGCAGTTTCATTCCCTCAATAAGTTTGCGTGTAAATTGCTTGACTTTGAACTGAAATGTTTCATCGATCTATTCGCATATCTCAGTAATAATCGTGGTCATCAAGATATAAGTAACGTATGATTCGTATATATATATATATATATATATATATATATATATATATATATATATATATATATATATATATATATATATATATATATAGTATTATACCTACTGAAGAAGTGTATAGCAATAACATCTAAAATTCTGAATATATTATAAATAAAGAGTTCATTTCTCGTTTTTCATAAATATCATATTTTTCTGCATATAAGTGAGAAAATCTGAGCTCAAAATCAAAATAAAAAAAAAACGTTTGTCTTAGCGTATATCATTGTTTTACTTGTTGAAAATAATCAATACTGTACGAAATCGACACACACACACACACACACACACACACACACACACACACAAAGCCTTTTTTGATCAAAGCAGCAGTGACTTTTTGATTTTGTATTTTCGTACAAGATATGGACTGTTGAAATTTATAAGGTTTTTCAGCCTTCTGGGAAATAATTATAAATTGAATTAATATATCATTATTGGATCATACCACATGCCCCTCATTGCGAAAATAAACAGAAAGAACGTGAATACTTGAGCAACAAGAAGATATTAGTAAAAATAGATGCAAATTAGACTGGAACACACATGAAAAAAGGTGATATTTGTAAATGTTCAAGGTAAGCACTAGAGCAATTCATTTAATTTACAAAATATTATGTAGTGGTGCACTATCTCACATAATACTGTGCTATCTTGTGTCGAGAGTCGAGACATATTTGCTGACGACCAGTCTAATTGGCAGAAAATACTACTGTATTCCATTGACGAATCAAAATTACGTAACGTCTTCTGGAACTAGGTATTGAAGGTAATGAAAGACAAAACAACGCGTCATATCATATGCCATGGAAACAGACGAGTTACCTTTTCAATTAGCATCTGAATAAGTCGTGGGTCTAGGATATTAATAACTGGCTCTTCTTCAGCAGAGTGTTCGATCATCATTGAAGAGACTACGTAATGATTATCCTTGGTCTCGCGTAGTGTTTAACTGAATGCCATGTTCATGTCGTTTAAGTCAAAGTGATGGTTTCATGGTGAGCTAGTTCTAATTAAGTTTAAATTTCCCTTTCTTCCAATTCAAGGCCAGCAGGACAATGGCGTCTGTTGAATGAGACATAAACATCTGATATCGTTAAAAGCAGTAGGGTTTCTCACTAATATCAAATTATATACACGGACCTATTAAACTAAAATTTCAATTTGCACATTTTCGTGACTTTGATGCTATTTCGGTGTTTTGTTTTCTTGTATTTCTAAATTACCGGTACAGAAAGAACTAACCCGATTAAGCCGTCTGAGAGACTAGTTTCATATGCATGAAATGAGATTCGTATATCCCGACATTCTGCCTTTTAAAGTGTCACAATTTGTTACTGCTGATTGTATGAAAATAAAGATCAAGGCACCTTAATTACCTTTTCTGTATATGACAAAGGTGACTAGTATTATTTCTTTAGTCGTAGTATCATTAATATCTGTTCCATTCGGTTAGTGAACAGTTGGACTTAAAAATACGATCAATTTTGCGCCTTTAAATATACTGATGTTAAAGTCTAATAGCAGACATTATCACTCTCATTTAAAAATATGGAGAAGCCGATTGTTGCATAATGATGGATGCAAGCACGTTGCCAATAATTGGCATAATTATTCCGAAATTGTAATGCTGCATTTACTGCCAAGAGCGACACACATTGCCTATAATTAAATTCGTTTCGTTTTTCTCTCTAGGAACACATGACAATGTTGAAGAGATACCATTAATATCGACCTGTCTAATAATCGGACCGAAATAATTCTATATTTGGTAAGTTCTGCAAATCACTCACATTATATTCGGAAATAATTAAGTCTTAGATACAAATATGACGATTTAATTGTACATCTTCTAACTATCTGTATCCATTTTGCATCTTTTGCTGCTAAATATGAGATTTTGTTTACCGAAGCTAGGTTATTGAAATCTGATAGTAAAGCTTTCTTTGACTGAACCAAAGAAAGTCGAAATAAATGGCCTTTTTGGTTAATGTTTTGAACATTACTCCAACAGCCTTTTAACCATATTTTTTAAAATTCCTCAATAAAATTGATGACTTTGTCTCAACGCAACATTGTTACCAATCAATGTATCGTGAACGGTACGTTATAAACGAACAATAACGTAATATATAGGTATATAGTAATACCTATATCAAACCAGTACAAGATAAACGTACGACTGAAATAAAGGCGAATCACAACACCAGACCTCAATGACCTTTGTGACAAGTATGTTTAGAAACCAGTCACTTAAAACTCAAGATGTAATTGACAATACTTGTAAAAAACATTGACGTACAGTTCGATATAACTTGTCATATTTATATATTCCTTAGTTACCAGTTGAAAGATTCTGTATATATATATATATATATATATATATATATATATATATATATATATATATATATATATATATATATATATATATATATATATATATATCACATTGCTAATGATGTTCATTTTAACATGTTTTTAAAAGTCATTTTACATTTTAAAATATAAAATGACAATAGAGTTTGTATTAGTGGTGGTGAAAGAGGGTAACACGTACATGTAACAAAATACTGTAATCACATCTTTGAATAAGTCTGATCAGCACGAACTCGTCTGATCCTGAATTCTTGGTGTTGTAGGATGTGTCACATAAAAAAAATGCTTCAGATACATCATAAAACACATACACACTCATAAATATAATCCTACAATATATGTATGTATGTATGTATGTATGTATGTATGTATGTATGTATGTATGTATGTATGTATGTATGTATGTATGTATGTATGTATGCATGTATGTATGTATGTATGTATGTATGTATGTTTCTCCACTATATAATTTAGCTATTCCTCCTAGTAACCGAAATAAGGATATGTTTAACATTTGTCATTGATGCCCATAAAAATTTAAATGTTTTTTTTTAACAATTAAACATTTGACGCTATCTACTTTGTTCAATTTTAACTTTATAAGACGAACATAGGAGCCTATTCAACTATTAAGATGTTAAATACTGAACAAACTTTTCATAATAAATGGACTCAAAACGCATAACGATCGGTTTGGGGTTAAGAACGAAACACAGTAACGACAGGAAATTAACAAGTAATGCAACTCTCATTGTGCAAATTGGTTGTGTATAGTGCTTCACAAAGCAAATCATATATTTTGAACCACCGATTATTCTCTCTCTCTCTCTCTCTCTCTCTCTCTCTCTCTCTCTCTCTCTCTCTCTCTCTCTCTCTCGTACGTCTGTCTGTCTGTCTGTCTGTCTGTCTGTCTGTCTGTCTGTCTGTATGTATGTATGTATGTATGTATGTATGTATGTATGTATGTATTCAATGCCTGACTTCATCGTTTTCAGACACGATTATGCTTCTGATGGCAGATGAAACTGCTAACCGGGCATTGTTGTTGCAAGATATAATCAAACGTTCTTCTTATATTATGTCCACCGCTTTTGTTGAGTGTAAAATACAACTGCTACTGGTGTGGAATGAAACATAAGATTGAAAACCAGTGGGTCATTATGTTAAGTGACTGATAATTTTATCTCGATTCCCGATGAAAACAATTATGAAATAGTTAGTACGTTAAGCATTCTTTTGTTGCCTGTATTTCTTTCCTTGGCATTATTGATGGCAGATTTTCATTGATTACTTATACAACAAGGTCAATAATCTGCACACACTCTAAGATAAATTAATATATATATATATATATATATATATATATATATATATATATATATATATATATATATATATATATATATATATATATATATATATATATATATATATATATGACGTCTTTGTCAAGCAAAATAATTGAACAAAATGAACACGGGAATAATTATTGTATTTTGAAATAAACATTTAAAGAAATCTGACACTTGATGAAGAAAAACAGACTATATATTAGATTTGGTACGGATATCGGGATGTTAACGTATATTTATTGTAAGTACTTTTTAAGGACGTACGAAATCCTCCAAAGCAAAAATTCCAACCAGATAAAACTATTAAAGCATCACACACATTTCCCATGGATATACTCTCCTTCTCTACTCAAAGTAGTGACGTTTGTAACGGAATTGTGCAAAATTCCCTTTTTTTCGCTAATCACATCATTCCCAATTACCCGTGTTTTTCATCAGGTCCTGCTCCCAGAATAGTATAATTCAAAATGCAATTTGAAAGCTCATTTTGACCTCCTAGTGATTAAGTTTGAAATCTGCTAGATCCTTTATCAAAAATTTCCAAGGAGTTCACCTAATATTAAATTTGCATTTGATTTTCGCAACTGATGCTACCCAGAATTCATTTAAAGCACTTATTCCATGCCAGCAGTGTCAATCAATAGCTTTTTGTGGAAAACATAGGTTGTTCACATTATTAGACATAATTAAATTGAGTTCAAAACCCGAAGCAGCCACTCACTCATAAAACTTCATAGGCATGCTGTTACTATAATGAAAGTATGCTAGTGTTCTAGGATATTTGATAAAATTACACGCTGTTTATAAAGAGCGTAAATTTTCCGAGACTGATGATTAGAATAGACCATCACTATAGAACCAATTTTAATATATGACATAAATTCATTAAGCTTTGGTCACGTACCTGTTAATGGTATTTTTCTGTATGCGTATATCCTGGTTTAGCTATCTTTCGGTTTGTAATAAGAAGACCACTGTCCATACACATAGAGACTACCTTTTGATGGCAATAACGTAGACATAGCTATTGTTTATCGATGTGTCCGACACAATTACATTGAATATTCTGGAAATCAAAGTCTTCAGTATTTGTATTACTCTAAACAGAAGTTGTGACTACTTATATAACTTCAAATATGAAATACAAATGCATAATTGCAATGTTGGCTAAAGTAAATTACGGAGAAAGCATCCTGTTTAATTTACACGAACAATCAGTCCGAGTTTTTGTTCCATGTGCTTGTTTACGGAATATCTCGGCATTAATAACACATTGTCTGCCATTATGAGTTTTGTCATACTTGTTTCAAGTAATTCGTTCATTCTATTGGATTACATCATTTAAGTATTGATTTTTGTTAAGTTTTAAATATATCTTTTCACTTTCTAACTACGTATCTTTTAGAACTTCATACATGATTAAAGTGTAATGATATTTGCAATCTCTGATATGTCTTATAGTTGTTTTGTTAGACTTTGGGCTTTATAAACAAAGTACACTTCATACTCATATTTTCATCCTAGTTTTCAGTTTGCTTCTTCAACTGTAGAAATGATGGTGGTAAAATTGTATCGAAAATGCGGCACGAATTAATACACAGCGTTAATGAAAAAAAAATTCATATGATACATGATATAAACTATGGATATGTATACCTTAAAACATTTTATTCGAAGATTTCAAGTTTGCAAGAAGTTGTCACCCACGTAGTTTTATCTTCTGCTATACAACATGTCAACTTGCTGTTAGAACAAGATTCTCTGGCTTATAGTCTTGTTTCTAAATTCTTTAGTAATTTTATTTTCCATAGGCGAGAAGTTGTAAACACATTGCATCCTATTCATTGTTGGTTCTCATCAGCATATATAACATATTATTTTTATGAAATGTTTAACTTTACTCATTTTGTACACGATCAGTTTAGTTTGCTTAATATCTTTAGCTGTTTATTGGCATTTTTACGTTGCATTTTATAAATCAGCTACTCACGCGACTGAAATGCTGACCGAAAGAGTCCGAAGTATTGTATGTCATTGCCATAGCCCGACTAATAAATATTTTATATGTTCAAAACTATGCGTAGAATAGGCCGAAATATCACGGGTCATGACATTACAGGGGTGCTATCCAGTGTGTCCAAAATTAATATTATTTTGAACAGAATAGTCTTGTGCCAATTGCCCCTTTTCGAATATAACTCATTGCACTATTTTAGTCAATTGTTCGAATTCGCTATGCGCTTTGCTTCAATATTAATGACGGAAATCTTAGGTGCTCAGAAATACCCAAACATCATTGTTTTTGCGTGTAAGTTTCATACGAGTGTTTAAGTCAAGTTTTTACATTTGTCTTAATTGCGCATCTAGATCATCTTGGAGGCGTGAACAAGTAATGCGATAGGGTTTATGCAATTGAAGTTCTCACAGTGAAATATTTATGACTGGTATAAACAATTTGCATCATATTGATATCATGCCCTTACTTTGCTATCAAATACATTCGTCTTCATATGCCGATATTCATTCTTTTGCACAAACTGCGTAGCAGGTAAGACATATTAGTACCTAGTTATATCCTGGTTAAGGGTTTAGCTGCAGAAGGAAAAATGAAAACAACTGATACTTAAGGCTTAACTATATTTTCTAACTCACATTAGATCACCACCAGAAGAACGTATTAAGCAAATGTGGATGGCAAATATTTGTAAACATCCTACGAATAGCGGTGAAATAGTATTTTCCTTCAAATCCTAAAGCTCCGAAGTCGTAGAAGACTTTCATATCTTCTTGATTCATCGGCATATCCATTGTTAAATCTCAATAAGAATTTTTATGATATTTTTAGTGCATGGAACAATGAGTTTGTTCCATAAATTTCAACTGTTCATTGGTTCCGATCCTGACTTTGGATGCTACGATATAATTTAACTGCGATACGGTCATTTATCGAAATGTCTCTAGAACGTGCAGTTAGTAAGGAGTTATTAGCATTTACTGAGGCCTGATCTGCTCTTAGGTGTTGCAGACAGCTGGCTGGTGTGGTGGTCGGGCTAATTTTAAAGCTATGCTTAGCTTTTTGCTAGTCATAATGGAAAGAAAAGACTATTAAACCAAGTATTTTCATAGTTTGTTTCGCGATGTTATCTTTTGTGCTGGCCAGATTTCACTGATAAAAAGCCATACATTAACCAAAGTACCTTAAAAAACTGTTTTTTCATAGCATCATATGCTGAAATCTGTGTCTAGATCTGTTAATGGCGATTGCATTTACAAGAATGCTTTTATAATGTTACATCCCCACGCACCACGCACAGTATTTGTAATGCGCATTATTAATACCGATTTTGAGGATTATCTCCGTTTGTCACCGACTGTTTTAAATTCAAACAAAATCCAGAAGTATAAAGAATAAGTGTAATATGTTTTAAAGTAGTATGTGTACCAGCCGTAGCAATAACCGACATGTGGTTTACATATAATTTTGATAAGGGATAATGTCCTTACATAGTAGAGCTATATGAATTATGGTGTAAGAACAATTAAAGTAATCCTATCCCCCAGGAGCTGTAAGATGAAAATAAATTTCACCGTAAAAACTTGTTTGTTCTTATTCGCTGATTTTAAACGGATTTATTTGTTTTAAGACGTTTCAAATATGCATGTAAAATGCTCGGTGATTTTCGAATGGGTTCTATTACAGCTGTGTATAACTATATTATATTTCTAGTTTCTGCAGTTTGATACTTACACGTCTGCCTACGCATTTAAGGTTCCGATGAAGCCACCGCCCATTAAAACATATATTTGTAAGTTGATTGATGCATATTATCACTGTACAGTGTGGATATATGATATTGTTTTAAAAGTGTATTTAAATGGCTGTGTCTGGCAGACACACTGCTGTGAGTCTCAAGTAATGAATGAGTAATAATGTTGTTTTTCTTGCGAACTTAGTTACACTATCAGATCATTCCCATTCATGTCGTTTGGAATATCATCATACTGGACAATGAAGAAAGGAAATCAACCTGCATTATTTATCTAACGACATGTTTACTTCATTGCTTGACATAAATTTAAATTGTAATCCATATCTTTGAAGAAACACATATACCTTATTGTGTTTATCTTGAATCGGTAATATAGTTCTTGCGGTCACATCTACTCTAAATATAGACCTAGACAACAGCTTCCTGACTGAGCTATTTCTAAACTAAGTAAATGAAATCAAAGAGATTTATTTTCAACTACACAATAATTGATTTCGCGTTCCAGTGATTTCTGTACAGTGCTAATGAGCTGAAAAAATGCATCTATAATTTCAATAACATTTCTAAGTTTCCTGAAAACAGTTATGCAAACAAACAATTTGAATATTTTGACCCTGGTGAAATCCAAGAAACACTGTCGGCGTAGAGTCAAAAGAAATATATAAATAATAATATATAATGATAATAATAATGCTAATGAACGTAATACATGCTACATTATTCTAAAACGAACTTTGTTCAATCGAAATACAGTTGTAAAGCAATACAAATTACCTCATAATAAACGCTTACATACGAACTGTATTGAGGGAGAGGAACTACAACTATTGTTCCACAATAAGACCTTCTTATCTGTATGAACACGATACGTTGGCACATTCTTCTAGTTTATTTTTCATGAGTTAAATAAATCCCTACTGGTTTTCATTTGATCATTATTTTATGCTGATTTGTCTCAAACATTGAGCAAACAGGCACAAAGAAATTTCGTCATAAGCGAATGGAAATGAAATCCAATGCTTTAAATTTTCTAGTCCGTATGATGGGGGTGTAGAGTGTGTGGGTGTGCTGAGATCGGGATATAAATATGGTCTCTTTCACATCAAATAGAAAACTAGCTATTTGTGTTCATTTCGTCTTTGTTTGACAAACATCTCTCTGCCTTTGGACCAAATGCCTTACTTTGGAAATGTAAACTAAAGAAGGAAACGAGTACCCATACTTGTGAGATATAATGCTGAATGAAATTTTGAAAGCTATTATTTACATACAGTTATATATTTACTTTTCAGAGAATGACTTGAAATATCAGCTTGCCGATGCAGTTTGAGATGTTAAGCAATCGTATACACGGGACACCAATATTTTGTTTACATCTATATTTCGAGCCCATGTCTTTCGAATGAAAATAAATAGAACATTGCATTATCTATTCTTTTTCTTTTTTGCCGAATAATACGTGGTCGGAAGCCAAAATATAATGAATGTGCCTTGAAAAACATACACAGACCGGTCTTATTGTAGATAGGGTAAAATCAAACTGGACTTACTTGCCGTGCTCCGTCCGATCCATTTCGGGAGATTTTGAAGGGCCTCTGTGACATTTTCAAATTTGTAATATATTTGTTCTAGTCTCGGTATATTTGCCTGTGACCGTAGTCCGTAGTGTAATCCGTCTACTGCAATGTGACAGTATCGTTTAAGAATTTCAGTGTGGCCCTCGGGTTCATAAATTAGATTCACTTTTCCCCACTTGTAGAAATATAACAGAGACACAACAAAATTCACCAAAGAGTTGAAATTTGGACCAACTCGCGTAACATGCGAAAACACGTTTGACTTTCCTAGGGCGAAGTCCCGTGCCATGGCACCCGGTGTAATCATCGGGATGTTCCAGTAACGAACTTGCCTTGCAACGGGAGCTGCAGTGTAATCACAACATGGTCCAAAAATCACGTGTAATTCATGATTTTGTGAGCATTTTTCCACGTAGAAGTTGATTGCTTCATTTATTCCATCTGCAATATCACATTTGCTATCCCTGAATTTCAACACTAAATCCGTGCTTTCATTAAGAATTGCCTCTTTTTTAACAGTTTCTATAGCGATTTCCATCGCTGGTTCAACACGGCGAATGGAAAATAGCCGGAACTCATCAGCAGGTATCAACGTTGCTAGGGTTATTACCCTACTAACATTTTCTTCCTTTACGCTACCTTTACACATGCACGGAAAGGTAAATGTGATGGCTAGGATACAAATCCACATTTCTGGAATTATGTAATATGTACGCTTATTAGGATTCTAAAAGTACGTAGAAAATTCCCGAATGCTCACGTATACACGTTTATTTCATATATAAATTCATCGACTCAACCTAACTACGCTTCTTTAAGAATGACCGTAATGTATTAAATTAACAGTATAGCACATGCTACGCTTAAGGGTGTAAGACGAGAAAGTGGAAACACATATTTTCCACCCGAATCATTGATTGGCTCAAAGAAAAAAATAACACTGCTAAGGACGTTTGCTCAAAGATTGGCCGTTGATGTTGATTCTTCATGCCGAAGCATTGCCTGCTGATTTACGCTCTTACAATGGAACAATTGTGTCGGGATTGATGCATTTTAGTTATTCAATCTTCTGCCCTGAAATGAGAAAAGTTTATTTGGGTGTAACAGTATCATTATGGAGACATTGGAACTACAAGCAATACTTTAATACATCTGGATAATTGATGTTCTGTCTGAAGTATTTAATTCAGTTAAGCAGTTTAATATCAAGAACAAAGCTGGATCTGGAACGGACGATACTAATTATATAAAATCATACAAAGATTTCCGGGCATTTAAAAATGTCCAGCAGCGTCATATAAGTAGATATTATGTAACTGTAGATTGGACTAAAGGAAATATTAGAAATCTGTTTTATTCAACAGCAGCGCCAGACTTAATCTAGATGCTTTACTGTTGGGTCTTATAGATCGCATTATTTTTAGCGGTACAATAGCAAGAATAATGTCAACAAAAGACTAAAAGAAATTAGTTCATATGCGTGCATTGATAATGTGTGTAACTATTCGTATTTAAACACGTTTCCAGGAGTTTCTGGTGACGGCTCAATAACTGTAGTTTTAGCTGCAACGGGGAGCCAATGATTATATTGGGATTCTTACAAAAACTTTACGTAAACACATTTTAAGCGAGTCTTCTGCATCCCTCGGCTCAGTAATTATAATTTTAGCTGTTATGTGTGAATGTTCGTGTGTGTGTGTGTGTGTGTGTGTGTGTGTGTGTTTTATTATAATTATTGTCACTGCTGTTTTCTTAATCGTATGAAGGATATGACAAGATGAACCTGTTTGGTACCTCCACAAGGACCTATTGGTGGATATGAAACGTTTAAAGATTGTCTAAACTAATTAAGTATATTCAGATACAATTAATAATACAATAACATAAATACCTTTGCAATCTATAAAACCTTACAGCTAAGCGTGAGTTCATAATAAGAAGCAAACTTTTGCAATTTTAGCTAGGAAAGCAAAAGCACGTAGCTTCAATAAAATGTATCTTAAGAAACAAAATTATGACAATTTAGACGTTTTCAAATCATTTGCTTGGGTATTGCGCTTGTGATAAGTCTGATGTCTGTCCTGAGATTTTATTCCAGTCTTAAAGTTCTTGGCATGCATGTTAAGTGATTAAGTTACATTTGATTTTCATTCTCTTAAGTCAATGAAAATGTTGCAGACGAAATCGAGTGGCAGATAAAGCCATACTTTTGAAACATCAGAACGTAAGCAAAGCAATTACTGCAACGCTGTCTGGTTCAGAACTGCAAATGGACGTAGTAATAAAACATTTAGTTCTTCTTGCCAATGACATTTTTATTATTATTTCAGCAAGTATGTACATGACCAGTCGATCGAAGTCATTCAAATTATACATACTATAGTGCCTCAGTGATACGTTCTAGTTGTCTTGCAATAACATATATCAACGTGAACAAAAACATTACCAAAGTACGGCACACGGACAAAAACTATCTAGATAGACTAATATATGACCACTACGGTAAAGTTGTTTGATCGAATACTATTCTAGCACTTAATACAACTAACATTAGCATTCCGTCAATACTAAATCGCGGTCTTAGATCCCGCCAATCTCCTTAAATGTACGAATTGTCTTTCTATTTGATGCTTTAACCAAACAATTAATACATCCATCCTTCTTAGTTTGTCGTGCTAACCGTGATATTGTCGTTGTTTAGATACATATCCTTTAGGACCAAATTATTTGGTTATCTAAATGTTATATGTTGTCCTGGTTAAACATATCTAGCGTCTGATTCAGAAACATTATCTAAAAATGTTCATGCGTTTTGTAATATGACGTGTATTGACAAGATCTGGCGAGCACACCATTTGAGGCAAAGATTTATTTACGTTTAAATCAATCATATTTATATCTTGGTCATTATTAGTAGGACGTATATATTAAAAATATATTTAATTCAGACCTGATACTATTCCGACCAAATAAATTTATAGATCAAATCAACTACGTAAGAAATTTTGGTGTTTATGTTTCTTCGATAATGTTGATTCCATTAACACCAACCAGCATATTAGGAAAGTTTAAAAAGAGTGGCATTTTAACATGCACCTTAGTGTTAAGACTGGTCGACCTGGTGTCAATATAATGGGACTGCGTGGGACATCATGGTACATGTCTGCGGCATGAGGCCCCAGTGCTAGACATCACTAGAAACTGCCTCACTGCAGACATCGTAGCGATATGACTGTCAACTGGAACAATTGTTCAAATATAAGGAATAAGATGTAAAATATTGTTCCTTTAAATGATATTACTTTGTCTCTGAATGGATGAAGATGTAATTCAAATTAGACCGAATAATGACGGGCAAAATTTTTATTTTCGTTCATGACATACATATAAATTGTGGAATACACCTTTATAATGGAATCCGTAATCATTATGGAAGCCATAGAACCCATCAGTATTTAACAGAAATGGTACCATGGACATTCACATGCTGAATTTTCTCATAACTGTTGATTGCTATACCAATGTTCATCCAACACTGTATCGCATAACGACCAGTCCCATTCTATTTCGCGGCCAGGATGGGCATTAGAGGCTTTATTGATTGATTTAGAAATATCACCGCGCATCATCTGCTTTTCATATACTTACACAAGTTACACGCCCCGGAAGGCATCAGACAATATCCTTCGGATAATTCAATCCCATGCGGAGAGTATTTTCGTTTCTAAAACCAGTCTTAATGACAGCCAAATGAACGTCTCTCTTTATGAAAATCACAACGACCGTCACTAGATTGGATTAACAAATAGGGTTGATATGCAACACCAGGACACGTTAGTTTGTTTGATCAGAGGAGGCCGTCGGAAGGGAAAACGAATATTCACAATAAAAACTTTTTATTACGATTTTGGTTTGATGTTAATTCTATAACGAATGAACACATTAGAGTTTAGTGAAGAGCGGTTAAAAACAAAATATAAAGGAACAACGAATCAAAATACAGCGGTATAAAATATCATGAAATTTATATAGCATAGCCATGCAAAAGAATGTGTCTTTCCCAAAAAGGTTAATGTATCAAGAGTAAAATTGAAACAATTATTGTAGAATAATTTCCTTTTTTGATAGTTCCCTTGTGATAATTCATCTAGTAATTGTATTCAGAACCCGATACAATGTCATTGCACAAATACATCATTAGAAATTCGAATGCATGACGTACTTTCTTAACTGTCATTTCACAAATACATCATTACACGTTCGAATGTATGACGTACGTCCTTAACTGTCATTTCACAAATACATTCGAATGTATGACGTACTTCCTTAACCGTCATTGCACAAATACATTATTACACATTCGAATACATGACGTACTTCCTCAACCATGTCTGTATAAATATTCCAATGAGCTATCTGGGCTCTCCATCAACGAAGGATATTATCCAGAGAAATCACACGTTTCGCAAAATGTCGATTTTTAAGTCAAGCGGACTTCTTTAATAATATTATACACTATTACCTCTTTCTTCGGTAATTAAAAAGCGCTATCGATAGCTGTTTTCAAATGGCATGATTCACAAATTATAGAGCAATATGTCATATACAGGATTTCTTAAAAGCTTCTTCACGCCAATTTTACAGCAATTTGCATTTGACTGAAATCGATTGGGTTTGGTTTCGTCAGATTTAAAGTCGAGGATAATTGTCCATGTTTCATGTACTTCACTGTATTATTAGACATCGTTGTTTTAACTACATTGAGTTTTCCAAGATGTAATAGCTTCTTCGACACTAATTATGACATAATTGTTTCTGTCAATCAGTATTAAATTTCAACGCATCGTTTTTGTTTGAGAGATAGAACTGAGTGACTGTTTTATTAGAATAATAGCGAATATGACTGTCTCGGAAAGTTGCTTTAGAATAATTCAATGCTCTTATATTTAGTTCAGAATTCATAACTTATTACTTAGACGAGAAATGCCCAAACCATACTTAATTTTCAGAACATAAAATGTATCACTTCATCATGTTCGTTAACCGTTTAGCAGGCGGAACATAATCTAGGTTACCAAACAAAGTATTCAGTAGTTACTTTTCTCCTTAGTGTTATAGACCAACGAGTCTTCGAGTCTATCACTATCTTTTTATGGACAAATCTGGTGATGTTAGCCTAAAGTTAACAAATATCAAACGATTATGTACAATTCCACTGATGTTCTTAGCTGAAGAAAATGAATAAAGACAGTACTTTTCAAACACTGAAATAAACTTGATTTAAAAGTTTTCACAAATTTAATAAAATTAATTACCTTATAATGTTTTTCAATTAAAGTAGAATGTCTGTAGCTTTTAGTAATTTTATAAATTTGGAGTATGGGCATTTGATAGCGCCCCGTATCAAGGAATTGCTAGATTTGTGTGATTACTTGTGTGAATAATGGGAATATCCTTAGCCCGAAATAATTAGCAGTTATTAGGAGGAAACGTCACGCAGTAAAGTGTTATTGAATTTCAATGTGCCATGTTTGATGCTAGTAGTGAAGTCAGGCCAACACCGAATGAATGTCCCTGCAGTAACGTAGTCCAAATTAAAATCTAGTGGTGTACATTGGTGGTGTGACTGCAGTGGCAGGATGGTAAGAAACCGGTACATTACTCATAGGAATAAATAAGAAGCGACTCGGTAGACACTGTGTATGTCGCCAAGGTAGATAATGTGGTCAGTTATATGGCGAAATGTACCTGGAAAGCATATACTGACTGGCCTAAGGGGGCGAAGTTAAAATAGTAACCTGTTTAGATGAGAGTTGTATAGTTTCCACAGCGTGAAAGTCTGGTGGTACGGAAACGTGATGAAGAGAAACCATGCAGATGTGTGATTTATAGATATTTGGCAGGCTAGAGCTATGTAGTCGTGCTTAGATTAGAGTAACATTGATGTATTGAACAGAGACGTCAAGCGTTTTCAATCTCTGGAAATTTGGGGTAAACTTATGACTTCTAGCAGGAATCGCGCCAGAGTTTGACAACTGCTCATTCAAGTAAAGACCCCTGTCTTGGAATTGTATTTACTCATGTTTGCATCATTGCCAGACAGGTCTATATTGCATCATTGTCAGACAAGTTTTTATTGCATCATTGTCAGACAGGTCTGTATTGCATCATTGCCAGACAGGTCTTTATTGCATCATTGTCAGACAGGTTTTTATTGCATTGATCAAATAGATCCCATGGGACACAGTTTGATGCTATTCCAATATTTCAGTCTGCAGATACACGTGTATTCTTTTATATTACTCTTGTTTAAACGTTCCAAGAAACCCAAGCAATAGTATAGAAAGCAATTATTTGATATACAACTGACGTGGAAAGATTTCATTTATGATATGATATGATTTTATCACTGAATATGAGTGTTTGACAAACATAGAACGTCTATAATACAACGATAAAGCTAGAATAGATTATAATCCAAATACATGAGCTCTATTTTCAGAAACTGACAACCATTTTGGATCAAATTGTTTTTATATTACTTAACCAAGAATGACATTTCTGTTAAGTTAAAAAGTTTTTTGAAACCAATTCACATCTCGTACATCAACATCATTATCGAACTTATAATTGCAAAACAAAGTTGATAACATTATAAATGCACAGATTAAAGTTTTAATATAAACTAGCAAAGAAAACTATTAAGGGAAATAATTATTTGTGTTATAAGACTTGACATATGTGTAAATTTACCCATTAATGAATAAAGTTGTCCATATGTTCTGACATTATCATTAAATGTTGCCAAGACTATAAACTACAAAACTATCGTAACAAGTAACGTAACATACTTTCGGCGTAGATAACTATTTGCAATGCATACATCACAGATTGTTTTACCGTAACACATTGTACTGATAGAGACCTGTGGTGTTGCTTGTCTTTAACATATACATTAGTACTTGCTTGAAACACATTGCTTGACAGTAAATGGTATAATTTGTGATGAGATACTGTTATAGGCCTTTGTTTTGCTTTAAACAAATGCACGTTTCGTTCGAGGGTTTGCTACATAGTTTCTTGCAGTGTAGTGTCCTGCCATGGCAATGTTATGCTGTCAATGTGCATTCCAGGACTTGAATTAATCATGCCGATGAAAATGGTTTTGGTTTATACCTGTATGAACGGAGCACTTTCTGCGGCATAAGACCTTAAACATGTTGCCGAGCATAAAAATGGAAGAAAAAAAGTACTGGAACTAACAAACATAACGGAGTCAGATAAACTATCCAATGTACAATAAAAGTCACCTACCGCATCCGAACAAATATTATCCTGCTTTATCGTATCGTAAGTGAATGAAAAACTACTAGTTGTACAATATTTTCCATTTGCTGTTTATCTTCAGTTTCTTTTATGACTTAATCCATAAACTAGAGAAACCAAAACAAGAGACAGACAGACAGACATTCAACAGTTAAGTGTATTCAGCGTTACAGATTATTTTTGTTGCTACCAGGATTTACAACATGGAACGCGTCTTAAAAAAACATTATTAAAGTCACCTTGCAAATGTTTGGAAATAGTATTCTCATAAATCAACTTTTTCATTGGGATAGCGCTTTTAGAAGAAATAATTGCTTTTTTTCTTTGATAGTTAGAAATCCCATGCTGCCAGCGAAAATAAGCCGTTAATGTTCTCCATTTAAAATGCACATATCAGCAAAATTGCACATGATTATTACTTCCTTTTAGTAATTAGAATGCACATATCAGTAAACGTAGACATGATTAATTCATTCTTCCTTTGGTAGTTAGAATGGACATGCCAATAAAATTAAATGTGAATATTTATTCCATTTCCCTCGAGTAATTATAATGCGCTTTCGATTTCTTTTTAATCAAAGTGCATAATTGTAATTTAGTTGACCGTTATGACATTGAAGACATTTGTTTGATATCAGAAGTAACTATACGTTAATTGTGTACTAATGTCTCCGTAAAATCGATATTGGTGAGTTTTAATTCAAATGTGTCCCTTTAGCACAACATTTTACTGCATGTAGTACAATACACATGAGGACGATTGAAACTGATTCAATTAACCATTTACCAAAATTAAAATAGTAACTACACGCCTTCTGATCTAATCTATTACTGTTGTGGGCAAAGCAGAAGACCATGTAACATTGGAATGTGTTTTTGTATCGACTGAACATATTTGCTTATCATCATTGAAGCACAAGGTGTTTGTAGTATCAAAGTTTGAAGGGATTACGCTCAAGACTAGCACGAGCGGTTTTATTTGAAAACACTCTCAACTTACGATTTCGATTCAGTACCAAATACCACGAATAAAATACCTAACGATAGAGATCGCAACTTTGCATTTGAGAATGCAATATTGTTGCCTAGTGATAAATCAGTTTTATGTTATCTATGTTTTAGTTTAATTCATGAAGGCTGTGATGCGCATGACGCAATCGTGTATTGTATATTGATTAATCTGATGCTTTCATATAGAAACAAAATTAACAATAGCTAATATATGACGACTGAAAATGAAGATTTAAGCAAGGAGAAGTAACTATTGTTGTTATGCTTTTAAGTTGTCTGCTTACTGGCTTTGATATATCGTCTTTGCACTCTTTCTGTAAGGACTGGTTGAAAAGAAGAAAAAGATCTGGACAGTATACAACGTACAAATAAAAAGCAGCCTACCAAAATATTACAAAGGTAATATCTCGCACGTTTGATTTTCGTCTGCTAAAGTTTCAAATTGGTAAGAAAGATTTCATTTTGCGGCGAATATATTAACAAGACGTTGATTTACCAAAGGTAATAACTGTATTGAAATCAATTGATACATGTTAGATACATTATCATAAAATGATCTCTCATGGCGTAGTAACCAAGAACGCAAACATTTTAATATATGGCTAATGGATCCATAGTTTCAAGCGTGTTTGTTTGTATCAAGCAATATCATTAGTTGCCTCATCAAAGCATGCACGTGATCCCAACTTTGTGTCACGAAATATGATTAGTTGCCTCAGCAAGGAATGGAAGTAATCCCAAATTTGTGTCAAGAAATATCATTAATTGCCTCAGCAAGGCATGCACGTGCTCCCAAACTTGGGTCAATAATTATCTTTAGATGCCTCAGCAAAGTATGCACGTGATCCAAAATTTGTGTCAGCACACAGTATTAGTTGCTTTAGCAAGGCATGCACGTGATCTCACATTTGCGTCAAGAAATAACATCAGTTGCCTCAGCAAGTCATGCACGTAATCACAAATTTATGTCAAGAATATCATTAGTTGCCTCAGCATAGAATGCACGTGATCTCAAATTAGTGTCAAGAAATATATTTTATCGCAATCGCATCAGCAAGATATGCACGAGATCCCAAATTAGTGAATACTACACTGTTGAATGTCAAACGATTCATAAATATCAAAGTAAACTTGAATAGTTTCGTAACGAACGAAGCTTTATAAAGAATTTTGCATGTCCTGTGCAGATCCCAGTTCATCAAAACGCATGCTTTGCTACGGTCAACTGAAACGTAAATGTTAAAGTTTGCAGTTAATCTTTGTTCAACTGAGTGTCAGCGAATATATTTAGAATCTTAGCATTTAACATAAATGAAAATGATATTAGTCATGAAAAGGAAATAGGAAGTTTGTGGAACTTTATTTTCTTGTTCGTTGAGTTAGTTAAAGTTAAGGATCATCACATCAAAACGGAATAAAATGGCGAGGAGATTATTTTGTTTAACACTACTTTAAATGAATAAAAAATAAATTAGTTGAACATAGAATGCCTCCTGCATCTGAAATTCATTAGGTATGAACCTCAATCTAGTTTTGTTTTATGGAATAGATGTAAAAAGGAGAAAAAAAACTCACACAAACCCAAATAAAATAATAATATGGAAAACACGATTTAACTGTACATCTAGTACATTTTTCGTTAATATGCTACTTCTATCATGCCGAAATGTCACCTTATATTCAAAGACTATCACAGTCCAATGACCTTAACAGTTTTGAGCATTACCGTATTAGCGTGAAGGTGCTTCATAGAAATAATTAACTGGCCACGTAGAGTGTCTTTTATATTTTCGTACACTGAAAATTACATTTAAAATTACTATCACGTAGAAAATATATGTTGTTCTAAAAAATTATTCCATTTTATAAACATTTTTAAACTCTTAGCTAAAACGTCAATGACCAGACACAACAAAGAACACATCAAACCGATATCCCAATCATGTTAACAAAGAAGATGAAAACTGACATTAAAATTGATCGTGAACGTATTGCGATTTTTTATAAACATGTCAGCCGTCAGGATCTCATAGATTAGCCTAAAGAAACTATACCCCGCTAGTTCATCAACGCCATCTAGTGATGTAATAACAACATCGTAGGATATGTAATTCTAAATGGATGTTTTGTTAATGGTACTTTTACGTAATGTCATAGAGCTCATGGAATTAGTGTCACTCTATCTGCATCATTATAGATCAGGCAGAATTGTCCTAGTACTTTTATCGAATAGCACATAACTTTGCGTATTGTCCAAACAAAAATAGCTCTTTGTAACAAGTCTAAGTAATTTAGTTTAGATTGTTTGTGGAGGAGGAATATTGTGTTGAAAAATAAGATAAAGGACCTTACATCTAAGATGAAATTTAGTCTGTTTCTGACAATCATTAAGGCATAGTACAAGCATTTGATCCCATTCTGAACTCATAAATAATGACAAAAAGTCCACCATATCATCCATCATAATTGCCTGAAAGGGCGTGCCGCTTACGATTGCTGTCGTATTCCTGTTCAGTGTAGGTAATTCGCAGTCATGCCGAAGGTGTTAGATATTAGGGATGATGGAAGTTAGGGAAAACAGCCATTTTCTCAAATATTATGGATGATATTCCTGCTTTATAAAATTTATAACTGTTACTCAATATTAGAATATTTTATATAATTGTGGATACAATTAAAAAATATCATTTCAAGCGCTAGTACATATTCGTGCAACAAGACATCGAATACATAATTTGAACATTGTAGATGCCAGACGTTTTGATAGCTTAGTACGAGAACATAAACTTGTAATTCAACGGTTCAGAGAGAGGAGTATACACATGTTAAATCTTTCAAATGAGAATTATCTCCATTAAAATACTGGGACCATCTGATCATGCCTCACTTCCGCATGTTTTGAGCAAAGCCATAGTTTTTCAATATATTCTGAATATTCTGAATATATTAACGAATAAATAATGTAAAATAATGTTATGATCCTTTAGAGTTCTGCATAATATACATCGAAGCCAAGGCTTTCAAGGGAGAGTACCGGAAAACACAAACTATTTCTAAGAATATACATCAATCTGAGTCCGTTACATGCCAAGCAGCCCGATTTCTAAGCACGGACATTATGTCCAAATATAGTAAACATTGCTATAAACAGAAATTATTTGCTGTTTAATGGTTTTATTTCCGTTCTCTCTGCTTTCCCAGTATGTATTTACTAATAATCAATCAGTACTAATCATGTAAATGCTCTGCGGATATAGCGCACAGACCAGTCTAATTGTATTGCATATGCTGCCTGTCTATAATACCTCAGCTTCATCCAATTCCCGGTCAAGCTTTATTCCGTAACGGACTTGACGCCGCCAAGGTATATGTTCCGGAGACTCAAAATGAGAGAATTTGGGTACAACACAATTTCCATTGACGAACCAATTCTCTGTTCGCCCAACACAGTTATTACCGAATCTAGAGTTCTATCTACAAAACCGCAGACACTGGAAAGAAATCGGCGATGGCGAACGATACAGATTAGCCAATAAATTCCTTCCAAATAGAATTTGTAGTATAGCATTGTCATACATGAAAAAGACAATCTGTAGTACGAAAGAAATGAGATGTGATTCAATAAATTAATCCCCCACAACAGACGTCCAAGTCACTGTTATATATATATATATATATATATATATATATATATATATATATATATATATATATATATATATATATATATATATATATATATATATATATATATGTATATATATATATATATATATATATATATATATATATATATATATATATATATATATATATATATATATATATATATATATATATTTCTTCTCCCGACTTAATGAAATAAGGAGTAAAATTATACATTACGAATGTGATAAATATATGACACATACAATATATACATAATATATTTACCAACTGTCCTGAGATCAACTGGATTTATTGCAGAACAACTGATATGCTAATGGAGTTTGTATTTTTCAAGCAAACCATTTGCAATATTTGTATGTGAAATCAGCATACATAATATTGTTATATGCATATAAGACGACCAGACACACACACACACACACACACACACACACACACACACACACATGTATATGATGCTATTTTCATACATTATGTTATCGCACATTTTTTTTGTATGGATATTGTATTACCGAAAGCAGCCAAGATGCCAATATTGAGATACAGATGTCGCAGAAATATAATAGGAATGTGTGCATGTGCCGAAAGAGGGAGGGAGATTTTGAAAGGTCATGGTAAAAGGGAAATAATGGGTTATTACCCGTAAATATACATATACATGAATACAGACAGACATACACACATGTTTAGACTATTCCCTATCAAGACTTCAAATACTATTTGAATCAGCATCTTGCTCAATCATTGGCAAATATGTGTAATGAAAATTGAAATGCATGTTTCCAAACATAGAACAATTATTGATGAGTCAGCATTACTGTCGATGGCGTATGAGGCGCATATACCTGTCTCGCAAATTGGTAACATCGACCAGAGTGCTAAACCTGTCAGAGTCCCATACTTACACCAGGCCTACCAGTCCTAGTATTAAATTCTTAATGCTGAGCAATAAGTCAGGCAGATGTTAGTACTCTCTATATAAGTCTTTATGAATCAGCCGAGGTTTGAACGTACTATCTGTATAAGTCTTTATGAATAGGCCGAGGTTTGAACCCACGACCTTTCTTATCGAGGCGGACGCTCTAACCACTAAGACACCGGTGCAGTCCAGTGTCCACTGATTGATTGATTGATTGATTGATTGATTGATTGATTGATTGATTGACTGTAATTTTACGGCGCATCAGCACTGTAAGGTGTTTTTAGGGCCATACAAAAGATTATAAGTAATAAGGTGTTTTTAGGGCCATACAAAAGATTATAAGTAATAAGGTGTTTTAGGGCCATACAAAAGATTATAAGTAGGATTATTAAAATATGAAACAAGGTTTCATATTGAGCAGCAATAATAAAATCAAGCAGTTAAAAGCAATCGATAAGATGGTAAATATATTATATAAAGCTTCCCGAGCAACGGGGAATGTAAATGGTGCGTGCTAATGAAGATTTAGATGAAAATGCATTGAGTATGAAGGACGATATATGTAAGGACATTCAAGGCGATAACATAAACGTCATATCTTAGAATAAATATTTACTTCTTTCAGGAATTTTAAAACACAAGAGACATTTATTTTACAAACATTCATTCATGTCTTGTACATTGTGGGGCTGATCCTGTAGATCTATACAGTCTATCATACAGTGCTTGACAGTGAATGGTACATTGCAGAAACGCATTCTGGTGGGTCTTCGCCTTAGAGTATGTGAGAGTGGGTTATGCAAGTATGACCCGTTCAAATGTTTGCAATGACATCCTTGTCCCTACGGATGATTCTATAGGAATAGATAATGAAAGTGGAACACATTCTTATTGAGTACACAGAGTTTTATCTAGGTGATACTGAAGGTTTCGATGTGTCATTGTGGAAGATGTTTTATGTTGAAGATTCACCTGAAGCAATTTTTCACTTTTGTAAAAGATAATGGCTTTTTTTGTAAACACAAGTGAGTCTATTTCTGAGGAAGTTTGATGTTTTGTTTTAATATTTTCTGTTAAAAATTTGAACAACATTACCTTGTATATTTATATAGTTGCACTTCGTATTCACAATTATTTTTAATGTTTTACTTTCTAAATGTTTTTGTGTAAAGTTTTTATTGTTACTGTGTTAAAACGTTACTCTCTATTAAAATCGTGTAGTCATTTTTGTACCGGGGTAAACAATAACACGTACAGATATATCTCTCTTGCATAATAACAATTCGCCGGCATCCGTCCGTCTTCGAGCGACGATGGTGTAGCTTCCGATTTGGGTGTCCTATCTGCACCTTCACGAGTGGCTGAAGAGTCCGACCCTTGAGTGACAGTCTCTGTTGCACTTGCTGCAGGTGTATGCTGATGCTTGCTGAGGATGTTTTTGGTTCGCCTTCCTCCTGGCACTCTTTGCAGCGAGGTTTGTGTTTCTCATCTCCTCGGCTTTCTGAGTGTCCTGTCTGACAGCAAGACGCCACGTGGAGCGGTCGTCAGCACAGCTCTCCCAATTGTTTATGTTGATGTTGGCTGTCTTCATGTCCTTTTTGCAGACATTTTTGTAGCGCAGACGTGGCCTTCCAGTCGTTCGTGCACCTTCTACTAGCTCACCGTACAGCAGGTCCTTGGGTATGCGGCCTGGGTTCATTCTCCTAACATGGCCTAGCCAGCGAAGGCGCCTCTCGCTGAGAATGGAGAACATGCTGTTCATTCCGGCGCATTTCAGAACCTCTGTGTTGGGAACTTTGTCCTGCCACTGGATACGCAGAATGCGCCGCAAGCATCTCAGGTGGAAGCTGTTGAGTTTCCTCTCGTGACTCGCGTAGGTGGTCATGCCTCGCTGCTGTAGAGGAGTGTGCTGAGCACGTATGCCTGGTAGACGCGCAGTTTGGTCTTCTCGGTGAGGCTGTGATTGTCCCAGACCCTCTGGTTCAGTCTCGCCATAACTGCTGATGCCTTGGCAATCCGGCCATTTACATCAGTATCAGCGGAGAGCGAGTTGGAGATGGTGGACCCAAGGTATGAGTAGTCCTCAACAACTTCCAGGTTGTACCCATCAATGGCGATGGTGGGAGAGGAGTCTGCGTCCTGCACCATTACATTCGTCTTCTTCAGATTGATTGTCAGTCCGAACTACTTGCAGGCGTGGGAGAGGCGGCATACTAGCTGCTGCAGTCCATCTTCCGTGTGTGATGTCAAGGCTGCATCGTCGGCGAAGAGCAATTCACGGATGAGAACCTTTGTAACTTTAGTCTTTGCACGGAGACGGGCGATGTTAAACAATTTTCCGTCAGTCCTGGTGTGTATATACACACCCTCGCTGCAGTCCTTGAAGGCGTACTGGAGGAGAATGGAAAAGAAGATGGCGAAGAGAGTTGACGCAAGGACACAGCCTTGCTTCACTCCGCTGCTGACTGGGAGGGCCTCTGATGTTGCGCCGTAGAAGCACACTGTGCTGTGCATGTTCTCGTGGAACGATGTTATGATAGCGAGCAGTCGTTGGGGGCTGCCTATCTTCTTAAGGATCCTGATGAGTCCGCTCCGGCTGACCAGGTCAAATGCCTTGGTCAGGTCTATGAAGGTAACGTAGAGGGGCATCTGCTGCTCACGACACTTCTTCTGCCGCTGTCGTAGTGAGAAGATCATGTCTACAGTTGACCTGCCTGCTCGGAAGCCACACTGGGACTCGGGGTATACCTCGTGATGCTAGGGTCTGCAAGCGCGCCAGGACGACACGGGAAAACGCCTTTCCAGCAATACTGAGAAGAGAGATGCCCCGGTAGTTGTTGCAGTCACTGCGGTATCCTTTGTTCTTGTATAGAGTGACAATGTTTGCATCTCGCATGTCCTGGGGGATGTGTCCTTGTCCCCAGCAGAGTCGGAGGAGTTCGTGCAGAAGCTGGATTAGTGCTGGTTTTCCTATCTTTAGGACTTCAGGCGGAATGCCGTCACTCCCAGGGACCTTCCCACAAGCGAGGCAGTCGATGGCTTTGCTAAGCTCTTCCAGGGTGGGTGGTGTGTCTAGTTCCTCCTAGACTGGCAGGTCTGGGATGGCGTCTAGGGCAGTGTCCGTGACGACGTTTTGGGTTGCATACAGCTCAAGATAGTGCTCAACCCAGCGCTGCAGCTGTTTGCCCTGGTCTTTGATGACTTCGCCAGTCTTGGACTTGAGTGGGGCGATCTTGGAGGTGGGTGGGCCTGTTGCCTTCTTGATACCCTCGTACATGCCCCTTGCATCCCCGGTTTCGGCAGCTATCTGTATACTGGTGCAGAGATTCAGCCAGTAGGTGTTAGCGCAGTGACGGGCGGTCTGCTGGGCATTTTTCCTGGCAGTCCTGAGGGCCTGAATTTACCAAGGCTAGGCGCAGCCTTGTAAGCCAGGAGGGCTTTACTCTTCGCCTCAGTCACGGGTTCCATCTCCTCCCAGCTAGCCTCGTACCAGTCTGTATTTTTGTGCTCTTTCTTCCCGTAGGCAGTAATAGCTGAGTTGTACACAGCGTCTCGGAGGTGGGACCACTTGGAGTCGATGGTGTCATCAGGTGTCTCTTTGGTGAGAGCCTCGTGAAGTTTGCATATGAACTGCTGTGTCTTCTCTGGATTGCTTGCACAGCAGGTGTTGATGCGTGGGCGACTATTCTTCTTGGTGTGGTGCAGTTTCTTGGGTATTATTCGCACCTTGCTGGCCACAAGGGAGTGGTCCGTGTCGCAGTCGGCACTGTGGTAGCTGCGGATGAGAAGGACGCTGGCTAGGTCCGCGCGCCTGGTGATGACTAGATCTAGCTGGTGCCAGTGGCGGGAACGTGGGTGTCTCCATGATACCTGGTGGATCTCCTTGCATTTGAAGAAGGTGTTGGTCACACATAAGCTGTGAGTGAAGCACATCTTCAGCAGTCGCTGGCCATTCTCCTTGATTTTGCCCTTTCTGTGCGGGCCGAGACAGGTGGGCCATGCCTCGTAGTTAGCTCCCACTTGCGCATTGAAGTCTCCTAGTAGGTAGAGGCCCTCGGTACTGGGGATATTTGATATTGCTTGATCCAGAGCCTCGTAAAACTGGTCTTTTTCTTCTGGATTTGAGCAGAGGTTTGGGGCATACACGCTGAAGATGTTGGCTGGGCCTGAGGATGTTGATAGTCGGAGGGCAAGGATCCTCTCAGTGCCTGATGATGGAGGCTCAATGAAGGCGACGAGAGTGTTCTTTACAGCGAAGCCGACACCATGCTGCCTGGGTTCGTCTGATGGTTTTCCTTGCCAGAAGGAGTAATTGGCTTCCCTGATGGTGCCGCTGTCGGCCAGTCGGGTCTCTTGAAGACAGGCAATGTCGACACTCAGTAGGGAGAGTTCTCTGTCAATGACGGCAGTCTTCCGTGCGTCGTTGATCTTCTGCAGGTCAGCGCACAAGGTTCTGATTTTCCAGCTTGTTCCGTGTTGTGCCGACGCCTTAAGACGACGCTGGAGTGTCCTCTCCAGTGGAGCTACAAAGCCTGGACAGTCTAGAATGGAGAATCAGCTGTTGCCCATGCAGCAGGTCCCCACTCTCCACGCAGCTGGTGGACCCAAGGGAACGACAAATGTCGATACAGCTTGGCACCAACGGCGTCGCAGGAGTTGCCGGAATGACGTTGAAGTCAACGTCAGACCGCCTTAGGGACTCCGTCTCCGGATTTTCTGTCGGGATTTACTCCCTTAGCCTTCCCGTGAGTGGGTATAGCCGCAAGGCAGAGGAGGTTTGGGGCTCGTAAACCTTAGATGGTAGCTCATCTAGGAGAAGGATGTTAACAATTATGCATTTGAATAAGCAATAAACATGCTAAGTTTGTTGCTCCAAATGTCATACACTCGATTGCGAAAAGCCGTTCGACAATTAACGACTTATTTTAGGTAGTCTTGCTAAAGAAATTAATTCATTTCATATACTTTTATTACTGTGCACATATTGGTATAATATGATTACTGTACAAATGTCTGTGTCATTTTAAACTAATTATTTATATCCTGGACTGTACAATTAAAGTGATAAATACAAATTACGAAATGTATTTCCTCTTCTTTGTATTTATTTTCAGAGATTCAAGGAATCACATCCTTTGCTGTTTAGATAATGAACTTGGATGCATAGGTAATAAGGAGATTAACATCTTTGACATTTACAAGATAGAGAAGATGGACAGGTAGTTCTCGTTCCAAATTTACCAGTGACCTGAGTTTCATTTGCTCTCATCTAACTCAAAGCACCAGGACCATCATAGCATCACGCGATGCTCACTTATTCAGTGTCCTCATCCTTACAGATAAAGAGGTGTTTCGTCATATTTCGTACATCATCCGTCCATCTGTAAGCATTTTTTATGTTTGACAGTTGTATTATCCTGTACAATTGTAGGAAACATATTTGCCTTTACGTTACGTCTTCACCTTAGAAAATCTAAAGTAACCTTAGCTTAACGAATCTAAACTTTAGATTTCGAAGATGACAAGTGTTTCCTGGCCACCGCACGCTTATCAGAAGCGATGATATACAGAGAGTTATAAGTTAATATTATCAGCTTTAGAATAATAAGACAAGATGTGATTGCTCCAACTCTTGGTCATGGTCAAATAGCACTTTCCACGACTCCAGATCTTTCCTGAATAGATTCTGACCAATCAAAAGGCCGTATTTCTCAGTTGCACGTAATATTTCCAAGTCTGGACCAATGGAAATGTCTACTAAAATATTATGACGAGTACGTACAACTTCACGCTAGGGATTATCAGTTCGCTAAATGCTGACCCGAATGCATAGTTTGAATTTATGACTATAACTTATTTATGAAGCCATATAAAAAAGGAAATGGCATTACATCTCCTATCTAGGAACTGATAACCATTTGATAGCAGCTATGAGGTTCTCAGATATGTTATACATGAACTATGCTTCGTAGTTCATTTGGTACGTTATATATTAAATACGTAATTTTTAGAATACTTAAAAGAACACAACAATATTATCACTTTGAAATTAAATGCTTGTGATGAAATAGTTCGAAAATAAATTCTAGAGATCAAAATTGAAATTTTTAGAGTCATATAGAAAGCTATATAAGCTATAATAAATATATAATAGGTCTGTGTGCAAGGTTACTGCATGATCTCATTTGTTATACGAACAACAAAACTATGCTTAATGTAACTATAATAGCGTCCTGATTTCCTTACACGAAACAAATCAATTCGTCCCCGAAGCTTCCTTTGAAGATGAATATTATAAGGTTCTTCTCTCATTAGTAATGGTTTTGAAACATATTTTTCATAAGAGCGAACAACTTTAACTTTCCTTCCGTAAACAGCGGTACCCAGTATTGTAGCAAATCATAATACAATGCATTAAGATGGACTGTGTTCAGATGTTTTCAAGCTAGAAGTAGGGTTTCCTGATAAAACGGTGTCCCACTCAGAGGAGCATCGATCGTCCCAAGGAGAGGATTTGAACCACGAAACAGACTGCAATGCACGTATTATTCGCAAAAAAATTTTTAATATATGTTTTCTAAATCAATGTATTTGACCATTTATCGAATGGGATGTCCATTACTTTGATTATTGATAAATACGATGAAGCTTATAAATATTTGGTCAGTAATTTGTCTTATCACTATCTTAATACAATATAATTGTGCTTGTGATACAGAAAAGCATACCTGAACATGGCTCTAGTTCAATTACACTGTGTATATCGTTACATTTGTATATCTGATGAAAAATGCAGATCAGGCCAGCTAACATGATTTGAAGCAGATTCATAATGTCCAAATGCACTGTCATGCCTTTAGAAATGCAACATTTACTTTTAGATACACAATAATGCTAGATGTAACTATGACTCGGAAGACTTAATATATCTGTGTAGATTGCAGGCATATTAGCTAATTCTGGCTATATAGTGTAGAGTAAACTGTTATCATGAATAGCTGCATAATTACACAGTACTGAACATATGGAAAAGATAAAGCTTCCCTATACAAAGAAACATGTATTCCGAGAGGAAGCAAATTCAAAATGAAACGTTGTACATAGGTATTGAAAGCGGACAAATATTTAAAGATCTTACAAAAACAGGTAGAATCTTACAATATCAAACGAATAATGATTATAGAGACCACAATATCCCACTACAGTTCTAAAATCACGGAGATTTTCAGCTACAAAGAGTTCTTCCAGATTACTAACAAACTAAAATGCCGAAAAGCAAATGAACACCACTTCCATCTACCCTCTCTGAAGCAGACCTTCCTGACCTGTTTGCAAATTTCTTCCGTAATAAGGTACAAACCATTAGAGACAAGCTTGAATAAACAGTTTCAATTGACTTGTCGTCACCATACAGTTGCGATACAGAATTTCAGCGACATCCATTGGAACCTGTCTCTATGGATTTAGTACGGACAGTCGTGGTGAAGAGTGCACCAAAGTCATATCAAATTAATCCAATTCAAGCATCACTGTTGCTTGATTGCTTAGATCCAATAATGCTTTCACTAACTGATGTTATTAATACATCTCTGTCATCCGGTGATTTTCCATCATTTTTAAAAACTGCCCTTGTAAAGACTCTGCCGAAGAAAACAACACTCGATCATAACGATTTACAAAAACTATAGCTCAGTTTCTAATCACCCGTTCATATTAACAGTCTTAAAAAAGTTGTTCGTACCCAACTTTGATCTCATCTGAAGTCAAAAAGTCTTTTTAGCAATGTACAGTCTGCATATGAGTACTGAAACTACTCTTTTAAAAGTAGTTAATGACATTTGCTCTGCTTTCCACAGCGCAAGGATTACAGTCGTCAACCTCCTTGACGTGTCTGGAGCATTTGACACAGTAGACCACGATATATTATTTCACCGTTTCCAGCATGTATTTGACTTTCACAATACAACCTTACTGTGGTTCAAGCCATACTTAGTTAACAGGACACAAAGTGTTTCTGCAATACACTCAAATTCAGTTGATATATGTTGTGGTGTTCCACAAGCGTCTGTTTGTAGACCTGTTCACTTCATTCTATGCAATTAGCCGCTCTCAAGTATCATATATCATCATCCAGTGTTTCCCCAATTGTAGGCTGATGATACCCAAATATACAAATCTAGCTACCCAACTGAAGTTGATGCTACCATCCAAAGAGTATATAGATGCATTTCTGAAGCGAAATCATGGATGACATGTAACAAGCTGTTGATGAATGCTGATAAAACTGAGGCCACTCTGATCACAGCACAAATACTTTCTCATTCACATCCTTTGCATCCATCAATACGTATCAGAAACACAAAAATTAAATTCAAACTCAGTACGAAACCTAGATGTTTTTCTGGAAAGTAATCTCACTCTGCACCAACATCTCATGAACATATGCAAGGCTGCATAACTAGAGCTGAGACGCATCAACTCCATTCGCATATATCTTTCAGGTGATGCCACTAAAAACACTTGTGTTCATTAGTACTTTCAAGACTGGACTATTCTAACCCAGTTATGTCTGGTTCGTCTCAATATCTACTCCATAAACTTCAAAAGGTTTAAAACACATCTGCTTAGATCATCCTTAGAGTACCACGATCAGAGCACATGTCCCTGCTGCTCTGTACCCTACACTGGCTATCCATTCGATCCAGAATCACTGACGGACTCCAAGTCCAACATACCTATCTTGCCTCACCAATGTGTACACACCAGCAATATACTGACGCTTCTCTTCTGACAATCGTACACTCGTTATTCCAACAATGGAAACAAAGTCATATGTACAACGTTTTTTTTGCATACCAGGGCCAAATAACGTAAAACGAATTACCCATTGAAATTAAACACAAAGACAGAGTGACCCCGTTTAAGAGTGTTCTTAAAACATAGCTTTTTCAACTGCAAGAACCAGCTTAAAGACCTATTAATGTTTCCTACCTTAAATATTTTCAGCATGCTGTAGTTTTATAATATGGTGCTTTAGTAGTCATTTCATTATATATGATGTAAAGCGCTTAGAGCTAAGCCTCTAATGATTAGGCGGTATACAAAGCCCTCGTGCTCATCATCATCATCATCATCATTATTATTATTATTATTATTATTATTATTATTATTATTATTATTATTAATTATTATTATTATTGACAAAAGCTGGATATTTGAATTTCTGGTTCACACGAACGGTTCGTAGTAATAGAGACGCGTTTGTAACGTATGAAATATTCTGCGCAATATGCCATGCATATGCATGTGCTAATGATTCCCCACTAATGATTCCAATTCTGAAAGTACAGATGAACACACTGATCATCACATATACCCAATATATAACTATATGACATGTCTTTGCACATACAGGGCTTCTCTGACGGTCGATGGAATTGTACCTTCTTTTTAATTAATTTGGGCCGTAATGTTTAGAATGGATATTTGAGAAGAAATTCACGCGGTTGTGCTTTGTTTTGTCTAAATGGCTTAGAGACTTTGATAAAGTTAACCATGTACAACAGGGGTCGGCAATCTATTTGATTTTGCGTGTCAATTTCTATTAACTACAAAATGAACCAGCGATTCAGCATTAGGAGGGTAACACTGATATAATCGAGATATTTGCTGTCCTTCGCTTACCACACAAAACCTCATGGCGTGCCGTAGGTTGTCGACCCGGATGTAGAATCTCAACGGATAAGCATAAGAATTAAAACATATGATTCTACCAGGGCTCTGTTCATACAAGCAATTTAATGTTGTAACAGCTGTGTGCAAATAACATATTTAATTTTGCATCAGGCATGTGCAAACAAACGATTTACCTTTGTAAAATATTTATGCAAACATGAATTTATCTTTGCAGTGCTCTCATAGTAAACAAGCAAATCACCGTTGCAAAGGTTATGTGCAGAACACGCAATTTAAATTTGCGATGATAATATTAGTATTTTAAGCCAGTAAAAAAAATAGTTGATATCTTAAAACTTTTAATCGCGTTTAAATTAATTAGAAATCATTTTCTACTCTATACTTAATTCTATTTTTATACCACAAATTGTTATAAAAACCCATTCATAGTTTAACTGAGACCAAGGCAAAATAAGTCAACGTAATTTAGTATATAAAGATTTCAAAGACAATTCAATAAACACCATTTAATATTGTATTATTGCATACAAAGGCCAAGACTCCTTTGTGGTTGAGACCATGGTCATTAGATACCATGCTCGGCATCTGAGTTGACCAGCGACTTCCTGTCCTTTTCTATTTAAAGTCTCCCCCACCAAAAAAAAAAGATACCGATAGAGTACAAAAACCGAAAAGAAGGAAATTTCTCGTACATTGTCTACGTAAATGACCAAATCGGACAGGACTCAAATTAACACTTACAAATGTCAGTCAGATGAGAGATTTCAGGCAAAACTCTTAAACCATAACAACTGTTATTTATCATCCTGAAATATCACGAATAACTTTATGTGGCTTCTTAATTATTTCCTTTATTACATCAGCGATTGGTTTTAAATAAACATGGCTACCGGAGACTCTGGCGAATGCAAAATGCGCTCGTTAAGACATTGCACGAACAGCACTTTTCTTCGAGATCGCCCATTTATTTAGTTAAACCTTACATTCAGGTTAATCTGAACGTAACAAGATATCCGGGTAGGATTTTTCGGATTCACAATAGAACACTTATGACGATGATATAAATATAATGTTTAATAATGAATAACTTGCATGACTAAATAAATTATGAATACGTGTGTGTGTATTTAATTAAAATATTTGATTATTAACATAATTACGCACAATATAATGAAGAAAAATACTAACAAATTACTTTACGAAAGACAAACACAAGGCGTGAATGATTCACAGTGACTAAACAATGGAAAGATGGACATAGTTTACTCAGATATCAAACACTGTAGAATTTTAGTAAAATGACTTCACTCATTGTGACATTGTGCAAAAGAAGGACAGATACGTAACTTATCTTTACAGTCCATAAAGATACAATGAGATTTACGAACACAAACATTACAGCTTTAGAGATGCTACCATTGCTGTGTTTGGCTTTACAGCTGGCACCACGTCGACCTCGATTCGTCCGATACTTGGAACGCTCGGGTCCCTCTAGTCATTCTGGACAACACCCGACAACACTGGACACTACATATACTGGACAGTCCATATACTGGACAGCTCGACAGCTGGGATACTCCATACACTGGACATCACCGGCCAACACCGGACACAATGGATGCTCTACATTCCAAACACTGGAAAGCTCTATAGTTGGGACAATCCAGATAATGGACATTCCAGACACTCGACAGCACCGGACAACGCCGGGCATTCTGAACATATCCAGACACTGGGCAGCTGAAAACATACCCAGTACCGTGTACTATTTATCATGTTGAAGTAACCACTACTTCAGCATAGTAACGGTAGTCTAAAACACTCTTGTACGTAAGCCCGCTGTCATGTAAAGGCATTCAGCAGCCAAAAGGGTACACTAAACTGCGGACCTTAGAATACAGTGTATCCAGAGCATCAGATAGTTTAAGCTGATTTTAATGAAACAATCAATCATGTCAGTTTAACAAACTTTCGTATACATCAAGTCCTTCAGATGAAACAGCTCGGTTGTCTTTCCTTTCAGATGAAATATCAATCATTTCAGTTCAATGATAGGATGATTTCTTGGTGATCTATGACTGTAATTTTCTAGTTGATGAAACCCTTGGGTTTTTATCTCAATTTGAAAAGCAAATCTTCATACAATACATGATATGATAGCGACCGAATTCACGTGAAGCACGAGCATATTTCATAGATATATGTCACATAAATTAGTTTATTGAAAAGGAACCTACAATGACAGTAAAATAATAAAAATATAAAATAAACTTTTGATTTGCACCAACTCAAATACAGATAATATATTAAATGTAGATAGGCATATATATATATATATATATATATATATATATATATATATATATATATATATATATATATATATATATATATATATATATATATAAGTTTATAAATTCAATAGTCAGCAACTCAAACATGTAAAATATTATAAAACATCAATGAACTTTTCAGTTCTTTATTATCCAATTTGAAGTCACTTTGGAATAAAATAACAAATGTGCATAATTGTCGTTCCTTTACCGCTAGTAAAATAATTGTATCCCAAAACTGACCTCACTTCTTTACACCACTCTACGGAGTCAAAATCTTTCATTTATTGAATTGCTTTCTTTTTGGAAGGTTAACTGAAACATAAACAGTATAATACTCTCAAAGATCTGTTTCAAACTTTACGCTTTGTAATATTACGCAATAGTAAGACATTTCGTATTGTGGAACTTAAACATTTAAAGAAACCACAAGGATTCAAATGTTCTAAGTATTCGTGTGAGTTTTATCCGCTGAATTAAATGATTATCGCCATTTTTATTTAAACATGGTCATATGTTGTACGGGATATGACGGGAATCGGCCAATAATCAACATTGGAAATAAGCCTGGTTGTCATTCATCACTCGAAACTCAAACATGATGGTAACAGATGATAGTAACCATAAATAAACATATATAATGATAAATTAGAATTGGTTCAATTACAGCTGGAATAAAAACCAATATTAACTTCCTGCTCAGACGTATACCAGGAAACCTTATGTAATGTTAATTCGTACGTCCTAACGATGTTCGGTGCAAGATGTGTTGAACATTAAGATTATTGTAAAAAATCAATTTTTATTCATTTCTGGTTAGCAATCGGAAGATTGTTTCAGCTTTAAATAATACAAATATTAGTTCCCTATTAATATGAACATAAACTAGTTTTTGTAATATACATTAATGGTCGTTAAATCAATACAAAAATACAGTTTGCTTTAAGCGAAAGCATAATAGAAACTAATTCTGAAATGATGGACATTTTGGGTTTTTATAATACTTAATGATTACTACACCATATTATTTTATTTTATAATACAGCTACTCTTAGGCACCGCCATATAGGGAAACAACTTTAACAATAGTTAGGTAAAACCAGGAAAACACCTGTCGACTGTATGTTTCAGAATCTTTCATAGGAAGTACGGCGCATGCTGGATGGAACCTGTACCAATGTTCTCATAGGATTCGGATGGTGGTGATCAAATCCAACAAATCTCAAAGAGCTCCGATAACGATATGTCCACATTTTTGTGCAATACACATGATAAAGCCACTTTGGATTCATTATTTATTGACTTATTTGACTGGTAATTACAGAACGTTGTTGAACAGCCCTCCTCTGTTAGTACCGGGTTCAATTACCAGCACATTAAATTGCACAATGTCAGAGTTTAATAAGCTTGAATATCCTATATTTAGATCTAATGGTGAGACTCGATATTACATTGTAGTATTCAATTCGAGTCTCTACCAACCTAAAAAGAAATAACAGATTGGAGTCATGAACTAAATCTAATACTGCATATTTCTGAGAGCGATTTTACGATGTTAAAGCATGGTTATTGCCGACTAGGGAAATCAGAGAAAATATGATCTTAATATATTTCGATATATGGTCTTTCAGCGCATTTGGATTTGATTGATTCAATTGGCTTCTATTCAGATACCCTGCAGTCTATTTAAATAGGTGGCCAGAGGCGGGCAATGTAAATAAACGAACATATGCACTCAATGTTATCGAGATAGACTAACACTTTAGAAGGAATATATCTTATACTTTACTTGAAGTGCATACATAGAAGAGTAATACATAGGATATAACGATACTCGATGGACTGCAAACGTTAATAGTTATATCAGAACTTATTTCTAACCGGGCACAAAAACATCAAACATATGATGGGAACATGTGATTTGCTTCCCGATATTCGATATTGCATTATATTTTATTTCGTTGCAAAAGTAATTACGCCAGATAAATACTAAGACTTTGAGACAGAACTCAAACGCATCGATTCATTTCGCTGCATTTTTTCATTATCTTGTTAAACCAGACATGGTCCGGATCATGCCGTACATATGCAGTGGCATCGTTTCAGTCAAATATTAGTATTATTAGCAAGCACCATGATGGTGATTCATGGAACAGGTTGTATGCTTTTGTAAATTGGATTGTGGACGTACTGTCTTATAACAACGCACAAACACAGACCATGCGTGCAAATATTTTCGC
Source organism: Unio delphinus (assembly GCA_029339505.1). Taxonomy (NCBI): domain Eukaryota; kingdom Metazoa; phylum Mollusca; class Bivalvia; order Unionida; family Unionidae; genus Unio; species Unio delphinus. The sequence continues at coordinate 4,072,742 of JAQISU010001253.1, read as the reverse complement.
TAGGCATTGGAATATTGTATGTAATTGATGGTGTTACAGCGATCCAAGCAGTAGTTTTTGTATTGGAGTTTTGTCAAGATGTCTACGTTGTATTAGAAACAGATCTAATTCAAACAAGGATGCAAACTTTCTGCATTATGAATCGTTGTTTTAAGACAGCAGTCTTTATAAACATCAAGCCTGTTTCCTCACGTTTCCTAAAGATCATAGCAGCCAGTCTCTGACTGAAATTGTTATGTACGGATATATGTTGTGAAATAAGGTTTATATCACTTGTTTCAGATTTCTCTTTAGTCCAGTCACGACACGAACATCGACGAAAGCCAGTTGCTAAACGATACAGGTTGTCTTCTTTGTGAGATAGGTGTGGTTCATATATAACGGCAGATTAAATAATTATAAACAGATCATTCCTAATCATGTTGTATTTACATAACATGGTTTGTGCTTTTATTATGAATCCAACTTCCTTCGAATTTGTCATAATTCAAAAAGGTATGCGCTGTAATTAAAAGTAAGATATCGCTACTGATGCAATACCTCACATATTTGGTACAGGTACTGTTTACTAATCAGTCAAAGCCGCACTGAAGCCTATCTGGTAATTTAGAACAATTTGCTTCGAAATTATGTTTTTTATCAATAAAATTCGTTCTTTCATCATGAATGTGATATTGTAACAAATTCAGTTCACTCGTTCACGAGAAAGTGGCTAAAAAGTAATTGAATTAAAAGTTCACAGCCGGTTCGTTACATTTGTGAAAAATAACCAGTACTTCCTATTAACGCGTTGCATTGGTGGGCATTTAACGCAGTCTTCGATGTCAAATCTTGTGCGTTAAGAACAATGCCATATATTGTAAATACCATTTCATTTATTTACTATAATATCTACAATATACACGAATCTCATATCGTTTCAACGATGAGTCACTGCAGATGTTTTGGGGTAGTATTAATGGATTGAAAGATTGTATAGCTTTTGTGTAGTGTTGCAAGTTCTGGTAAGATCAAATATGCATTTACTTTATATGCAACATAGCTGTAAAGGTCAATACTAAAACCATTCAGCACCATCACACACACACACACAAATCTGCGTTTAGAAAACGTTTTAAACAAACATTGTAATCGTCTATAACATTAACTGTGTATGTTTACTGTCTGATGTAGGGATGGTATTTTAAATTGCAACAAGTTTTTTTTACGAAACGAAATAATTCATTTGGATGATACACTGATGCAATAAATGCTGCAAGGTTCGCATGGTCTTAGTTAAAATGGGAAAATTCACGTATTGTATCACTAGCTAAAGACCCGTAGCTGTGTGTATACGACAGTGTAAAATGTTAACTTGAACTATGACAATCTTTTCCGATTATTAAAATGATTGCAAGGCGCCTGTTTGGAAAACAACCGTATGATTAGTGCTCATCATGTTTCTCTTGTAAATTGTGATATTAGAAATGTGTACATAAATGCAAATATTTCTTCCGTATTCAACAACAAAGTACAACATCAAATTGCTTATTTAGGTAAATTTATAACTTCAGTATTTGTTTACTGTGTCATGCATATTTATTCGGATTATCTTACGAATTATGGGTATCATGCACGAATATGAAAACCGGATGATTACATTCAAACACGTAGCTGTACAAGGTCTGCATACAATATGGTCAAGACTTGGAATGCTAAGTCTAGATGATGCATTCTAAACCTCGCCAAACATAGAAAATATATAGACACGAATATGCAAAGATATATATATATATATATATATATATATATATATATATATATATATATATATATATATATATATATATATATATATATATATATATATATATATATATATATATATATATATATTTATATATATTCAATACGGGACTTTGTGTTAAATAAATCTGTTGTAGACCTTAATAATTTTACTTTGGCATATTCAAAATAAATATGCCTTAACATAAGACAATTTAAATGGAACATATACATAAAACAAATGTTCTCATGACATATACTTTGGAAATACAATTTTGCCTTTGTTCACAGTTGTTTTGAGATGTTGAGACACCACTGTCTTTAAGCAAAACACTGAATGCTAATATGTCGTACAAAAGTCATTTGGAATAAATCATGAATCAACTATCGGAAATTCAACTCAAGCAAACATATATTAGCGTGTATGGGCATTTAATGTTTTTAACTAAACAGAACATATAAAAGTGTGGGATAAATCGCATAATTAACTGTGCTTCAAAAATGTCGATCTTAAAACATTATAAACCGTAAATATTTAAGGTTAAATTATTTATTAATACTTTGAAATTGAAACACAAAATATATTGTTCCATTTTATTTTGTAACATCAAACATACATATGGCTGGAATTGATGTTTAATATAACATTATACAAAAATAAAATGAGTACATGCATTGCTTTAGGTCTATTTAAATGATTGATTTACCTTGAAATGAGAAAGACGTCATATAACACAAATTAAAGCTTGTTACAAGTACAAATGCTGGATTGTTAATAATGTATTGATCGCTGTGGTTTGTTTGGTATATAATACAAGAGAGACACAAAAAACTTGTCACCAGTCCCGCTTTTAGTAAAAAAAAAAATTCTACATATTAGATATCAAGTTATATCTCTCGGTGGAATGCTTAGACTGCTCAAAACACCAACAATTAATTTTAAGGAGGGTGTTGTTGGATGGGAACAAAATTAGGAAAAAGGTTTGCTGGAAAATAAAACGTTTTGCTAGGATCTTCGTTACTATTCTAGTCCTTCAGACTACATGAAATAATGTTCAAAGGAACGAAACGAACAATAAAAAACAAACCATTCTCAGACAAAGTCACAATCACTCATTCTTTACACAACACCAAACACCCCGCGGCATTTATACAAATAAAACATTGTGTTGTCTATGTACGATATCAGACTAATGTAAACTTCTAGTATATCCCATGCTAACAAAGTAAACATTGCATATTAATAAATAGTCTAATTTGTATTTGTGTTTGCATGTATTTGCATCTTTAACGTAACTTTAATAATCTTTCAACCATCGTGCTTTATAGCGATTTCTAGCACTGGGGCATCATGCCGCAGACATATTGTATGATGTACCACGTAGTCATATTATCCTGACCCCAGGCTGGCCAGTTCTAACACTAACAGCTTATTGCTGAGAGTCTACCGAGGCAGCAGTTAGTATGACGTTTAGACGTCCTTTATATGATTTAGTATATATATACTAATACAATACGGGATAGACTAATTCTATTGACATAATTTTAAAATTGGTGTCCCTATATTTTATCTTGTAGGAGTGCATGGCTATTTTTATTTAGATGGATTAATGTACATCAAATTTTTGTCCCGTGGAGTTTTACATCCTAACTAGTCTAGCCACTCTACCGGTAGGGTTGAAGTGTCATTATTAATATATTCTTTAAGAAGTAATTCGGATAATAGTCCGAATTTTCCATGACGAATGTCCTTGTTACTACTGCACAACGTAGCCATTTGAAAAGTCAATTCCTGTTGCTTTTTCTGTAAATATTCTTTACGCAATGGAAGCAAAAATACCATGCACGATATTGATAAGACGCATTTGACCTCGATGGCTATAAGATGACATCGATTTGTTCCCAAGAGGATTGACTGTGTTAGTGTAGTTGTCCCACGATGATTGACTGTCTAAGTGTAGTTGTCTTTGTCAATAGAATTAGTCGTCCAAGCATTTTCGCGTTATTGCAAAATTATCCGCTAACGATCAAAATATCGTATGTTGGAGACGCGCTATGTGATTTAATTTTTGTAGTTTCTAACTGAAGGACAAAGTCTCGATGCTTACGGTCAAATCAAATTTTGACAGGGCCAGTGATTTGAATTTATAAATTTCTTTGATAAAAATAAAATAACCATGCTTTCCAGAAATGATATTCGACTTTGACATTCTCAGACATGACGAATGAATGAGTTTCAATATGTCTTTGCTGTATTAAAAGATATTTCAATGATACATAGTCCACTGTGGTTACTTGAAGAATTAAATTTGCAAACATTGGAGCTTTTCTGTTTTATGCCACATAAACATGTAAAGGTTATATCATGCCCTGGCAAGTAGAATAAAGTGCTTTAACAATGTACAAATCAATGCTACAATCTGAATCTGATACAAAGGGCGAATTTCAGCTTGTACCCTTAAAGCCGCAATTCCGATAAGCTAATGACTGCAGCTAAGTTGGAACTGTTTCGCAGAGAATGATCAACAATGTTCAAGTATTCGACAATTGTAGACAGCCGTTCGTCGAAAGACATTGTCATTTCTTGCTAATGGTTTTAATAAAACGTATTAGCTAGTCAGAAAACTTTACGCAAGACATTCATTTTGTCTAATATGAGTTTGATTGATGATGTAGCCTAAGGTGAGATGGGTTAGAAGGGTAAAACATGCAGCTGATCTGAAACAGGGCACCTTTACAAGAGAGTGTAATAAAAATATATTTTTTATATTCAATTTATTTTGTAACGTTTTTAAACAAATATTAAAATTATGGACTTAGAGGATTGGTTTGACATTTAGAATGAGAACGGAAATTCATAAGTAAAACAAAAACATTTACTAGTATACAATGCTTTTCAAGTCCTTAGAGTTTCTAGATGGGACAGAACATCAACTTTATCAGTTTAAGTTCTCATTAATATCTAAACTAAACGGCACCTAAAAGTAGTTTACCCATTAGATAACAATGGTTGTTACTTTCAGGAAAAATACTACAAGATTGCAAGTGATGGCGTACAACTTGGTCAGCTTATCAGACCATAATGAAAAATTTACATTAAACATTTGGTGCATACATATACATTCCTTTAATAAGAGATTATCTTTTTTGCTCTAGTTTCTACCGCATCACGCTAATTGGAATCCATGCGGTCGTTGGACTAGTTTAGGTATGGAAATATAACAAATCGGCTTAGAGAACAAGAACAGAAAGAGCAGGAGAGTTATACATGCTTTGTTCTAAACCTTAAGGTAGTCTTCTTAATGAAACCATTTCATGTGCAAATCCAGATAATATAATTAAGGCATTACGACAGCACCTACACGATAATCGCACATTCAGAACACTCGCAACGTGCGATGAGATTGATGCAACTTTTGCATTTTATAAAAAAAATGAAAACCTCTAAAGCAGTTGTAATACTCGCATTAACATTGCTATAAAAGCACAAGTTACAAGCAACGATATTTATACGAATCCTTTCAAAATCCTTTTATATTCCTGACCTGCCAAGAAGTTGTCGGCGCATGTTTTTAATTGCTTAAAGCTTACTTGGTTTTAAAAGTGTTCTATACTAAGACGCTTAATTGGTGAAATCACTCTTTTCGCTAGTCATATTGTAAGATTTATATTCAACAATATGTGTGAATAAAGTCTGTGCATTAGAAACATACTATATTTTCCTTTGCTGGTCTCTGTAATGACCTATATATATATCTATCTATGTATATATATATATATATATATATATATATATATATGAGAGAGAGAGAGAGAGAGAGAGATCGAGAGAGAGATCATCCAGCATGTTAACAGTTTATTTAATAGGCTCACATACACAGCATCGTGCCTTGAGGTTCTCAAAGCGTGTTGTATTACCCTAGTGGCTGAGACAACCAATTTATATAATATGACTGAACTTGTCGTGGAGCATTGTAATACGAACGATAAATCTCAATGACAAGTGTGGAACACTATTTTCAGGACACATTTAGCCACTCTGCACCTGATATCACAACACAGCCATAACAAGCTTTGCAATAGTGACAAATCGTGCGAACAAAACTCCGACGGCTATGCATGGAGATAACATATAATGCGATCAAAATATGTACGGTTTAATTGACTTTATGGTTATGAATGTAACTAGAACTGTGGTCTAGTTTAATTAGCATAGCTCATTAATCTACCAATGTAAAACCATGTCCTCTTTGCCATGCTATTCAATTGACATTTCTATAATATGAATGATGAAATATAATTATATATCTCGTTATTTCACGTTTGGAATCCCACTTCATGCAAAACCAGTCTACCGTGTATCGCATTGGACAAACTATTTTGAATCACTTTCATTTCCGTGTGTTAGTTTCGCTTCAAGGTGTACTGCTATTACCGTCAGTAATATTTCCTCAGGAGCCTATGTTTCATATAATTATCATTTCATGAAATGTGCCCTTTGCGTATGGGCTATAAACTATATTATTTAGCAACACGTATACTTATAAAAATGATATAAAGAAAAGTTTTACGCATGAAAATAATTTAAGCGATTTCGCATTATAAGCATGCAGTTATATGTCCTCCCACACTTTTATTTAATTCCAGGCTGGTGTACAGTATCTGATGAATACAAATTGTCCTGGCCTTTTAGCTTCGCCACATGGTGATCTCAGATTTATATGTGTTTTTAATTGTTGCAACGTTCTGCTGATGTCAATAACACGTCATATTTAATTTAATAAAAATTGTGATGAGTCAGAAAGAAATCGAGAATAGATTATGTGAGATGGAATATTATCTGCATGATAGTAAATTAGACCTGTTTCAAAAGATGGAAGTGATTTTCTGTGAAATACTCCCAAGCCCATAAAGACAAAAACCCGCAAAAGCCACGCATATACACTAATTTGTATATTAATGAGGCGAGACATTATTGTTCAAACTAACTATAAAACTTGCCAGCAGAGACATAGCATAATTTCAGCGTAAGTACATATCCTACTGTAGACTATAACACGAGCCAAACTATAGTTTATGTAGAAAATAGATCGATATGTGTATGTTTAGTTTTCCTCTGTTCCATTAGCTTCACTCCTTGAGAAGAGAATTCAATAACAATTATAACAAATCTGATTATTTACTTCGCTAATGGACTTTGTTATTCATTCATTAGGTCATATTGGCCGTGAATAAGTACGTTTTGAAGCTCTAAGTTAGAATACATTATACAAAATTTACACACAGACGATATAATAAACAGCCGCGTTACTACACTCTGAAGTCGTCGTGGGAACTAATCCATGAAACACTTCCCCTCTACTATTGTATCGATGCTGACCTCACCAGATTATACTTTTCGTAATATCTTCAATTTCAATTATTAAAACGTGTGTTTTAGGCATGATTGATTTAAATAAGTTTTGATATAGGGCGTAATTTTTCATACTTCTGACATAAGTTTGAAGACTGTTCCCGATATTGAAAAAGATAAGACATAAAATCAGACATTGCATAATTACCGAATAGTACATTCAACTTAACGTACTCAAATAACCCCTAACTAAACAAATTGTTAAATAAAATGGAGGAACAATAATAGCTATAGTCATGAAAACAATAATTAATTATATTTTATCGCACGAAATGGCATTCAATATTATGAATATGTATTTTAGTTTCATAACTATATTATATCATAATGCTAGAGGTGCATGTAATAATGACATTCTTTGAAATATTTAATCGGCATCGACGTAAATAATGCCTTCCTTATTAACTATGTCTTCAGATCTTGTACATTTTCTAAGATCAACACATTTCTGTTAATAACATTTTGGATATTTGTTAAAAGTTTTTTAGTTCTACAAGATCCGATCCTTATTACAGTCGCCATGTGACAAGCGAGTCATACAACATAATGTATCGTTAATAAATGAGTATGTATGTATGTATGTATGTATGTATGTATGTATGTATGTATGTATGTATGTATGTATGTACGCACGCACGTACGTACGTATGTATGTATGTATATGTGTGTGTTTATATGTGTGTGTGTTGTTATTAAAGTAATTATCTATTAGCACATCAAAAAGTTCTTATGTCAATTTGTTTTCTTTCTTTTTCTCAATACACACACATATGTAACGATATTTCTTTCATATAAAGTATTTTTATGGATTTCTTTCTGTTTCACTATAAACTATATAGCTAGAGATGCTCTTCGTACATTTTTTTTTATCGAGTCTACGACATAGTTCTGAATTTAAAAAAAAATATTTGCTAATCATTAATTTAACGGTGTAGATTCCAACATATGACAATGGCACGACCAAATTAGAAGCTCTTGTGCGAACAGTTACTATTTGCCTTTCTCACCTGCGTTACCTGGGCATTCGGTGTACGACTATCATTTTCATGTATACCATGTCCCTTGCCAAAGAGAATCCAACGTCTCAGACGATAAACATGTACTTAAGAATAATCTTCGACGTCGTCTTTGAGCGCTATCTTTGTACTGCAGTTGCAATAAATACCATCACAGCAACTTAAATACCAGGAGCAAAGGTTAACAATGGAGCGAAGGCATTGAAGTTTTCATTGAAAATCATTTGTATGAAAATGATGCAAACTCTATTATCAGGTGCAAACCATCAACCAACGACACTATGAACGTTCCTAAATATTTCAGTTACGTCAAACTAATTCCATATTCTGAACAAATACTATAATTGCATGTGTACAATATGAGACGGAAAGAAATAACTTAGAATATGAAAAAGCACTTGATTATATACATGCTGATAGGTACACAGTGTCAATATCGATAGCAACCTCAATCTAATCGGAACTAGCATATAGCACTATATCAGTCGTGATTTTTAAAAAAAAAGGTTTTGTGACAGATATATGAAGTCAACAAAGAAGTATATCCAGACAACACCAAAGCAGGTACATGACACAAATATTGCATTGACCACAATGTTGTTAAGGCAGGAAACAAAAGTAACATAGGTAATATAGGTATACACAATATACAATTATGCTCCATTTCATGAACACGTAAGGCAGGCCGAGACTCTAACGGGTGATTACCGTGAAAACATTGTGGCGAAATTCCACCTGCGGTAAATACACTATTAAATACACAAGCCAAATATAGTTATAGGGTTCACTAAATAATGTAGAGAATCTAAGAATTAAAAATAAAATATATCAGTCTAATGTTACGTCATACAATAAAACGATTGAATATATGTTTTTAAATTTTCTATAGTGTTCAATTCATACTCAGACATAACAGCATTCTGTGAGAACTGTTGTAAAACATTCAAAGCATGCAATTGCATGTATTGTTTTAAACACATCACCACAAAATAAAAGCTAAAATAAATATTATAATAATAGGTGTAATGAGTATGACATCATCGAATCTTATCATTTTTGAAAGGTGGTGTTGCTTCGTCTGAAGATCGAGTTAAGATCTTTAATGACGAACTTGAATAGAGACTTGGCTATTTATTGCGAATTATTTGTTTGAATTAGTGCACAGTTGGATGTTTCGGCAGTTTAATAAGCTAGGTGCCAATATTGCAAACCAAATTGTTTATTTTATAGACTAACATTTATGTCGCATTAGCATTAGCGACTTTGCTATTTGAATCTTGTAAGAAGTTGTAAACAATGCATCGAAGACCACTAATAAAGTACTTTTAAACATAAAATAAAGCTGATCTCGCAAACTTAATTATTGCGTATGCATGATTGTTTGTATATTTTTGGATTTCCTGTGCGTAATCTCTCGAGAATAGAATGCTGATAGTTTTATTTCATAATGCTTCTTCTCAATTAAGTTTCAATTACGCTATTTTACATCTTTGTGAGAGAAAGTGGGCTTCGGACATATTGTGTTGACCCACAAGTAAATTCATAATCGTCTATAATAAATGTAATAGTTGTAAAGGTATTTTGCATTCAGATATTCTCTGATCTTTTCATTTTCTCCACCGTAATACCATTTCAATATCGTTACTTTAATTTCTTCCATGCGTTCTGACTGTTGTACCTGTAACAATTTACAACTTGTTTTTTTTTATTTTTTACAGAAGTAATCGGGTCATGCATGTGTGATGATAGCTTTAGCTATGGTATATGTCAAATAAAAGTACTGCGAACAGTTTACCTTTCAAATCTGAATGTGCACACAGTAATAGGAAGCGATACCGGTGGTTAATAGATTTGTATGTTTTGAAAACTCATCACAAGTCAACAATTTTATGTTTTGATGAATTTATCGGCAATTCTTTATAACGGAGCTTTGACGAATTTATTGAAGTTATACAATCTTGAAGCTTGTATTCATCATTAATGCACAATTTGCAGTTATTGTTTGAAATATTAATCCAGAGAATAAAATGGCATCATGATGGTACGATCATGTATTCAATATTCTTATTCCTCATTTTGTATGCTCTCGGAATGTAGCTTTATTCATTCTACATATAATCTGATGTGAAATTTTAGATGAACTGGGAGCCAATTTCGTCTATGTGAACGCTGTCCTATTTCATTTTATTCATTCCCGTCATTTATTACCATGTAACGACATTATATACACTGAAGTCACCTTGTAATATTTATCTGCTATTTTGGTTCCTAAATGTATTACTTGTTATTCAAATATCATACAAGTGTTGAAGCCTGTACGGTCTATTGCATTATTTCTTCCATTTTCTGTCAAAACCAAATTCATTACATTTAAAGAGTTTTGCAGAAACAATATTTTCACGATTCTTAATGCATCATTTGATATATTATCATTGTTATATTTATTTTAATGGCACCATGATTTAAGCCAGTTTCTTCCAATTAACATCCAACAGTTGGATGTTTCGGCAATTTAATAAGCTAGATACTACAAATGCAAACCAAATTGTTTATTTTATAGACACACAATTATCTTGCATTAACATTAGCGGCTTTGCTATTTGTATCTTTATCGATGTTGTAGACAATGCAAACTTAATTATTGCGTATAAATTAGTTTTTGTTTATATACTAAATTGTTGTGCGTAATCTCTTGAGAATAGAATGCTGATAGTTAGCTAATACACGTTCAAACATTTTCATTTTCTGTTTAGTTTTACAACTTTTTTGCATGCAATAGCTTTCCTGAGTTTACACAATATCTCACAAGAGGCACTAATACAATCCCTTTCAAAAACTGTTTTGTATTTTGAAATTATGTGTTACTTATTTTAAATTTAGTCCCAATTTATATATTGTCAGGTAGTTCTAAAGATAAATTTGATTTGTTTTCGTTCTTCATTTTATACTTGATGCGTTTTATTATATTTACAAATTTGACCAAACGTCAACCATTGTTCGTGTCTAATGTTTAGTTTAGTACTTCCACATTATGTTACAGGTCTGGTTTATGCAAATGATTTGCTTTATCTCTATAAATTGTGAAGTATTCAAATTATTTCTTTTCCACCAAATCTTGTGTTTGTAAACCATGTAATTCAAGGCTTCCTTGTTGAAATTCACTGTATTACCCCATTAAAATCTCTATCCAGGAATAATGTAGAACACTTTATATTTCCAGAGAAGAAGAATTTTAAATAAAGATTCAGCTCAAATGAAGCACCGAACATAATAGATTCTGCCTGATGTTTGTAAAGCGCGAATGAATATTTTCTAGATAAAAACGATTACATAAATGACTACGACACAAATTAGGATCAAAGATACATAACAAACGTTCATTTTCTGAACAATCCAAGCAAGAATTAAACATGATATGTTGGTAAATTAAAATAGAGAACACGGTAAACATACTATTATTTATTCAGAACAAGATAAACATGTTTATTTCTCTCGATAATGATCTTAATATTAAATCCGCACTGATAGATGAACTATTAGCTATGTATTAGGTGTTTACAGCATAAAATATCAATGGTTTGGTCAGATTGACAATGAACATAATTTTAGACCCACTATAAGATACAAGTGTTTATAACCCAAAGCATAATGAACGAAACATTAAGAATAAAATGCAAAATAGATATAAATAACAGAAATGACGAGATTAAAGTGAACTTGCAATCACATTACCCGCGAGGATTTAATCTCTTGAGCTGTAATTATACCTTACCTTATACCTTAAATAATCTTAGAAAATAGTTTTCCTCTCTGAATATGACCGTATATCTTTCATTAAGTATTCTAGCACATATTTTCTATCTATCTATTCTTAACGCTTTTTATAATGAGACTTTAATAGTGAACCATTCATAGGAAACCATTACTGACACTAGAAATTTGGAAAACAAGCACACTTTTGTTATGTCGAATATTTCTTATTTGGGTTACTTCATTTGGTTATTGACTTGTTGGTATATATTATATAAATTATGTCAATCTGCTTTTGGGAAATCATTGATCTTCAAGAGAAATATTTATGAAACAACCTTATGTTTTACTATCTTATGTCTGAATTTATGCTGAAAACAAATGTATTACCTCCCTTGATTCCATGATAACATGCATGAAACTTCATAACAAATCAGACACACCCCTTAACTAGACTATTATATTTTTTTCATTTTGAAACAAATTAACTAGAATTCATTGATACAGCTTTGCTTTGATGTAAACTGAATGGTTCTTTGTTTCACCAAGCCTATTTTGAGGTTTCGTAGCAATTTTGCTGATTCTTGCGGAACATTTGTTCTCTCATTAGTAATTCTAAAAAAGATCAAAATTTCCTTTTTGGAGTACATACTAAAGAATGTATTTCCACATTGTTACATTTAGTACTTATTGGCTCTTAAATTAGGAAGATTATAATGATTACATTAGTAATTTTCCCTACATTTATGCAGATAGTTTAAAATAAAAAAGAATAGATTAAATAGGTATTTGAAACACAATATTACAAAACAATTTTTAACAGTGTTGTTCGACAATATTAGACTGAGTAACCTAAAAAGACCCTTATTCCAAACGCATTTCAATGGTCTTATAATAAACATTCTTCTTATCTCGCAAACACAAAAACGGTTTCAAAAGACGTTGTCTCTAATCTCGTATCAGTCTAATCCGAAAAGAGTGGTGTGTCTCGATGATCTTGATATGTGGTCAAACACCCCCATAGTAACCATAGCAATCTCTAAATACGGTTTATGTCGGTGTTTTGATTTAATTTGTTTTTCACAAAGAGATAGAATCTTGCTGAGCTCGCCTGCGTTAATTAATTGACCTTACCAAAGACCATAATAAGTTATGTCTGTCTCTGATAGCCTTTTATATTCATATTCGTCCCGCTGATTATGTCCTAACTCAACATTGCAAAACAACATAAAGTAGTGAGAGTCATTACTGTACTTAAATAGCAGGGTTTTAGAATAATGACATATTGAATGTGCTTGGTATTAATAATTATTTTACCCTAATACAATCATCAGAATGCTATGTAAGTGATTAGTTCCAAACATTAACAATGGTAGACAGCATGAAGCAATTGAACCCCTAAGACGAGAGCTGAATAACGTTTATAACATGACGTTAATAGTTTGCATTTAAATTATTGCAAATGATGAACAAAATATCTAACACCCAGACATTTCAACATGCGGTGCTTTCCATTAAATGTTTTATTTATTGGAGGGTCGAATGTTTCCCTTACAATGTATATCACATTATATCATTTTATATCGAAAGTTGTTTTGAATATGTTCTATCAAATATGGCTCAGATTATTTATGTCTCCTCCAACACACCATTTTGTCGCAGTGTGACAGATGGTTTCGTGGCATCGAATCCTTTGGCAATCTCGATAAGGCATTACATTCGATGGGATTCAATTCATACAGATAGTTGTACGCTATATGATAAACGTTTGGTCCCGTATATTTTCATCCAAACATATGTGTAGATGATTTTGGGTATGATCTCACGGAATTTGGAACCATTGCAAACATAACATACATATTCTTTGGCACCCGGAGTCCATATACCATTCGTTGTTGGAGACATGGCTTTATTTCTTTCATTTCGTACGTTATCGTCGATGGCTTTATTTCTTTCATTTCGTACGTTATCGTCGATTCAGTAACATGTCAGCGATCCGTGCAGTATATTTCTTTATAAACTTTCCATGTTTGACATATTATAAATCCACGTGAAATTACAATATCTGACAAATTAATGAATTATTAGAGAGAACATGGAACCATTTGTTTTAAGACGTACATTTAATACGCCCTAGCTGTAAATTGAGGGTTGGTGCATCGCCATAACAAGGCACATGACATTCAGTACGTTACAGTCACAAAACAAAACTACTGAAGCTGGAAGTACGTGACTAAACGTTTCTGGTGAGTTGTCGATATTGATGGAACAGCAGATGATCCAATATGTAGCCTAATAATTCTAAAAGTCAGGTTACTGTAATTATTTACCGATTTACAAGCTGCCATGGATCGGGGTTAATACGAAAATATGCGGTACTTTTGGCCGAAAGACCCTTCGAAACATCTGAATCTCAGTGGCGGCGAGAAAAGAGCGGTAAATGTCTTAAAACAATTGCTATATCTGCACACATATGTCTGCAATAGTTGCAATGCATTAAGGATAGGCATAAGTAAATCCGAAAACAATAGCATACTTTTGCAAGTTATGGGATTGACTTGTCGTAAACTATGAATATTAAATCTGACACATTGTATTTTGTCTTAATCGCATGAAAACGGGATGAATCGACTATATTTTTATCAAATAATATATCAATACATTTCAAACTGAAGATTTTTTGTTGCTAAAATTAGCATACATACTTTACAAGTACTGCTGAGTCATCATTGACCAATGTAAAAGTTAGTACAATTTGAATTTGTGCAAATTATATACGGGTACACAGGAGATATGTATTATCAGCGTTGTACTGGTTCTTATCGATGCGAAAATTACATCCTAATTTTGAAATATCGCAATTGCTATGTTAATGATAATGTTACATTTAGCAAGGTAATCTATGTGCAGTCTTATTTCATATAACTATCATAGCCTAGCTCAATTTTGATAGCTTATTTTATATTTGCCATAGTTAATTGTCGTTCACTGTTCCACTACAAGACAAATTACTTTCCAAGTCCGTCATTTCGCATTGGTATTCTGCACGATCTTTAGGTATAAGACATTTATTCTCTCATAATCGATGTTCTTAAATAGATTAGCTACTATAATTACTTTACATCAATGGACCAATGCTTGGTAATGGCTTGCACTGCCATTTCACTCGTCCACTTCTTAAAGTTTGGTAAATCTGTATATATAATTTTCTCCATTACTGTATATATATATATATATATATATATATATATATATATATATATATATATATATATATATATATATATATATATATATATATATATATATATATATATACATTATGTATTATATGTTTGACTAAATGGGGAAAATAAAACAGAAAATAACTAGTCCTATACACTCATAATGGCACTATAATACATTTACATCACGAACATAAATTTACCGTCTGTAGCTTCTCAGGTTGTAGGGTGCAACTCAGTAAACTTGGTGATAACTTCATTTCCACCAAAGAGCGGGATAGTCTTGGGTCTATGCATACATACATACATACATACATACATACATACATACATACATACATACATACATACATACATACATACATACATACATACATTCATACATACATACATACATACATACATACATACATACATACATACATACATACATACATTCATACATACATACATACATACATACACACATACATACATACATACATACATACATACATACATACATACATACATACATACATACATACATACATACATAACTTTCAACATTTAGGAAACTTATTTTTTGCGGTTTCCATACTTTATAGTTTTTTATCATTTCGGATCGCTCCGGTGGCCTAGTGGTTAGAGCGTCCAACTCGGATGCGGTAGGATCATAGGTTTGACACCGGGCCATGTCATGCCACAAACGTGTTTCATTAATGGCGCTCAGCATTAAGAGGTTAGTGTTAGGACTTGTCCGCCTGGTGTCAGGATAATATGACTGGTTGTGACATGTCTTTTTGATGATGCTCCAGTGCTAGACATTATTATTAACCGCCACACTGCATACATCCTAGCGATATGAATGGAAAATTGTTAAAGCTAGATTACAAAATCCAAATCATACACACATGCGCGGATCATTTATGTTAGTACCTTAGTACCTACTGATTATAACCTTCTTCATCGTCTCCGCACCGTTTCGTATCGTTTAGCATTGTATTCCAGCATTTTGCTATATCTAGACGGAGGCGTGGGCTTAAGTTCTATGTGAAATGGATACATATTGAAGACAATGGTGGACTATTATATCCGAAAAGCCTATGCGATTTAACATCAAGGTTCCGGGCGTAAGATACCGCTTCGACTGGAAAACAATACAAATGAAACACGAGCGTCCAGATCAATACATTCTAATGGATATAGATTATATTTTTGATCAAATCCGTGAACCCCCCAACTCAAGTGAATGGGATGACATCAAATCAAACGTGCATGCCCGGTGGATGTCACCAAGTAAATTAAACGTAATGCCTTTTCATGGTTGAGATATACATTATCTTATCATGGTAAATCAGATCAACAATGTAACTTTCTTCGGCTCCCTGTTTCATTATTCACTTCAACATGATTCTTATGCACCATGGATGTTTACAGGGATATATTTTCTTCAGTGAATATACTTGCACAGTCTGGAGGCAATATACAATGCCAGTAGAAGATACTTGTCGGGAAACGTCTCATGTTAATAAGTTATACCGAGACTATTCGTTTTATAAATGAAAACTAAACAGTCAGTATTTATTTTCGAAACAAGCCAGGACCAAAGTTGCTTAAACCATCCATCCACCCACCCATCCATTCATCCATCCATCCATCCATCCATCCATCCATCCATCCATCCATCTATCTATCTATCTATCTATCTATCTATCTATCTATCTATCTATCTATCTATCTATCTATCTATCTATCTACTAAATTGGGTTACATGTTATACTTCTTATAGCAAGTTCAGTAGTTTTAGTGTCATATGTAATAAATGTCCTCAGTAAATTCATAATGAGTATTATTAATTTGAGCATTGTGGGCAGGACTTAGTTTTAGAGATCAAAGATCTATCTATCCGACAACGTGCGTTGTTTCATCTAAGTTAGTGCACTCGAACCCGTGGCGAGTCTTCCGATGTCTGCGCGCAATCAAACTGTAATTGCATACCATTTTGATTATAGATCGAAACTATACTGATTAAATTTTAGTATGTTCGATTTGTGTTTTTCTTGTGTGTATAAACGGCTGCAAGAATTTATTTCATTGAGATTAATGTTCTTATATGATAATAGTTTGTATTGATTGTTGCTATATTTCTATGCATTATATTTTGCACAAATTGTATGAGAAAATTATGACTACAATATGTTTACAGATTAGACTATATGGGAATATGTTATTAGAATATATTATGTTAGAGAGTATGTAATATTATATTATGTTTGAGAATTATCGCAAAGTATATTATATAAAAGACACACAGTTCACAGATTCATGCATAGAGTATTTTGGAAGAATATAGGAGCATATCCGAAGATTATCCGCACAATGGGATGTGCGTAACGGTACGAAGCATTTTAAATCACTGTTTTGCTTTTAATATAACATACAGATTTAAAGGTATACTCCTTCTTTAGCTCCATTCAACGAAAATTGTTTTCATCTTCCTTTATATTGCAAAATATAATTCTAGGTGAAATTAAATATATGTACACACTGTTCATTTAGGTAAATGAATGATGAGTTAATTCCGAACAAAATGTATTAAGTTCAGAAATGTATGATTCTGATAAAATAATAATAATAATCATAATAATAAGTTGGTCTTATTATCATTATATTTATTAATATCAATATTATTATTATTATTATTATTATTATTATTATTATTATTATTATTATTATTATTATTATTGTAGTTAGTATTATTAATATTACTATTACTATTATTATTATTATTATTATTATTATTATTATTATTATTATTATTATACTATTCAATCTAATAGGTATGATTATTCAAGTCACACAAAGGTAATATTTCAACTCAGGAAACATGCAAAAATGGCTGATATGCTTTTGTAGAATTCAAGCATTGTGCAAAACAAACAATATTTCTGAATTTCTACGGGAAATTTTAAGTGATCCGCAGATATCAACTATGCACCAGTTTCATCACAATGGCAGCGAGCCTAACATCTTGTATCCGGAACTGTCATAATTGGTCCAGACAGACTGCGAAACTACGTAAATACTAGAAATCAAGATTCCAGTTTAGTATGGCAATGTTAGCAGCCATGACGTTTTGAAGCCACCCGAAACCTTTCCCATTATTCGAATGCAGACGAAGATGACAATAATTGCCTCTTTAATAGGATATGTGACAGCTGTTCCCATGTGTGATGATATATGACGTGCTGTTTTATTATTATTGTATTTCTCATATTTTAAACAAATGATAATGAATCCATTGAGTCCGTGTAAGTATAAGCATCACTCGCACGCTCGTCATGTCAATCAGCATGAAGGTTATTGCCTTTTGAATTCATATATGTTAAATTGATCAGAAACAAACAGAAAGGAATGGGGATTTTAAAAAAATTAGAAACAATAACAGTATTCCAATTACAACTGGAGAATACAAATAAGACAATCGCTGTAATAACTGAAAATACTAATGAATTATGCTTAAAACAAGAGCAGCTGACAGTATGTTGGCAGAAATGTGCATAAGAATTCATATTGGGAAAAAGACCATGATGCATAACAAATAAAATCAAGTACATGATTGATATAATTTAAGAAGTGTAAACAGTGTTTTTTGTTGAGTGACGTATTGATTGTTTGTGGACTATTGTTCAAAACTTTTGACATTCATTCTGAAACATTTATGCATCATGGTCTTTTTCCCAATATGAATTCTTTTTTAAAATCAGCAATGGATAGAACTTTAGTCGCAAAAGATGATCCTGTTCGATAGCAGCATGTTAGAAAGACTTGGGGATTCTGTGAAGCTTGGATTGACCAAAATCTCAAATTCTGTCCTGAATTGCTTTCTTATGCCCAGTTCAATTGTATACAGAAGCAACACTGACAACAAAATGTTATTCATGAAATGATTTGGAATGATAGCAGGTTCCGCAAAAGATATGGATGCGATCAAGTCCTAAACATAAATATTCTAATTTAATTAGACCCATTTAACTGATCTTTTGCAATACACACTGGATTTAACAAACAAAAAAGTACGTGATAAAATAGCTTAAATGGAGCGAAAGATAATTATATTTAAATAATGCAAAAACCGAATTTCACTGCTAAATTTATATATAAATACGAACTGCTCAAAATCCTACAGATGGATTTATGTTCATTATGTTGAATGTTCTACTTGCATGCATATCAATGTTTGTTGGAATCTGCAATTCAAAAAAGCTAACGGTCAGGTTTCTTTCTTGCATAAGTTCGCCATAGTTAATTTGTTTGGTTAAGCATTCTTTCATTCAGGTATAATATAATTAATATTTCTTCGTCGAATTTTTTCGTACAATGTATTATATTTGAATAGAAAACTGGGCTGTCCGACATGTAATAAAGACACCTTATTACTGTTCTGTACTATCTTAAGATACTATTCTATAACACTCATCTAAAACAATGAATAGGCATTAATTTTAAAATATATTTTACAATATGACAAAAAAGCTACTTGTACTTGCTGTAATTTGGAAGCTCTCGTCAGTCCATTTAAATATATAATTTGACATTTAAGCCAAATTTTGCCACGAGTAACACTGACTCTGTTAAGGCACCGTTATGTGCTGAACCATCATGTCTGTGTAGGTCTGACGTTTTAGTGGACAAATGCTATCGCCTTATGCGTCGAATGAGTGTAGTTGTTGTTGTTTTAGGGTTTAACGCCATTTTTCAGCACATGATAGGCTATAAATGGCGGCCAGTATTATTAGTGGAGGAAGAACCCGGGAAAACCCCCGGAAAGAACCACCGATCCACGAGAAGCTACTGGCAAGCTTTCTCACATAACTACATTAGACTCGAACCCATGCAGACAGAGGTTAGACGGCAGTGATCCATAATGACAAGCGCTTTTAACCACAGGGTCAGACGGGGCCCCTCGAATGATTGTAAAGTGACCGTAAACTGTTATGAGATCTTAAATTTCTGCAATTTGATGCCATAACGAAATTGTTAATTTTTGTCTACATCCAGTACAAAACTTACCCTATCTTTGTAATGACCTGTTTTAACCATATGTTACCAATATCTATTGATATGCATATCAATATAAGCATGGAAGAATACAATCTGTATGTCTGTATCTTTTCTTAATATCGTGACTATATTTTGAGCAATGTTTGAAATCAGCAAATTGTTACTTGTATTTTTTGGAATCTTATTATGTGTCACAACTAGCCGTGAATGCGTTTCCACGCAATCTTTCTAAAACAGTGTCCCTTTCATCACACTGACAATGTTGCATTCATGCAAAAGTCATACAGTACTTAAATCACCTCTCGATCAGGCGTGAACTAATATATATATATATATATATATATATATATATATATATATATATATATATATATATATATATATATATATAATAATAATAATAATAATAATAATAATAATAACAATAATAATGATCGAGCTTCAAGAGAAATACTCAAAGAAATAAAACACCAACAATACAACAAACAAATGGGAAATATAACGTCGATGAAGGAATGACCTTAAATTGAATTCGAACTTGTAATCACTGTGATATATTCAATAGATTCAAGCTATGACCTTGTGTTAGCTTCCTCGTATGCTTAAGAGGCATGTATTCATACATTTTAAGTTGAACGCGTTGTCTCAAATTCACAGGATGGTCAGTAAATAGTACTGTAACGTTGCAATAACTCTTAGAAGCAGTAAATCAATCCATCATTCTCTCTGTGTGTGCGTGACTGTATGAAATAATTAGACGCATTTCAAAATTGTGAAATTAATAACATCCATCCATCGTGAGTAGAAATTGAACCAAATTAGGCAAATTTGTTTTTGATGTTTGTTAAAGCATTGACAATCACTTGAATGAACATGCAATAAACATCATCATACGTCTTACATTCAGCTGTAATCTATGCATGCAAGAAAACATGAAAAGACAGGATGATGATTTAAGCGCTAGTCATGTGACATTTTGAGGCCGTTGAGCTGCCAGGCTAATATTAGGAACCAGACATTGCTGAATTGGTATAATTTCACGTTTTACTTCATTAGAAATGATACAGGAACATAAGGTCGTTAGTCTTCTTTCTTTATTAAATTGTCTATTTTCTTTTGCTCCACGTTTGGCTGATAATTTTGTATAATTTGTTTAATACAAGTCTGTTTTGATGACTGTTTACTAGCTTTATTCTTTGCGAAGAAGGCAACATAATTTTAAATTTAAATTAAATAATTGAAATTTTAAGTAAAAGAAAATGCAATTTCTTATTTGTTGGAGCTATGTTTTCTCAAATTAGTATTACAGTACTAATACATCTTGTCTCATTTCTTAACCAGTACTAAAAATGGAAGAAGCTGTACGTAGGAGGTAATTAGTCTTGCTCTCAATGTCACCAATAAAACTAATAGTATCGTTAAATTGTCTCTCTCATTCAAAATATTTCTCGTCTTTACTGATCAGATTTGCTGTATTCTTGTTGACCATTAATGAAATCACAGGCCACACGTGGCAATGCAGAAAACGAGAATGCAGAGGAAATCTAGGTAAATTTAATAATCCCAGTATGTTTGGCTTCCTCGTTCCTTGCTATTACCTTTCAAGCAACATTCCAACATTCCATGAAATCCCGAGGGGCCGAGTGGTATAAAGCGCTCTCCGTTACGGATCACTGCCCTCTCACCTCTATCTGCATGGGTTGGAATCTCAGATTCAGCCAATGTGGGTATGTGAGAAAGCTTGCCAGAAGCTTCTCGTAGGTCGGTTGTTCTTTCCGGGGGTTTTCCCGGGTTCTCCCTCCACTATTAATACTGGCCACCAGTCCCGAATTGCCCATTAGGCAGAGTAGGCAACTGCCTATGGGCCCCGCGACTTTTATGGGCCCCATCAGGGGCCCCCATGAGACCGTGTCCGTGGGTCTGGGGCCCCAAAAGTTTGACTGCCTATGGGCCTCCACGGTGCTTAATCCGGCGCTGCTGGCCACCATGTATAGACAATCGAACTGAAAAAAAGACGTTAGACCCTACAACAACAACAACAACTAACATTCCGTATAAATCGTGACAAACACGATCCTTTACCAGGTATGAGCTGTTTATAGCGTTTGTTATATATATTGTTATTCGCAAATAAGACGTTTTCACAGCTCTCACTCAATACGATAGGAAGAGTTTGAATGTTTATGATACAAAATATGACTTGCAACGGATTTCGCAGATCTTACAAGTGTCTTAATTATGACGTATCCTACAAATATGATTTCATTTGGCGCCTGGTTCTGTATTGACTTCTAACCGCTCCGGTGGCGTACTGGTTAGAGCGTCCGCCGCGGAAGCGGGAGGTTGTGGGTTCGATCCCCGGCCAAGTCATACCAACAACTTACAAAAATGGTACTAACAGTTGCCTAGTTGACGCTCAGCATTAAGAGGTTACTGTTAAGATTGGTCGGCCTGGTGTCAGGATAATGCGAATGGGTGGGACATCATGCTACATGTCTGCGGCATTTTGCACCAGTGCTAGACATCACTATAAACTGCCTCACTGCAGACATCGTGGCGATATTACTGAAATATTGTTAAAGCTACGTTAAAAATCATAAACAAAGAAAGAAACAAAACAAACTGAATCGATATCTCACGTTTACAGAGTAAGGCTAAGGCATCTTGTTTTAAAAAAAGTATAGTATACTATATGATAATATTCGGGGAATGCTCAGACTTGCATATATCATTTGTATTAATTAATGACTGGGGTGAAAGAAAAAAGAAAGTAAATAACAGAAGATACGCAGCGTTGGAAATGACCGTGACACATTTGAAGATATAATATTGAAGATTGCTTTGAAGTGATACATTGGCATCATCATTACCGTTCAATTCGATTACATAAATCATGTGTGTGTGATCAGTTCATGCTCATTTTGATATATCATTTATCATATTATTTGATTAATAGAGATAATATGAAACTTATATTTATATCAGTATAACTGCATATTGGAAGTGTCACACAGATTATATGACAAAGAAGAGAAACACCTTTATAGTTTCATTATCCAAATTATTATCTTGTTTCTTTTATGCGACCTTAGCATTCGTCGGAGATACTCTATTAAGAAAATCCCGTAAGGTCGCAGAATTATTAATACATGACATTAACTAACTACTGGAATATTGGAAAAGCTTTAATCATAACAGTGTAGAAATCATTCGCGCCACCAACAAGAATCGAGTCATAAGAGCAAGCTATAATTTCTAGGAAGAATTACATAACACTGGAAGCGGTATAAAACTTGCGGATCGCTTTTCTATGTTATGCACGCATCAGGTGTCATGTAATAAGGTTTCCGCCTTTAGAGAACATCTAGTGTTGTAACAGTTTAAATCTAGTACAGTACGCTCAACCCGGATCAGCTTACAACTACGTTTTACCCCTATTAAATTCTGTGTTGAGAAAGTTCACGTATATGGCCTGGAAAAGACCACTATCATATGTCGGCAGCAAAAAGCCAAGGTGCTTTACTGAAGAATTTCTAATTTAAGATTAGTCCTTATCATAATCTGAAGCTGTTGATTGACATCAAACAGCATCACTTTGCTGATGTTAGACTCTGAGGTGGAATTTCGATTGGTAAGCAGACAATATTTAGCGAACAACTGAAGTTGCATGGGTTATGAAAGAGGGCTGACAAAGAGTGCTACCACAAACCCATTTATTCCAAGTTCTATAGTTAGGCGATGATGCATGGCCAGCCCTCAGGGTTGGGGACGGTGGATGGAGCGCCCTTCCACACTCAAAGCGGTCGCGGAGGACGCACTAAACGATTACGTTCACGAGGTAGACATCAAGCTTCCCGATGAGCTTCATGACTCTCACAGTGCTTGCGGATTCTTGAAGCACTGTGTGCATTTATGAACGTAGTTAGTTAAAGATCTGGGTAAAATGGGCTACGTATGCTGAAAAAACTACGATATTCAGCAGCCTTCGCAAAAAAAAGGTCTGTATAGTCCAATATTGCAGCCTCAACACTATTCACCTGGCGGTGCAGTTGACAAATATTTCTACAATTTCTACAATATTTCTGTGTCTTTGCGAAGACCAATAACACCTAATAGAGCTGATACAGATGGACCTAGTTAGGCCAAAAGGCGAAAGAGACGTGGTGCGTCACCTAGTTGCCATTCAGGAATTCCAAAGCGAAAACAGTCCCGTGATAAGGGCTTTTTGCTCCACATTGAAACGGAATATCTTTATTGAGACGCTAGGAGGAAATAGCATTTCTAAGACACCAGCAACTGTCAGGAGGGCACTCCCTCCACTTCAACGGCAACATGAATTACATAGAAAATTTCCAGGACATATTCTGCAAATGGCCCATAATGTCCGACGACCAAAAGATTCAAAGTGCTTGATTAATCTTGATGATGGATGTATGTGTCGGCCTTATGCATTCCAAATGACTTGAGCGTTTTCAAGACGACAAATAGTTTCGGCACATCATGACCGCCACACATAGCGATCGTCAAAACATGGAAGTCTTCAGAATAAATATGACGAGCTTGAGCCATCTGGATACGGAAATGTAGATTGTGCCATACGCGAGCATTAGTCCACTAATGCGCCACTTAAGTGTAGCATGCAGCGGGATAGCTGGGATTCGTTCAAACTACAATTGGCTGATATGCTCTGGAAGGTCGAGGAGCTTGCATGGAGCAATGGTGTACGTTGGGGTAGCAAGTTAAAACCGGTATGCAATAACGGTGTTGATCAAGGTTTGAGAATCTTTGGGGTTTTCCAACCTCCACTCTGCAGTGCACACGCCGATAACATTGCTAATGCTTCTCAGCGATTATTTCATCTTATCAGTAGTGATGCAAAAGGAAAAACATGTAGCGTACTCCGCAACCCCATATCCATCGCTAGCTGGGTGACTATGCTAGGTAGGTAAAAATGTTGTAGTGTCATTTTTCACCCATCTCCGTTTTCGTCGTTTTGCAAAGAGGACAAGTTAATGGGTACTTATGTCATAGTCTACGTATTGGAAGGTATTCAGTTTCATGTTTTATAATACACAAAGTTTGCAAATTAATAATGCAGATTAACAAAACTATGTCGAGATCATAAGATGCAAAAAATACTGATGCCACTTTCATGAGCACAAATCAAACACCTTTTAAGAGCAATCACTTGCACTGACCATATAAGGGAAGCCGATGCAGCTGGAAACACGAATGATCTCTTTCATTAAGCATTGTCCATACAGTTGCGCTATCAGAAATTTCGCACAACTATGGAACTAAAAAGTCGGCATAGAAGTGATACAAATTAGGCATATATCCCAATAGGCATGGACATTGTTATAATTCCATGTGTGAACTAAATATATGACCAACCATCCCATGTTCAGTGCTATTAGTAGTGTCGTCATTTGATATGTTCATAGTCTATAAATTTGGACAGATGCTAACTAGATTGATACACAAAGGAATAACAACCTTCTTTATCCAGCCCTATGTGCAAACCAAATTCAACAAGAAGTCTCTGCAAAAAAAAAGACATTAAATAAGACTTAAAATCACATTACTAAAAATTGTACGTTAAATAGAGTATGCAGACATTAAAATCTCATCAATCAGGGGGGATTCATGCTGAAAGGATAACTGTGACTCGCGCGACAAAGTGTAAAAAATTGGACCTAATTATCGGTGGATTTAAGAATGACGGTACTAAATTCAGCATTGTCAGGATTATTGCTTGTTAAACATACCAGCGGACGTGAATGACACAGTGTTGATTTTGTCCAAAAATCAGAGAATTCCTTGCTTGAATAAGATGATGTAATTATTCATTGTTTCTTTCTTTGGTCATGTACATTGGATGAATCATGCATGAAGACAATTAGACATGATTACTCCAGGGTTTAAATGGTATTTTTGACAGTTTCTCATGAACAATCAATTTGAATCAACACCTAATCTAACCTGTATATATTTGTAGCATATATTGTGATGTTCTTTTATGTTCAGCAATACTTTGGATAACCTTACTGTTGTCACTGCCTTTACGTTTGATACAACATATAAATCTAAAGCATTGAGTGGATATTACGTCTGCTGGATACATTTAAAGAATATGAAATATATCACACGTCGATTTATCAGATTTGTTAACGAGCTATGCTGTTCTTTTCATCACATGGGGCTCAGTTGTCATTAAGTCAGAATTCATTCCTAAACTGCGGAAAGCTTTCTTTGTGCTTCACAATAGGTTTACACCTTTTCGAAGTCTGTCGCTTGGACAACCTCCAATTGTTTTTTTTAGCGTTCATTGTGAAAATATTTAATTTGTCGTTTTATGTTAATTACTTTAAACAATGACTGATACCACTTGACTGCAGGAACACATTGATGTTTGCAATAAGCTTTAGACCGATTTCGCGCTCATCAAAATGTTGGATTTTTGCAGTACACATCGAGCCTAGCCAGGTACGGTTCTAGTCCCCCAGTTGATAGAATCTCCTCTCGCTTGAATCAGGCTGTCAGCTCACTCATGCAATACCATAAAGTGTTTTACCGTTAGCATTTATACTGTATAATTTATTTATATAGTTAATCTGGGTTCGTCTTCGTTTTCATGCGAGGCCCCACAACTGCCACAATCTTCCATTTTGTCGCCTTCTTTACTATGCGCGCTTATTCAATAAAACAAAAAACGTCTTGATCTCCAAAGTTAGCGAAGCAGGGGTCAGTCACAGAACTGAGACGATCTCTGCCCAATTCGCTCCATCCGCCTGGGCTCCATCGTTGTGATAAATAACACAAACACCATATCAGATGCTTATTGTCAGATTTCCCAATCTCTTTAGCAACTATATTATTTAGAATAGTTCATCCAGGCTGTGAGTCACAACGAAATTAAACGAACGCACGGTATTACGAATTAAGTCACAAAATACTCATCGAATTCCAAACACAAGCCTTAATGGCAAAGATTGTGAATAAATGTTAGTAGAATTCCAAATTAAATTCAAAGACGAAGGTGTTGATGTCTCTGTGGATGGCTTGTAAAGTGTCGATCTGCAACAGTCTTTTTTTGAAATACAGAAATATATTGCAAGAAGAAATCCTTATTTGAAATTTCAGGATAAATTCAGCTTTCGATTTTGAGAATGTAATACGATCGCTTTTGTATTTTCAGAGAAGAAATAATTTGGATAATTCCAGATCAAATACTCAACACAACAATAACCAGATTCTGCTTGCCTCTTTGATTCCCTCTAGAATCAAGTCATGCACTATGGGCGAATTTTGTTATTTTATTATTCACTAACGGAAGTGTTTGAATGTATCACGTCATTACATTTGCGGCATTTTCCTACGAGCGGAGTCCTTGACTTAATTAATGGTGATATCTCTTAACTTTAAATTGTATGTTTAAACGTCGTTTATACCTAATATCTTGATAATTGCAAAGAACATTTAGCGTCAGAAGCAAATCATTTCCATCTTTTTAAACTTTAGTTAAATTGCACGAATGGTACAAATTTATGATACACGGTAGCATTGGAGCTCTAAGTACAAGCCTAATTCAAAGTTATAATATTATTATGATAATTTTATGAACTTGTTGTATTCGTTTGAACGTTATTGAAATTATTTTAGCATGTTTACTGAGGGAATATATTCTTGAAATTATTTACGCTTTAATCCAATCAATTCAATGATACCCATATGATCTTAGAAACTGATAACGAATTCTCCATTCTCTCTGGACAACGACACCATCCCCAAACAAGTAAAACACAAAGAATAACGTGCTTGCATATTTTTGATCTCGGGAGATTTTGGTCTGTGTCCAGTAATGGTTTTCAAATCTTTTTTAATAGTTTCACAAAATAATCCGCGGCATATTCTAATAGGGTTATATGTCTTCGTCAGACCGTCGTACATAAATAATGACTCATGGCGATTCTTATTTCTGATCTGACTAGATTTGAAAACAGATACATCATATTTGCTTTGAAGACTCGTTAAATTTCAATTTTCTAAGAAGGCAATATTTGATTGATTATGCGGTACGAATGAATGAAAATATATCACGCTAGCTTCATTACAAGTCGAAATTACTCAGTAATGTTTTAGATTATCAGTAAACCGTCATTATAAAATAGCAATGGTATAACAAACCACTAAATTATTTCAAGTGGTGTGCATAATAGGACTTGATGAGTGTTGATTCTGACTGTTTCTCGATGGATTATAAACCATGTTTTGTGAGCGTTCATCCTTCGTGTAGTGTATAACACTGTATCTTATTGAATACATATATGGGAATCCTCTTTGCAAGATAAATCTGTTTAATAACTGCACATTCACTTCTTGCGAAATAGATGCTTATGTACCTTATACATGGGCATAGTATTTGCTAGTTCAGGTTACATAATGTTATTATCAGATTGTATGACCAAATTTACTCGAAATAGAATAATAACAACTTTCGAGACCTTCCAAACTTGGCAAGAATAGCACAGAATGAAAGAGTGAACTAATATCCGAGCCTAATTAGGATTTCATAAAGACGTAAACTGGTAAATATGAATGCTTAATAAACTTTTGTCACATTATATTACATGTAGAAACATACGAAATTATCTGGCAGTCAAAGGGACAATTATTGAGTTGCAATTTGATTGCTCATGTGAAACTGTCAAAATAACCTTTAAATCCTGGTGTAACCGTGACTGATTGTCTTCATGCATGATGCATCCAAAACTGTATTTAAATTTCATTATATTAACTGTCTCTTTGCATATATTGTTTAGCAATGTGATCATCACTAAATGTTTAAATTAATTAGTTATTATAATGTTTAGGGCTTTGAAATGTCCCTGGAAAAAGTGTTAAAAAAGTCAGTCATTGGCAATTTCATCCAACAATTAGTACCTTCTGGTAATGACAGACCTAAAATAAATGTTCTTTAGTTCTGAAATAAATGTGCTTTCTAATCTACATTTCGTACATTATGCAAAAATTTTGGTTTATTTTTTTGAAAAGAATTTAAATATACCAGTATGGAGTTCGTATTTTGTGCTGACAAAACACAACAGTCGAATGATCGCATATCGTAATAATCATGACTCTTATGATTACGTGCTTTTACAAAAGATGTGTTTTATCTTTTATAAATTTGAATGATGCCAATAAAATCAGCACCTTTACATAACAAAGACGTACAATTGTTTAATATAGTTCGCATTGCTACTTTTGGCATCTATATAATAAAATGTTGACCATTAGATGTATTGTTCATTACCCTTCTAAGTAATGTTGCATGAGAGGAAATTATTTCGACGTCATGGTAAAGAATTGTCACACCTGACCAATGCCACATACTATCAGTACAAACCAATAATGTTTTCATTGATAATGGTGCGTCTGTTTTGTTTGAGACATTCCAACATTTATTCAATCCATTATTTACGATAGATCATTGCCATTTATATACTATTGTTGATTTATCTATATTGACCTATTTAATATTAATAAATGTGTTCCTTCTTCATATTTGAATAAAACAATTTAACTTAGTTTATTTCAATCAATCATTGTCTAAGTATTTCTTAGCCTACAGTTGTGCAATTCCATTGGAAAAGTGGGAAGGTCATCAGATAGACTGCTTGTTTAACAGTATATTCCAAAGACAAAGTATGCTTCGTAATGCAATATAAACACCTATCTTACCAAAATATGTGTGATATTTTTTTTAACGAGTAAGAAGTCACAATATAGTTTACAATCTACACAAAATAATAATGGTTTAATGATTTCCTTATCTGACCTATCCTTTGCTGGGCAGCTGCAAGTTAGAATCATGATTGGCATAGTTTATCAATAGAAACAAATAAAGCTTAACAGAAAACAGCATGATGTTGAAAATTTGTTCATCTGTGACAGAGATTGCAGAAGCATGTCTAGACAATAAATCACATAAATGGTTAACGTAAAACAAATGTGTTTACCGAAATTGATTGGAAACGGTACAAAGAAGTTATAGTAACATTAGGGAGGCCGTGTAATAGAGACGAAATGTTATGATACGATAAGAAACGTTACGGATGTTGAGGATGGTGCGGATGAAGCGCTGATGGAAGCGTTCAAGAACGCAGAGGTGGTGGCTGTAGGTGACCTAATATAAGGCATCTTATATGAGGGTGGTCAGTTTGACAACACTGTAGACACTGATCTTTGTACCTCTCTTGAGACTGGCGTAGTACTAGTACCACACTAGTTTATCAAGTCTGCTTCAGGAGATCATTGCATTGGACAGTCTGTTGTATATTTCTTTGTCAATCTTGTCATCAGTGAATCTCACACAACCAAGGTAGGTGACATGGTAGACTACATTCAACTCTCGCTGGTCCATGAAGATGCTTGGTGGAAAGTAACCAGTAACTTACATTGCAGCAATCTGATGAAGTGTCTCGGTTTTCGTGAGGCAGACCGCAATACCAAAGGACTGGCAAGCTTGTGCAAAGTAGGATGTTACGTTCTGTAAGGCAGCTCCGGTGTAAGCAGCAGGGGCGGCGTAATCTTCAAAGCGAAGTTTAATAATAGGTTTGTTAAAGATCTTGCTGTGGGCCTGATGTCGCCTGACGTTGAAGAAGTTGCCATTAGTACGAACTCGGATATAGATGCCATCTTTGACATTAAGGTCTTTTGTTGCCTTTTGGAGCATGATTCTGAAGTAGTTTGAGAACAATGTGGAGGCAAAATCGCAGGCATGTTTCACGCAAGTTTTAATGGACAAGGTCTGTGACAGGTCGATATCGTTTCTGTCCTGACCAAGCGCGACTTCATGAAGATGAATGACCATGGTAAGGATCTTGGGATGACAGCCCAGCTTTTTAAGTATTTTCCACAGTCCAGTTCTGCTCACCGTGTCAAACGCCAACGTCATGTCCACACATGTGACGTATCGTCCTTTGTTTTTTTTTCGAACTTTCTCCTGGATCTGTCTCAGGATGAAAACCATGTCAGTTGTGCACCTCTTGGCTAGGAAGCCAAATTGATCCTCTTGAGCATGTTCTTCTCCAACGGAGGGCCCCAGTCAGTTCAGCAAGACTTTAGCAAGGAATTTGCCTGAAATGGAGGGCAGAGTAATCCCACGTTAGTTTTCGCAGTCAGACTCAACCCCCACCCCCATGTTTTTGTTCAACGTGATGATGACTGCATCTCAGAGGTCTTATGAAAATTTCCCTTGCTCCCAGTAGCAAACTAAGAACTAGTTAAGTTATGTGTGTAATGCTGTGCTTTCACTCTTCCATATATCTGGTGGGATACTGTCTGTTCCTGTTTAGCTTTTCTATGGCTTTTACAGTCTCTTGCAGTGTTAAAGTCTCATATAGTTTCATCATTGGTGGCTGATGCAGGATGGGATAAATAGTTGCCTCCTGGACTTTACTGCTAGTGCATATTTGGGTTTGGATGTGCTACGACCAGCGGATCAGGATATATTCGCTGTCAGTGAGTAGCTCTTGACCATCTGCAATCGTTACTGGGCTCTGTATTCAGAAGGAAGGACCATACATAGCTTTCAACACTTTATATAACCCCTTGTAGTCATCAGTGTCAGCGTACAGCTGTGCTTTTTTCTGCACGCTTTGTCCACTATTCATTTTGTATGTCTCAGAATATACACTGAAGGCAGCGGAAGAGAATGTGGAAGGCTGATTTCGTCTGTAGACATGATGGATGAGCGAGGTTGGATTGGTGCGTTGATTATTTTTGGCAAGTAGTTCCTGGATTTCTTCGTTATTTTCATCAAACTAGTATTTGGTTTGTTTTAGTGGTGAATCCAAGACTTTCGTCTGCGGTTTGCATAATGACAGCCATGAAGTGATTCCACATATCTTCCGGCGGTAGATTGAGACTTCAGGCTCTCTTGAAAATATGCCTTAACGTTAGCACACAAAATGTTTTTGATCTGGAGCTTCCTTCTTGTGGTACCGCCTTGATTTTTGGGCCTGGGCTTAACTTGGACGTCGCCCTTGTATCTGAGAAGACGATGATCTATGTGGCACTCTGCACTGGGCATCATTCTGGTACGAAAGACACCTTTTTCTTCCCTCTGACGTACTATGATGTAATCTATTAGGTTCCGCGGTATGTCCAGGTCGTGTTCAGGCTGTCTTTCTGCGGGAATACGGGGTTTGTGATGGGCCCCTAGAGATACTCTTGAGAAGTCTGCACAGGTCAAAGTACAATCTATCCTTTCAGCCAGGATGGTTGGTGCATATATACTGAAGAGTGAGGCATATTGTTGTTTCTCTAACGGGAAGCTCATGGACATGATCCGTTCATTGTGCCCATTGGGAAGGTTTACTAACTTGGTGTCAATTGAGTCCTTGATCATGAAACTTACTTCTGAAAGTCTTTTTTCAGTCTTTTTTTCCTGACTAGTACAGGTTCTATATTGCGCAGAGTTATCTCAGACGTCCCTCCTCTAAAAGGCGGACTTTTTGTGCAGCAATGTTAATATCAAGGCAAGAGAGTTCTTGTGTGATTAATAGATAGTTTCCTTCGGGTTTGTTGCTGTATATTGAGTCAGACGTTGTTCTGATGTTCACACAAGCCAGTTTTAGTATTTTCCCACGATGAGAGGCAGGTGGGGCTTGCCTTGTTATAATCTGACCGTGTTGTAATATGCCCATTGGCTGTAGCAGGCCAATTGGGAGACAAGATGTGATTACGTCACCTTTTCTCGTCCCCTCTCCATGCAGAGCAAGCAGTGCTGTCCCTAGAAAAGGCTAATTGTTCACTGGGGCTGCTGCCTGGTGATGGTATCGTATCCGGATCGACATCAGACGGCCAAAAGCCTGAGTCCTCTAAATGTCTAATTGATACTGCGTCTTCCAGTGACATCTTTCACCTGCGGTTTCGCCCCTTCCTCTTCAATGCAGGCCTAATAGAGTCGAACGTAAACATTAGACAGTAGAAAGTTCTTTCGTGCCTGTGCAATGGAGCTTGTAGGTGGAGTGCAGCCTGCTTAAACGTTCCCCACTCTTTAAACCTGGGGTTCATCTGTTATGGCCCGGCAAGCCGTAACGATGACAGCGAGGTCTGCATGCCCTAGGTGTTATATCAGTTTCCCTCTCCTAGGCATATGGCCAACCAGGACTGAAGAGTTCTGCCTTTCCTGCTATTTCGAACCATAGCTAGTAGGCCACAGCCGCATTCACTAGTACATATGGTACGCCCTCTTCCCGAACATTTAGCCGTTGATCTGTTGAGACCTTCCGCCCTAATAATTAACCTCCATGTAGACGTTCATAAGGTTAGTGATGCAGTGTTAACATCACAACCTCAACTCGTTTGATCCGCAGCTTAAGCGGTGTACTGGAGTATGCCGGGAATTATTCCTTCTTGGAGGCAAACGTGAGAGACTTGAAGATAGATCAGGACCAGTGCCTCCATCCACTCAGAAAATGCAGTTGCCAGACAACAAAAGTATTACCTCTATCCACCCCCCCTCTCTCTCTCTCTCTCTCTCTCTCTCTCTCAAACACACACACACACACGCGCGCGCGCAAACCCCTAACCTATACCTATCTTAAACACATATGTTATAGCAAAGGCACGCAGAGGCGATTTATGAATTGTTGGAGACGGTACAAACCAAGAAGCATACTTTAGACAATTGATTGAATCAGAAAAAGCATGGTTGCAGGAGACGTTACATGTGCAACAACTAAGAACAGTAATTCTAGCTGCTCTAAAGTTGTAGTTTATGAACAATTTCGAATTGCAGAGATACAATTCAATAAAATTTAGTTAAGAAAAGATCTAGTTGGCGATGGACAAACTATTCATTCACAAACTATTTGTTCAGAAATTAACAAACAAACATGAAGTCAATAGCAAGAATGTTCAAGTTTCAATGGTCTAGCACAAACAAGAGTCGGTTAGCATCGGAGCGAACGTAGCTCTGGCGTGGTAAATACAAAAGATATATGTTTAGGTTGGTTTGATGAATATGTTAGCTAATAATACTACACTAGGTCTAATAACGATTCATTTACGTAAAGTAAAAGACTATTGTTGAGCTGTTTTGGCTCTGAATGGTCTTCATATATTTCTTAATTGCTGAAATACTAAACAGTTATCAAATTTCGCGAACTGTACTCCTGCGTTCAGCACTGTGTAACCAGCACGTACATATAGGCATGCCATTGGACGATGTATGTTTGACATCAATTAGTGTATGTTAATTAGAAATTGATTCATATCTGAATTCAATCAGCCTCGAAATGAATCCTAAATTTACTAGTCAATGTTTGTGGAATATACCCTACACTTAGAAACTTGGCAAAAAGCAAACTTTTTTCCTGTTGTAAAAATCAAACCGTACCTGCAGTAGAGAACAATATTTTTTAAAGACAAATAAAATACCATCCAAGACACTTATTCGACCGTTGGTGTTATTCAATTTGTATTGCTGGACTATACTTGTTTTGGATTTATTTACTGACTGTAGAATTTGGTATTTTTGAAGAATGGTTTTAACCCTGATTATGATCTTATTGAGCAGCAGGTCTTTTTATATCGATTGTGGGTAAGGCGTCACTATGGCCAATGCGTTGTGTGGACCTCGGATTTAAATGCAGACAGTTAATCTCTGTTTGTCAATCATTTTTCATTCAGCCACTGTCCATTTACTTGTTGTCCATCCAAGTGATAGCCTACAGTTTTTCGACACTCAGAATTTATATCATGGATAATAGAACGAAAGAAAACAAAGAAAATACTTCTCATCAAAACACGAGTAGAATAATATCCCGCATACATCCATTATATGGTCACGACGAGTAAATCGTTTAAAACTTTGGACTTAAAGAAACAGGCTTGTACTTGAAAAATGGACTAATGTATGTTCACATACTTGTATTTGGTCATGCTGAGATGTTGAAGTACATATACACTGCTAAATGAAATATTACAAGTATAAATGTTGCAAAAACAGCAGAATTCCATTAGACCATTAAGTATTAAGGTCACAGACCGAAATATGTATATGTGACTATGCTGATACAGTATGTGATTTAACTTAAAAGTGTAATAATAATAACTAGTATCAAAATTAAACTTAATACCGTTTAATTAAACGAGTATAACACTTAAACTCTTCTGACAATAATTGAAGCATTGTAAACTCCTAAACGCGTTTTGTGTACCAGACTTGAAACAATGACTGTATGACTCTAAATTAGTTATGAAATCACAATCCCAAAAAAGTACGCAATGCTTTCACGTAATTTGAAATTATAATTCTATACGACATGCCTACAACTCACCTTATAGTGATGTTTGCCTCGCTCTGTACATAATTGTATTTCAATATGGGTGTCTTAAGACTAGGACTGACATATAAATAGAAGATATACCGATTTCATTATAGTTTTTATGTGTGGTAATTAATGACATTATGTCATATTCCAGCATACCATTACCAGTACGTGAGTACGTCTATGTTGATTAGATCATTAGGCATAACAAAATCTCTATGTTAATTAGGTTTTGGAATATGTATCCAAGGCAATGTGTATGAAAATTCAAGGCAATTTTGCAGGGTCAAAACCCAAGTTAAACTGAGATCATACTTTAACTAATTGGGTATTATTATTGTCCTTTATTAATTCATTATCCAGCATGACATATTGACTAAGATGCTGGTCTTAAGTTAACGAGATAATTGACCCCACAAATTGCGCCAAGGCAATGAGTAGGAAACGATTACATGCACACAAGTGGACGATGCAATACTTGGCCGCCTTGTAAATGATGAATTAATTCCGGAAAAAAACCTAGATTTTTATTTCTCCTGGTATTCAATAAGGGATTAATTCCACTATATGGCTCTAAATCTATGCGCGCTATTTCAAGAATAAATTAAATGGGATATGACTATGTCATATCTCGCAATCTCTCTTGAGGAGATATTATTCAACCGGTAAAATGAATAATAACTGCTGAGACATTTAAAGCTTTGTATCGCCTTTTAAACGTACTTAGAAACGAAAATATCTCATTTTGAGTAAGAACTTTGCTGTCTATATTAACGCGTTTTATGATAGTGTTCACAAATGTTAGCCTTCCATATAACATTTGTTAGGTTTTTTGTCGCATCGTTATAGATTGATATAACAAAAGTTCCGATCTCTTTTAAACGTAAATATGAAGACGCCTTAGAAATATCCGCAACTATTTGTAAATCAAATACAGGTACATTTTCTGATTCCAATTGCTTTCAAATATTGTCAGTGCCGTAATCACTAAACCGTGAAGCCAATTCCTTTTTCAAATCATGTAAAACTATATGTTGCGCTTTACCTAACTTGGATATAAATATATCTGATCTAATTTACATAAGTTTCTGGGACGACTATCTTTGAGAATATGTTACTTTATATAACCTGAAAATATTATTATCTTTTAACATATACTCGTCTTTAATGCATACGAAGTCGCCAGAAAATGTACAATTGTTCACAGTCAATACAACAATTACATATACAAATTGCAATTATAGGAATAACTTATGCGTAATAGGAAGAAGATAATCCGTATACACATTGCATGAGCAAGCCATACAAATTCAATTTCCATACAGAAGGATTAACTTAGGGACGTGAATAAACAGTGTCATGCGGACCATATGATATGCAAGAAAGTGTCTCGAAAATACAACGATGCCTAAAACCTATCTTGATGGTGATACATGGTTTCCTCAAATACTCTTGGGCTGCAAAGGCTAAAACCGAACTTCAAAAGATTACATACATGGCGCTTTTAATTATATTTGTAATGAATGAATACAACCAAAATTATATTTGGATAAGCTAAAGGTTGTTACAAGCGCAGATATTATTGGAGAGACAATATGGAATACCTTTACTTACTCAGACTAAAAGCTGAATATCCTGTAAACATTTGACAGAACTATTATAACAACACCGGTAAATGAAGAGAAAATACAAATGCAAGTGATTAACACAGAAGAACAATTTGAGCAGCTGGTTGTATAAGTAGATTGCATCTATTATGAGACCTGTTACAGCTTATACAAAACAATGATATATAGAATTGATATTAAGAACAATTTTCAGTAAGGTATTTTCTATTTCCAATAATATATATCCAATCACAATGAGGAAGAATATTAAAGCTATTAGATATATAGATGCTAATTGTGCTTACAGTATTGTTTGTTGGATTACAGGATTATCACCACGGAATGTCATTTTCATTCAAACAATAGCTATGGTATCTGAAAGTATTTCCGGAATCTATATATTGATTTCAGTAACTCTGATATGCTTAACAATTAGACGTCAATACTATATTCAACATGCAAATGTTGCTAGCCACGTAGCCCAATTAATTGTTTGCGACTGAGTCGTGTATCACAATGCTCACTATATGTTGTCCAAAAATAATAAATTGAACGTTTCGAATATGCTATACAAACATCTGTTGTATATTTTTCTCTCTCTGTATTTGTTTACAGTTTTCTAAAAACTATTTCTTGTTTTGCATTTAAATATATCGTTCATTATACAATTATCTAAATCTTAAATTTAATACAATTGAAAATATAAACTAATAGGTGGTAAACGTCTGTCCAGATATTGAACGTAAAGGAGTGTATTAATGAGCTATGGTTGCTTAGCCTTATTTATGTAATATTAAATAATATTTTGTTGAGATTATCAGCATGAGCTGATCTATTGTTTGCATTCATGTTTGTTTCGTGATGCAGTTAGTGGTTAGGGTAATGTTTTATCTTGAATGATCATTAGGTGGTTTGTGACTGACAAAAGGAGACATACTGTTGAAAATGTTTTATCGTGAGCGGTATCACTGCCATGAGTTTCGATTTAATATATGTTTGATCTAACGGTTGCTATAAGACGGCTGATGTTTGACAAACGACAATAGATTGTTATTGTTGTTGCTATAAGGTTTAACACCATTTATTCAGCACACGATAGGCTATACATGGCGACCAGTATCAATGGTGGAATAAGAACCCGAGAAAACCCCAGAAAGAACCACCGACTGGCAAGCTTTTTCACATACCCACATTGGCCGAATCCGAGACTCGTACCCATGCAGACAGAGGTGAGATGGCAGTGATCCGTAAAGGAGAGCGCTTTAGACCACTCGGCCACTCGGGGCCCCAAAACTAGATTTTGACCTGGTGTGTGGCATACAGGGATTACACTAGTCATAAAGAGGAAAATTGCATATATTTTGCAACGTACTTAAATATTAATATCTTTTAATTAAAAAAGACAAAATAAACCTTTATTATTTAAATTCAGATTAACGTATGGATTACAATATGTTAGACATTACAAATTCTTATATATTAACAAAGTGGCAGACAAGTTCTTTATTAATAGTAGAAATTATGTGAATAATACAACATGAATATTCAGAGCCACACAATGATCGTTCAAAGAAAAGTCATAATGCGTCACATTTCAAGGGTGTTATCAATGTGGTATCAAGGTAGTTAACCACATGTTATACAACTTAGCTTCTGATACATTGATATTAGTCACGACTTAACACTTTTTTCTGTTTAATTGAATGAAGTCGTTCTAGCATACACCAGTATCGTTCGATCTTGTGTTTGTTCTCATTTATGTATTTAACAATCCTTTTGTTAGTGATC
This sequence comes from Unio delphinus, assembly GCA_029339505.1. Taxonomy (NCBI): domain Eukaryota; kingdom Metazoa; phylum Mollusca; class Bivalvia; order Unionida; family Unionidae; genus Unio; species Unio delphinus. Next base: position 4,033,793 of record JAQISU010001253.1, on the reverse strand, counting down.
TGTTGGCAAAGTTTTAATTATGAAACCAGAAATTTCTAAAGTATTGCATGGAACTTGACAATAACCAGTGCCATTTGTAAATGTGTCCAATTTAACCATTAATAAAGGTTAATGTTTTCAACTATAAATTAGACATGACAAATTTAATGGAAGATTGGTGTTGTGATTATTTTGTTTCCTTTCTGCGATCATTTTAATTGTACACTCTACATATATGTGATAACAATCTATTCTGATAAAAATTAAAGCTAATATAAATAATGCAGAATTTATGAAAATCAGATAAGTTTATAAATTAAATATTCTGCCTGCTTCGATAGGTCCCAGACGCAAAATGTCCTCCCCGATTCTTTGGGAAGCCAATTATGGAACTGCACCCTGAAGGTCAATACTTCATGTATGTGTTTAATGATGATACTAAATCAACGACATTACACTTTTAAGAAAGGATATTGGCATGGCTTATTGAGATTTAATTGTTGTATTACTAATACTAATACTACTACCACTACCACTACCACTACTACTACTACTACTAATAATAATAATAATACACATTTTACAAGTAAACTGTCATATAGTTGATTTGCAATGTACAATAAATGAGACCATAATACAACCTTCTTTAAAATTCAATAGCACATGTTTAATGAACGCTGAAAGTGTGTTGAGAAAATCATTTACAATTACAATTATATTTATGTAATACGTTAAACACTTTCCCTCAGATTTTCATAACATAATTTCATAAAGGCAACCATAAGTTTATTCAATATTTAATGCATATTTGCTATTTTGTTTTCTCTGTCGTATAATATATTCTGTAGCAATTAGGTGACATTCGCAGAGGTTGAATGCAGTCTTAACACCAGTAGGTAATTCAACGATCGCGATTTGTGGCCATGGTAACACTTATCATCAACATCATTTCCGGAAGAAAACCCAAGTTTACTTCATCTAGATTGCATATAGGAAACATAATTAGCTAAGCAAAGTTATTGTTTAAATGGTTTAATTTACTAACACTTTAGCGGTACTTTGCAGTCTCTACGTTATTGCCCTAAAATGTCTAAAATTGTTTTGTGTGCATGTATGTTATCTTCAATAGTTTCGTTGTCACTGTCAGTTTGATTTAATTTAGATCTGAAATGTTTGGAAATGTTAGTGAAATACAATCAGGCAGTCTTTAATTTAGGTTAAGGGAATCGAAGGAACCAGCCATTTGAATGAAACAAAATGTAAGATGCAGTTCTAACCCACCTAGTCAGGCACACCAGTGAAAGAATGATATTCATGCAGACAGAACTTGTGAATTTTAAAGTCGACCTTCTCTCATATTTGTACTTCATATATAAATTTGTTCAGACGTTATAACAATTTTCGTTATTAATACTGAAACTTCACCTCGAAGTCAGAAACACATATACTGGAGAATTCAAAACAAACTCACTTTCATAACAAGCGATTCGACACGGTTATTACCGAATATTCTCACTTATACGCTGAATCTAACTTCAAAGTGCACAGACCCGGATTTGCCGTCACATAATGTGCTAGCAGATCTGGGTCAATGCAGTTTGTTGGAAGTACTTAGTAGAATAAAAAAACAAAAACTCTAATCTGCCGGTGAAGTACGAAATGGCTGATCAATGTCGATGTTGTTTGTAGTTTGAATTTACCAATATGAGAATCTAGAGAACAATTAAACTTTTCGTAACGTTGTGTAGGATGAACAAATTAAACGATCCAGATTTTATAGTCGTTATGATTACATACACAACTTGTAAGTGTTTCTTTTTTGTTTTCATTTTTGGTAAACAACATTTGTGTTGTGGTCTTTTCCATTATGATCTATTCTCATTAAAACACTTTCACTGGATAGATTGCTTAAATCTTTTAATTGAGTGTGCAATGTGCATTATGAATTACAGGACAATTACATTAAGGAAATTAATATTGTGGCCATTCCTGAACATTGCAAATACCATGCATAAATATTATTTCTTAACTTGGATTTCGTTTCATTAAACAGAAGCGCATGAAATTAAATGGGTTTGAAAAACATATTTACATCTTCATTTAGAAATTATATCACATAACAAGATACAAACATTCGCAAGACCGAATGGACGAATAGAGAGGTCAATATGTTACACTGTGTTATTGTAGTTTAAAAGCAGACTATGTTGTTTACATTATGTAGTATACGTCATAAAAAGCGAAGTTATCGATTGGTACCATTTGTGTTTGATTCCTCACGTTGCGTGTCAAGTAGGCAATAATGTAAATAACAGTGCAGATAAATCTGACTATCTCTCCAACTTCCACTAATAAATACCTTTCAATACCTACCAGAAGAATGTTTTTGAAGTATCAATTAAACAAACACATTATGTGTGTGTATTTTGTGTTGTGTTGTGTTGTGTTGTGTGTTGTTCGTCCGTCGATTTGCGAGGACCTCTCTAGTCATCCGAATGCTCGAGGGGCTGGTTCTATTCTGTCTGACAAGGCCAACCGTTGCATGTAATGTTCGTTTGCCTGAGGTACGGGGTATGAGTGGGACATCTCCAGGATGGCTGATGACGCGTGCGTTTCTTGCTTGCTTCTTCAGCTCTGCAGCTGCTGTCCTGCTAGATTCGTACAACTTGGAGCCTTTGTGCACAGGGGAACGCCAAGTGACTCGATCGCTTGTTGTTTGCTCAAAGGAAGCAGGGTTTATGTTGAATGCATTCAATGCAGCTTTCAGATGGTCTTTGTAGCTTTTCTTCTGATCTCCATGGGATTGCTGTCATTGCTGTAGCTCGCCATAAAAAAGTATCGTAGGCAGCCGGTGGTCTGGCATGCGTACAACATACCCCGTCCAGCTTAGCTGCCACTGCATTAGGATGGTAAGGATGCTGGTGAGACCAGCTTGGGCGAGTACTTCAGTGTCTAGAAAAATGCCCCGACACTTCTGGTTAAATAATTTCTTGAGAATTGCGGTTTGAAAGTGGTTCAGCTTCCTGGCATGGCGTTGGTACAACGCCCACATTTCGCATTCGTAAAGTTATGTGGGGAGCACAACTGCCCTGTGGACTTTTAGTTTTTTGTCTGGATGGATGTTGATGCCTCTTCAATTCCATACAATGGGATACAATCTGCCGAAGGTGGCGCTGTTCCTGGCAACGCGAAGGTTGAGCTCGTCGTCATTAGTGACGCTCTGTGACAGTGTGCTGCCGAGGTAAATGAAACGGTTCACTACTTTGATTTTATGGCCGTTGACGTTTATGTTGGGCTCAACATAGTGCTTTCGAGGGGCCGGCTGATGCAGGACTTCAGTCCTTATAGTACTGCTGATGAGACCAAAGTTTGTGCAGGGGCATGAGAATGTGTCAGTACTGCATTGCATGTCGGCTTATGACCCAGCATCGAGGGCGCAAAAAAGAACTGGTGTCTATCATAATCATGGATTTTGTTTGAAGCCTCCTGATGAAGACTCCTGATGCCGACTCAAACCGTTCCGTCTCGAAAGTATTAGTCAGGATGGCGGAAAACAATAGACTGAACATAATGGGTGCCAGAACACAATCCTGCTAAACGCCATTGGTCACCGAGAATGGCTCAGATGTCTCTCCTTTGTCCTGGACTCGCGCCTGCATCCCATAGTGGAAATGTTGCACCATGGATATAAACTTTCATGGTCATCTGTATCTGGTCATTACTTTCCACAAACCTACTTTGCTGACAGTATCAAAGGTTTATGTCAAGTCCACGTAGAAGGTAGGTATTTGCTCTTGACATTTCTACTGTAGCTGACTCTCAGTAAACATCATGAAGTGAAGGAAAAGTCTATGGTCCCACGTTCTTTTCGGAATCCACACTGGATTTTTGGCAACATTTCCGGATCAAGATGTGTATTGAGTCGATTCATTTGGATTCATTTGCAATTGAAAATACGGATATTTATCGGTTATTATCGCAGGTCTGGCGGTACCATTTGCCCTTATGCATGTGGATTATGGAAGCATCTTTGAAATCCTGCGGGATCGTCTCTTGTTGCCACACTAGTATAAAAAGCTGGTGGACAATTTCTGTTAGGGATGTGCCCCTTCCTTGTTGTCTTCAGCTGGAATCGAGTTTGAACTAGGTGTTTTATCATTGGAGAGCAGACGTATAACTTTCGGTGTCTTAGCAAGGTTGGAGGGCCATCCAGTGCTTCGTGGATGGGTTATTGGTGGAAACGACTGATGGCTTCATCATTGAGGAATGGAGGGCGATTCAAGATGCTGTAAAAGTGTTCAGCCCATTGTAGAATGTTCTTCTTTTTGGCAGTAATTATTATGTTTCCGTAATCGCTGAGAATTGGTGATGATCCAGCGGATGTAGGTCCATGCACGTCTTTCAGGACATTGTAAACGTTATTCATGTCATACTGATCCATGTAGCACTGGAGCTCATCAGCTTTGTTGCTCATCCATGTGTCTCGCATCCGACAGGGCTAGTGCTGCACAGTTCTGCGTATGTTGCTGTTTGCATCTTTTCTAAAGGTGGACTTGACATTGTTGATGTAGGTTTGAAGGAGGCGGTGTTTCGCTTGCTTCAGCTGCTTGATCTCGTTGACGTTCTCATCCAACCAGTCTTGATACTTTCTGGTAGAGGGTTCTAGGCTTTCCGAAGCCGTGCTGTAGATCAGTTCTCTGAATGCCGCCCAGTCGGTCTCCATATTTTAACTGTCGAGAGGCCTGGATTTTAGACGCTCCTGCGGGGCATCAGCGAGATAATGTTTGGTACTAGTGCATTTCAGCTCGGTAATGTTCATTCGTTTAGGATCCCTCTTTCCCTGTTGGCGTTGTTTGGGCTGATCTCACGCACATTCGGCCTGTTCCTTTTCCAGAAAATAACGTAGTCGATGAGGCACCAGTTCTTAAAGCGAGGGTGCATTCCTGACGTCTGGTTTCGGGTAGGGAGACGGTAGACTGTATTTGTGATCAGCAGTTCATGCTCAGCGCATGTCTGGAGCCAAAGTGGACCGTTACTATTATAATTATCCACTCCGTACTATCGTAATACTCCATCCCAGGAAACGTAATCACAGCCAAACCATGCTATGAAATGGCCAAGAATGACGAGTTTATCTGCCACTGGAACGTCAGCAATGATTGAAAAAAGATCCTCATAGAACTTTTCTTTCACTTCATCTGGGTTGGTCATGGCTGGAGCATAACAACTGATGATGGTAAGGTGCTTTCGTCCAGAAGAGGGGAAGGTTTATGGTCATGAGCCTGTCGTTTACTCCTTCGGGAGGTGCAGTTAATTTGCCAAACAGATCTCTCTTCACTGTAAAGCCGACATCAACCTCATGACGTTCTTCACTTCCTTGTCTGCTCTAGAGAACGTGTATCCGGATCCTCTTTCACAGAGTTCGCCTTCTCGTGCAAGCCGGGTCTTACTCAAGGCAGCAATGTTCACATTGTATCTGGCGCGGTCCTTTCCTATTAAAGCGGTTCTCCTCTGGGTTCTTGATGCATCGTCTCTGTCCAGTACGGTGTGCATATCGTATGCGCAAAGCGTGAGAGGAACAATCCTCATTTTGTTTTGTATTTTTACAGCTGTAGTAGGGTCGCCGTGAACTGCCGTATGCTGTCTAGGGCGATTTAGAGCAGGGAATGTTAAGAGCACCTTTTCTAGCCCCTTACGCATGGCAGGGAGATGTGCAGTGCATTCCTGAATAGGGCTGCTCAGTATCTCAGGAGGCTGCCGTAATCCACCGCTGCTCCATGTCAGTGATGAAAGGTCTTAATGGCCTGAGCCGCCAGTGTGCGGTTTTGCGGCTACGAATGCTATTGTACGAACATCTGCCGCTTCGTCGATTGCCAGTCACCACGTGACATTAGATGGTGATGTAATGGGTTGGGTTGCTGCCAAGAATGACATGCGCGGTGACTTTCTTTTAAGTGCTGAACAGTTGTGAAGTTCGTCAACCTGACTCTCTCTTTCCCAAAACCATCTGAGTCCATCAGCCCGACAACGTCGAGATAACCGGAGACTGACCTGAGTGCAGTAAATGACCAGGACGTCCAACGCGTCTCGTCGAGTTCTTAGCACTCCTCATCGCTTTGCTGGGAATTGACTTTCTGCTAATTGACCAGTTGGTGGTTCCTCCGCGGAGGCTGCTGATTCCAATCTTCACATGCTAAGTAGACAAAGCCTAACTCACCAATATTTTAAATCTCGTCGGCTAACCTCAACCTGGTTTGGTCGTCCAGTCAATGTAGTTTTCATGGATACGGCCGCTGTGCATTCCGCAGCTTCTTGGAGAAACAGATGAGAGCTGATTGAAAAGTAGGGCCAAAGGTGGGCGAGCTACCCACGAAGGAGCACGACTGCATAGCCATCCAGAGGTGTTATTCCCTCCCAGGACACTTCAGCACCCTTAACACATTATAATGTCATTATGCAATAATAATTTTGCTGTGCATTAAATAAGAGAAACAAAATGTCATCGTTACTCCTAGCAAACCCCTGACTCAGTAAAACATTTCGTTCACATTTTTATTTTAAATTATTATTTAGGAAAGTGGACATCTTTTGTTTGCAGCGAAAGTTTCTACACAATCGTATCAGAAGAAACTGATTAGCTGCTTAGATTGATTAGTGAGGAACAACTTGAGCTTTTGTACATACAAACGGGTATCTCCGTGAAGGAACTAATAATGCACATAATAAAACCAGATAGGCTCAAACTGTAAAAGACTATCTCCCGTTGATCCGCAAAGGCGGTAAGTCAGTAAAGACATGTCACAACGATGTGCAGCTGAACTGGTTCCAAAATCTGTGGGTTCCCCCTTTCCTTCGTACCGTACACTTGACACGGAAGCGGGATGTTGAGGCACATGATTCGGCAACTAAAGGTCTTCATAAGAACCAGGACATGATTTTGCCCAAGACTAGTTTTTCCATCCTCGCTTCGCTGCTTCGCAAAAACACCGGTTACACAGGATCTAAGCCCTAGCTCGAGGTGAGGTGTATCCACCGGAGGTGGGACACTTCCTCGCATTTCAATGGAAATCAACCACTATCCATAAAGTATTTTATCCCAAAGACAATACGGCGTTGCGTTGTTCCTCCAATGCCGGCCTACATTAAAGCGAATATAAAAAAGAAACCAGCCTAAAGAATTTGATTATGCAATGTCAAAAACAGGTGAACTTCACTATATGGAAGCATTTCAACAGATGAATGACACATACAAAACTAATGTGACCAATATTGAAGCGGTAAATGCTCAACTGTGATTAAGCAACCCTCCAAAAACATGCTTCCCATCGCCTGGACCGCTTAGACCTGCATACTATAACTTCTCATGGCTGGGAGAAAGTCCTAAAGAAACAAGAGAAGAATCGGCTTTGCAGTGGAAAACACTCCTCGGGATGATCAGCCATTGCATAGATGGTTCACAGTGAATGAGCCTCTTAACGTTTGAAAGCCTCATAAATGTTGTACGCGTGTACGTTCCAAAACACGTCTCGTCCTCCGAAACAAAGTACAGGTTTTAAGTCGAGGCCACCAACATCCACAAAAACTCAAAACATGAACTCCTGTACATGTTAGGGAATTTTTTAAAAATGGTTTAACGCCATTTTTCAGCAGAATATATGCTATAAAAATGGGGGCCAGTATTAATGGTGGAGGAAGACCCCAGAAAACCCCGGAAAGAACCACCAACCCACAAAAAGCTACTATCAAGCTTTCTCACATACCCACTTTGGCCGAATCCGAGACTTGAACCCACGCAGACAGGTGAGATGGTAGTGATCCGTAACGGACAGCACTTTAGACCACTCGGCCACTCGGGGCCCCCTGTTAGGGGATTTAAAGCAAACATTTGTGATTATCATTACTCATGGTCAACTCCTATAGGGCATCGTGTACATTGAATATGAACGACAATCGGCAGAGACTACTTGAACTTTGCTCTTACCAAAACATATACGTCACAAATACTTCGAGAGAAAGCCTCACTGCATGATTTCATGAAGATATGCCAGATGTAGCCGATGACATCAAATCGATCTAATCATCCCAAGGCTCATTAACCTCAACAATATTCTCAACCCTCGTAACTACTATAGCCCTAACTGCTAAATGGATTAGTATATATTATACTAATAATTCAACCCAACAAACCACGCAATATATGTTGTTACCACAACTGACGAAAAGAATTCACAGTTGCATACTAACGCCTTGCAATAAGACCCCTGCTCAAGAAACCTCAGCATGAGATCTCTACTGAGACACATAGATAATGAAATTATTCGAACCGTACTGAACAGACGTCGGAAACTTCAGAGTCTACCCAATGTGACAGTGCGGTTTTAGGGCAGAAAGTCCACCAAATACACTTAGTTACTAACTTGTACAAACGCACGAGAAGTGCAGGGAACATAAAAGGTGAATAAGCATACCCTTTATTGACCACAAATCATCTTTAGACAAAATCGAATTGGTCAAGCTGCTATGAAAGATTGGATGTCTCCAATAGCTTTTCAGGATGCTCCAGTCGTTCAAAGAAAACGTTTATGGCACGCTTCATTTTGACGACTCATCCTCAGAGGATTTTGCGATTCGATTTTGAGTCAAACAGGGTGTGTTCTTGTCCTATCTGTGTTCTGAATATTCTCTCCTGCTAGAACATGGTCTGGCTTCATCTACGGAGGAAATCTACCTCCGTGCACTGTCAGACACAAAACTCCGCGCAATAGCATGTCTCATTGCTGAAACCAAGATGTACAAGTCTCACCCCTAACTAACACTCTGTCGACGTTTGCTCCAGCTATAAGGCACACAACATGCTCAACTTCAAAACGTGTCAGACCGATTTCACATGATGGCCTTGATTTCGACCTTAAAGTACGCCTAACGAAAAATGCCAGTGATCGGTCAAGCTGTTGAATAGCCACCGTCAATCAACATCAACAATTCACCTGAAATGTTCAGCAAATTACATACAATATACCTACCATCACTGACAAACTCTCTTCTTGATGCAGAGGTTGCTAAATGAATATCTAGTTAGACCGAGATCTGGAGTAACAACACGCTAACTGACTACACCAAAATACAAGTGTACCAAGCCTGGTTATCGACCCTGCCTCTAACGCACTCTCTGTATATCATGCGAAAATAATTTTTTCAATACATATATAATAGACTGGGCACATATTCACGACATTGGCACATTGCTTAAAGAGTGTTTCCTAAAAAGGCTTGATGTCCAACATCATGTCGCACACGGAATAGATATTCATACATAAAGACTTCCTCTATGACAAGATTGCATCTGGTACAAGGCTGCCAAGACGCACGCCACTGCGCTTCATAGATGTGTGCAAGCTTCACCAAGACTTTGTACACCAATGCAGACAGCTGTGAGGGACTTGCTCAGGACCAACAAGAGGCATGAAATCAACCAAGGCCTCCAGGGAAGCGAAGAAAACAGTAAGCCTTAGACGAGGAGAAAAGATCCTGTAGAAATTATAAGACGAAACAACATGTGGAAACCTAATACCCCACCTTCAGGTGTGCGAAATGCAACAGAGACTCTCATTCCAGAGTGGGTCTATTTAGCCAGAACAAACACTGCTCAACTAACTTATAGACTTTTCAGAGCGCAAGTCAATATTCTTCGGAGATTAAAGGATGCCGATGTGAAGCTATATTAATCAAAGATTGCAGAAATGACACGCACGTTTCAATATAATAGTATCAAATTAATTCAAATTACTAAATCTGACAGAGGAGTCTTTTGGAGAGAGACCAAAATTTAGTATGTAAAAATAAATGGCAGTTCATCTAGTGAATGAATATTCAAAAATTAAAACAAAAATATTTTGAATCAGAAACATACAATTTTCAAGATGATACACTTGTATTGATAGATTCTAAACTGAATGATGGAAATAGATATTTCAACAAATTCACGTTAGAGGTTGTTAAATCACTGACAAGAAATAAATAAACATGACTCAAAAATATACTCTCCGAAATGATTTTGTTCGTCCTCAGTTCCGTTATTAAATGTCTTCATGAGGTTTTCAATGTTATTTTTGACAGTGTTTATTACCCAGTTTTTATGTCGTTATAGTACTTATTCATAATTACGAGCAAAGTAATTATTATGTATGTATTGTACTTATCAGTGCATTAGCACAACTTTATTCAAACATACGGAAAGAAAACGTATGTAAACGGGCCACATATTATAACAATGAAACATCTGAAACCCAGTATAGTTACTAGAAGACACAATTATTTCGAAGACGTTGCACTATTATAAAAACAATTAAATATATTTAGTAAGCACCAATTATAAGAAAGATTTCGAGAACATCGAGTGCTGTATGATATGGAATAAATTAACTGATAATTGGTTAAGTACAGTTATGGTAAAAAATTTGGGCGCTATTTATAATTATCTAATACACAGACTAGTTGTGCATCTCTTGACTTATAATATATCATGAAACAAGGATAGCCGCGTTTATTAATCTTGTTTGCGCTTTTTATTAACGCTGTTGTTGCATGTACATCCATGTGATATTTTCTCTATACATTATTTGTCTCTGTTGTTGTTACGACATGAGACGAGATAGGAACGTTTTCAAAACCTGAACAGTAATTACAAACCATGCTGAATCATTTGGAAATCACCTGATATGACAATATGGTCTTAAACTAAATAGCAGAAACAGGAAAAAAGCAACACGTTGAGTAATACGTAAAAAAAATTAGATATCTCAGATATAAGATGGATATTTAAGATAAGCTTAAGTTAAACTGAATTAAATACAAAATAATCATAAAATGTTATACCACAATTATATTAGAATTAAGTGCCCGAACGAATTCCAAGATTCAAATGTGTTTATGTGCCACTATCCTTCCATATGAGAATGTGGCAACAGTCTTGATGTAACACAATATTATTGTTCAAAACGCCTTTGATTAAATTCACAATAACTACAAGAACAATAATAGGAAGAAGGATTAATAATAATTGTCTAATTCTCTCCTTTCATAAGGGGCCCCGAGTGGCCGAGTGATCTAAAGCGCTGTCCGTTACGGACCACTGCCATCTCACCTGTGTTCGATTCTAAGATTCGGCAAATGTAGTTATGTGAGAACGCTTGCCAGTAGCTTCTCTTGGGTCGGTGGTTCTTTCCGGGGGTTGTCCGGGTTCTTCCTCCACCATTAATACTGGCTGCCATGTATAGTCTATATTGTGCTGAAAAATGGCGTTAAACCATACAAAATAAAAAAAACTCTCCTTTTATATATCTGTATGATTCTTATGGAATTTTACGTCGCAATTCATTCGCGTGTGACATATTTTACAATTCAATACGTGATATAGTTTACAGCACATCCCTAAGTGGCATAGGAGCAATGCTCATTTATCCAGTCAGAATATTATCTCAAACTGTAAACATGTTCATTGTTAGAAACATTTAAGATCATCATCTAGAACTCAAACCCCAAGTAAACAACCTATATCTAACAATAGAAGCAATATCCTGCGTAGACCAAACGTGAAACACACATTATAGATATACATTACATTCCATATAGCAAAATGGTAAATATATAGACTGGAAGCATACTTATGTTTAGTATATCGATGTGATTTTATATTTCCTATGTTCAAGGACAAATATGAGTCTCCTTATAAATCTGTCATAAATGACTGATCTCAGCGTCGTGGATATTCTTTAATATGTTCGGGCCTGACTGTGTATTGCATACATGCATTATTATTATTATTATTATTATTATTATTATTATTATTATTATTATTAGTAGTAGTAGTAGTAGTAGTAGTAGTAGTAGCAGTAGCAGTAGCAGTAGTAGTAGTAGTATGGGTTATCCAAAGTATACGTGGAGTAGCGTCGGCTCAGATATATCACCTGATGTGCACATGTCGCAATCACAGTGATGGGATCCATGGAAAACCCGTTCAACTTGTAATCCCTTAATAAGATCTTAATAGTTCTGATATTATGGATAGCATGTAACATATTTATATAGACGCACTCAAACACGCCATATAATGGATCATAAAGGAGGAGTCCACTTGGCACTATGTCCCTGTTCGCTTGGTGTATATACAGCTGAATGACGCCGTTGCAAGTTAATCTGTCAGAGAATGATGAAGATTGCAAGATTCTGACATTGTCTGTCGGTGAGATGATGGACAAATGTAAACACTTGGAGTAGCAGTGAAGGAAAAAAACTCATTAGCATTAACGCTGTGCCAATTTTTGAATGCACTAAGCGTAAAGATGGAAAAAAGTGACCTAGTTTGCGTGTTGCTCCGTGAAAAGTTCAACATATATTGTGCACCCCGTGATATTGTTCGCGTCTCAAAGGAATGAATAAATGTGGTAAAACTTCAATTATTATCGCATTCAAGGCTTATAAAAGAAATACAAGAGTACTTTCCAAAAGAAAAGAGCTGAAAGACAGCGCGAAAATCTTCTTACAAAAAAGGACCTAACAAACAGGAGACATTATATGACAAATACATTGCTGAAATTAAAAATGGCAGATACGATCGAAGTTCTGGTGTACTGTGATGGTAGAATTTATACAAAGATATCTTGTGAAAGACATTAAGTGAAAAGATCCAATGATCTATATACTGGTTCATGTCAGTATTAGGACAGCATTGGAGCATTCCTTTTTTTACACTGACCACCTTTGCTTCTTGAGGCATGTATAGTAAATGCCTCAACGGAGATGTTACGTGCAAAATGTAGTATATGCAAAATCATAAAAATAATCATGTATGTTGAAAGATATTGGTCTTAAACATTATAGGATTCAATTAAAAGCAGATAGCATCGATCTTACATCACAAAATAAGCCATGTAACTTCTCATTTGAATTGTAAAACGTTGCCATTTTCACATGTGTACGAATTAATTCGATGCTGATTAGCGATATCCGTGCGTGAACAGATTTCGTCAAAAGCTGGAACACAAGATTTGATGACGTCACCATTGACCAACACCATCAAGCAGCTGTATGTCAAGGCTACCAGTGCAGTAATTGCTCAAGGTTCTGTGGGGGACTGGTTCAAGACTACAGTTGGAGTACGGCAAGGCTGTATCCTGTCACCCACGCTTTTCAACATCTACTTAGAGCGCATCATGAGCGAAGCCCTGGAAAACCACTGTGGGACAGTCAGCATTGGAGGGCGTAACATCACCAACCTCCGCTTTGCAGACGACATTGATGGGCTGGCATGCAGTGAAGATGAGCTTGCCACCTTAGTGAAGAACCTGGATAAAACATCTTCCAGATTTGACATGGAGATAAGTGCCGAGAAGACAAAGCTGATGACAAACAGTGGCAAAACAAATCTCAACCAAGATTAAAGTCAGAGGACAGGAACTGGAAACAGTGGGCCAATTCAAATATCTTGGTTCCATAATCACGGAAGAGGGATCAAGAGCAGAATTTTTGTCACGAGCAGCACAAACAACGGCAGCTATGTCAAAGCTAAGACCCATCTGGAGAGACGAGAACATCTGTCTGAAAACTAAAATCAGACTATTGAGAGCACTAGTCATCTCAATCTTTCTGTATTCATGTGAGGCCTGGACCCTGACAGCAGAATTACAACGAAGAATTCAGGCACTTGAAATGAGATGCTACAGAACCATCCTTGGCATCTCTTACATGGAACCACATCAGAAATGAAGAAGTGCGCAACACCATCAGGCACAAAGTAGGCCATTATGAAGACCTCCTCGCCATTGTCAAAGAGAGAAAGCTGAAATGGTATGGCCATGTCAATAGAGCCAACAGTTTATCCACAACAGTACTGCAGGATAGTGTCCAAGGTGGTAGAAGAAGAGATGGACAGAGAAAAATGTGGAGTGACAATAGCACAGAATGGCTCAGGAAAAGTTTTGCAGAGACACAGGCATTGGCACATGATAGAGTCAAGTGGAGGGAACTTTTCAGATGTTCAGCAGCACAGTGCCTCAACGACCACACTAGTTCAAGAGACTGATGATGATGATGATGATGATGATGATGATGATGATGACCATTATAAACTTAAAAAATGCTAACACCATATTAAGGTCAGATTGTCTTCATTCCTGATTGTCAGTTCAAAGCATTCCAGTGCCCCAGCTATTCACCAATATACTCCATTTTCACGTGTGTCTAATGTACAATTCGTCTTCTCAGATCCGTTTAAAAATGCGAGCCGAACATTTTTCATTCCTTTTCGAGTCAATAGGTGCGTCACGTTTTACTGTTGTTGTCATTTGATTAGCCATTAACGGAATTTGTTGAATGTATCACATCGCTAAATTCGGAGCACTCGCCAAACGTAACGGACTAACGGACGTCTTCTTTGACATAATACATTTTGGACTTTTTTGTGAAAGTCTTTTAAACCTAACATCTTGATTATTGGAAAGAATGGTTAATGTAAGACAGATTTAGTTTTTAGAAAATAATTTCCTTCCTTCTAAAGTTTAATTATACTAAAAGAAAATTGAAATATCTTATAACGGAAGCAGGGGAGCTTCATTAAAAGTCAATGATCTACTTATGTTCGTATTTTGCTATCGAAAGCTATGTACATGTGTCAAGGAGTGCATGTGTATGTATGTATATGCATATAGTTAGGTCTCTGCATACATGAGTGTATGGATGCATATGGGTTCTTCCTCCACCATTTATACTGGCCGCCATGTATAGCCTATTTAGTGCTAAAAAAAATGCGTTAAACCCTACCACAGCAACTTAACCAGCTGCAATATCAACCTCTGTATACAACGTATTCTACGAATGTACTGCTTTTCACTTTGTTTTGACACTTATAAGCAGGACAGTCATTAATTTTGGTTGTTTAATATAGTGCACTCATTGCATCATTAAGATATTAAGTTATTATATTTATATACTTTTATAAGGTTTACGAAGCTACATTGTATGCATCGTACATATATCCTCCTGGAAAAGTGCCAATAAGGACTTACCTTGACCTCATTAGCATAAACGTATCTAAAACTAAACATATTTTCTATGAACGGTAGGTTATGTGTATCGGCACTCATCACATAGCGTTCTACAATTAATCAAAATGACTTTCTGATCCCTCGCTATATTTCTCTCGTTATATTTCTTCATGCATAATCTGATCATATTTCTTTACTTGTGTATGTATATGTGTGTATGATTGTACGTATGCTTATATGTTGTTGTTATAGGAAAATAAAGAAACATAACCACTGACCTATGAGAAGCTAATGGCAAGCTTTCTCACATACCCACATTGGCCGACTCTGAGACTCAAACCCACGTAAACGAGGGGAGATGGCAGTGATCCGTAACGGAGAACGCTTCAGAACACTTGGTCACTTGGGGCTCTGTGCTTCTATATCTACGTGTGCATGAATGCATATATGTATGTATGTATGTATGTATGTATGTATGTATGTATGTATGTATGTAGGTATGTTATGTATGTATGTATGTATGTATGTATGTATGTATGTATGTATGTATGTATGTATGTATGTATGTACAAATGACAATATATTTGTGCACAAATAAATTTATGACTTTATGAAGCAATATGTAGATAGCGTCCTTCATGTAATTATAGATTAGATATTCGTAACGTATTTTGTTAGTCATATGTACCTCAACAATCCTAATTATTAACCACGTGTTTGGTACAAGAACATTGCTTTTTTATCAATTGACTTACCACCGTTATTTGTTATTCCAGTACTCTTTATTTTCTTGTCTCATTAACTTTCCTTCTTTTGTTCTAGTCTGCATGTTTATATAAAGGTAATATCATTCGGCAAACGACCAAGCCCAAGTTACTACAAAACTGAAATATGCCTTTTGCATTCACTAAAATATTATGTCACATATATATATATATATATATATATATATATATATATATATATATATATATATATATATATATATATATATATATATATATATATATATATATATATATAATATGAATAAATATAACCCGTTATGCTTGCCAAATTTATTGTATGAACTCCCACTCATTTAATTTCAGTTATAAATCAGACTTAAGTCAGTTGTTCTACGTCGAGTCATGTTTGTTTAAAGTGACTTTAATGTTTTCAGCTATATCACGTAAACTATCTATATGCTAGATTACTTTTGGCTTTCTGTTTTTGTTTTTGTTCTTCCAGATAATGTGGAACTATACCGAGTTCCGTCCAGCTCCAATATATTAGATACAAAGGGTCTAAATTATGTACTTTGGTAATGAACGAATGACGCACTTTCCTTTCATCACCTAAACGTTAGCTCTGTAAAACATGCTTGAACTGTGTGCCGAGAATTTCGTCCACTTCAATATAATTATCCGAATACTCATCTTGGTAACTGTACTGACAGTGGTGATATTAAATTAGATGTGTACCACAAATCCATCTGACACGATATAATTATTCACGGGAGTGGAAGTATTGTCCGTGTATAAGAAAAGGTAGTATTCAAAGATATAGCATAGATATCTGTACCAAATAATGAAATAGTTTAGACTCAACCTTATATACTCGAAGCTGTGTATTGCTTTACAAGGAAATGAGATTCACTATGTGATCCTTTAATACGTGCATAAAACGATCCCTGGATATGTATGAAAACTTAATTATACGAATCTAGCGTGAAAACTATTCACGCTACAACCTTTGTCAATATTGGTATTTTATCACCTATTATAAACATTCTTAATTGAATGGATTTTCTACAGAAATGTCAGTAACAGACCACCGGGGGTGTTTGTGTAATAGCCAAAACTAAATTACATAGTACGTTCTTGTTTAGGACGGAAGGTACCAAACTATATTTCAACTCAAGTTCATGCTTTAGACAAAAAGTACGAATTAGATTTCAAATTAAATTGATTGATTAGATGGAAGATGTGGCTGTATAAATATTCTGACTTTCAGAAGCTTAATATTTACATTTGCACTTTTAGAATCACACATACATCCCTAAAAGATGTTGCATTGCCAACGAAATGATATTCTTTCTGAAGTTTGGTAAGAAGATAATTTCCATGACTTAGGTATAATTTTCAACTTCTAGAGCCGATCTTCGTTTATTTGTTCTGTCACCTGTCATGTTTTTATTTATTTATACGACTATATTTATATTGAGAAGAACTTATCTACTGTTCTTAGAAGTTGATGCCCGACCCATGTTGCATAGTTTAGCAAATAAATGTTGACTTGTATATCCGTCCTATGAACATTGAACATAAGCAAATCAAAATTTATCTTTTTGTACGAGGCAAATCCATCAAAATATTGCAATGGTGAATTATTATAAATGCTGAATCATCTAAGTACCCATATTTGCATTTGTTGACTGATAACATTGTATCATGCAATGGAAAAAAAATTGGGCATTGAAAGTTAAATCTCAGCTAGATGATTAAGGATTTTCTTACACATAGGACAATGCATTTGATATTGTGATTCCTGTCACTGAAATATGAGATATGAGATATAGGTTTATATCAGTTTGTGAGGTCATACAACAAGTTAGAGCATTATTCCTTTTATGCAGAATATTTAGCATTTGAAGTGTACATGGGTGTAATCAATAAATTTAGTTTACAAATGTACCATGGAGCTAGAGTAATATCGCATGAAGTCAATATAGAAAGGTCGTTACGAGGGGCACCAAGAAACGAATTTCATGACTTCAATATAGAGGAGCACCAAGAAACGAATTTCATAACTTTGATATTGAAATAGGTCCTTACGAGGGAGTACCAATAAACGAATTGCATAACTTGAGCAAATAATGTTTCGCTGTGAGAGGTACCTAGGAACGGGCAGTTATGTAAAAGGTGTAATGCAAGAGCTGTCAAAAATAAATATCATATTAGCTTATTTGTCTATTTGAAAATAACCTTAAATTTTAAAATAACGATATACCACGATAATACTTATCCCGGCAAATACAGAAAAGTTAAAGCCAAATATTAACACTTTTAAAATTAATTTAATTGTATTATCTACATTTGTACAATTTCCACAATATACAATGTCAGAAAATAACCAGTATATAAATAATTAATAGTATTGACTTATAAAGCTACCATCGTTATTTATAATTTGATTTTTACTGTGCATGTTATTTGAAATGTATTAGTATTTTATATCTGACTAAATAAAACCTGTGTTTTTTTAAAAATAATATTCAATACACTAATGATTCTTCTCGCTGGAAGAACTTTCACCCTTAAACACGTAAATATAAATTAGTTATAAATAGTGCGTTCATTTTTCTAATATGCAAACATTTGTTCCCTTTAAAGAAAACTGCATGTTTAGAAATCCCAGTCACGGTTCATTAGCACAGTTATAGTCCCATATACACATTTGTTTAAATTAAAAAGCTGTGGACATGTTCTTAAATTACCGATCTTTATTTCAGTAAGCTGATATAGTGAT